>VXAX01002068.1:0-31706 GCA_013399835.1 Leptocoma aspasia
TGCCTGCCTGCCTGCCTGCCTTTCAGAGTGGAAAGCACTACTAGTTAATGGCATTGCAAAGCTTTTACCAGTCTTCTAAAGCAGTTCTCTTGTGGCATAAAATAAATCTCGGGTTGCCATAAACTGCTGACACTGGAAGCTTCTTTTTGTCCTCCTCTATATTTTATCTACACACCCCATATTTTTGTTAATCTTCAGAATTATTTTCTACATTAATAATAAGAAAAAAAGGACTCTAATGATTTCCAGATCTTGTAGAAGTAGATGGCATTTTCTGAAATCAGAAAGTAATACATGGATGTCAGGGTTTGACTTTGCTTAATCCCCTAATATTTACAAATAAAGAGTGGCAATGAGGTAAGCTAGGCAGTTCAGTATTGCACATGTGACTCAGAACAGATCTTAGCCAATGCTGCTCTTGACTGGTGTCAAGACAGTGTATTCAGGAATGATCCAGAAACTCAAATACCAACACTTGACATTTACATGCCTTGAAAAGAAAAGTCTATGCAGCCAAGTATAACTTTGTAATTTCTGATGATCAGAAGATTATCCCAAAATCTGATGGCTTTTTCCTACAAATAGCTATGAAGGCAAGAGGAACAGAATTTGTAGAATTTAGTATTTTATATTTACACTGACAAGCAACGAAACTCAGCAATGAGAAAAGCATTTTTACAATGTGCCTCTATGTGAAACCTCTACCAACTGAAAATTCTAATGGTAAAAAGATACCAAAAAAAGCTTTGGTGTCTGACTACAAACTTTTTGTTAGGCCTACTTAGGTTCTACAAAAACTGAAAATAAGTTTGGTGGTATTCTGCTCTCTTGATGAGCAGCTGAAGGCTGTGCCTATTTAAACAGGATTTGTACTGGTCTGGTCTGTGAAAATGAGTTCAATGTTCATTTCCAAGGTTACCCTGGGTCAGAGACTACTTATGGATGTGTATCTGGTGAGGGGAACTCTGATCTTTGCACCTGGGATTAAATTCTGTAGAGCTACAAACCCACTGTATTTTCTGGGAGAAACCTGTGAATGTATGCTATCCTCTTTGGTCAGTAAGAGCAGAGGAACCTGACTGCAAGCAAAATGTTAGTGAAAATATAATTACTGAGCTGACTAACTACAATACTATTAGAGGGAGAAGCTGCATGAAGGGATGAATTGCTGCTTGTCTGCTTTATGATTCATTCATCTTATTATGCCAATTGAAACAATTTGCTGCAGTGTCTTTTGTACACAACCAGGAAACACAGAGGCTCTCAGAGCTTCAGTAGTTCTCTCATTTTTGTATGGCTTGGTACCATTTGAATCAACCTGCATGTAATTAGACTCCAAATTTTCCTCATTCACACATAGAGGCATTTTTCTTAAGAAAAGCAGGCAAATCCATATTAGGTCAAATTTGCCCAGTCCATGTAAACCATGGACTGTGATGCTGGAAGCCATATAGGAAACAGGCATGCATGCTTTTGAGACCAAGGGAATCAGTGAAGTTGTACTGACTTAATGTGGGCAAAGATCCCAGAAGAGATGAATGTTTATGACTATGAACCTACGCATGTGGCTGGTAGAAACCCGGAGGTTTGAATTAGTTCCCTCTTGTTGTCTCCCAGAGCAGTGATCCAGCCCTGAGTATGCCAGTGAGCCTCTCATCGGGAAATATTACAGAAAGCCCTAGGCACGTGCATCCTTGTAACTGGCTTTTCCTGTCATGACTAGATCTTTCCATGTGTCCTTGTTCTTGACAGATAAGAGTAGATCTCTTTTAAGTGCTTCTTGGCTGACACTGACATCTCAGTAGACAGATAAAAAATAGAGAGATTTCCTCCTCTTGTTTTTCCTCCTCCCATCCACAATTGTCACTTATCTCCCCAGCTAAGCCAATTATAGTGCCTTAGAAGTATCCCCACGAAGAAAGGGAAGCAGACAGACAGACACCAATTGAATTTCCTACAGGCAGCATACAGAGGTTATTTTGTTCCTGCAACAGAGACATTACTCCCTTGTGCCACTGGTGACTCAACTGAAGACTGAGCCCAATGAGGCAAAAATTATGCAGTATTCCTAAAAATCCAGCAATCTGCAATATCCAGAAATATCTGCAATCCCAATCCAGGGATTGCAGATATAGCCTTAAGGTGTTTATTTCATTATCAAACTGCAATTTAACCTGTACTCTTTCAGGAAGCTGTAAAGGGAGAGAAAAATAAGAAAAGAGGAGAAGAGAGCAATGAAGAGGAGGGGAGACTAGAACCAGGGAGGGAGGGGAAGAGTAAATTATCATCTCTAAACTCCACTGCCTTGGTACACATAGCTGATGCCATTTGTTACCTTGTAAAAAGAAAAATATGTCACTTTTTGGACTTCAGTAGCAGCCTGTTCATAGATTGGAAAGACTTCTATTTTGCCCAGCAGGCACTGCACAAATGCTGAATGAAGTGCAGCCAAAGGATGTCCTCTGCAGGAGCCAAAGACTCCTCTGCACAAAGGAGAAGCACGTCTATGCCACCTTAATTTGGTCCATAATCTAACAGGGCCTCTGCAATGCAAACTGGACTGTTGGTTAGCCATCCAATTCAGTTTCCAGGCTGCAGTTTGTGCAGATGTTCTGGTGCTGTCCAGGGCAGCTTACACAAAGCTACTGGGCACTTGGTCCCACTTTCCAGCTACAGCTCAGGTAAGGGAGGGAACTTCAGTAAGGGAGGGAATGAAGAGCAACAAAAGGGACTCAGCAGCCTACCAAGGGCAGCATTCAAAGAAGCTGTCAGTAAGTTTGATGTGAACAGTAATGAATAAAACATGTTGTCAGCAGAGGACCAGAGTCCTAAGATATTGTCAGGTCTTAACAAGCCTGCATCAGAACTGTTTTGTTAGTATACTTGTTTACTTATATATTTAATATACTTGATTAATATTCATCAAACCTGTAATGGTGAAATTTCTAGAGCTAGTGTCTGTGCTGGGAAACTGTGTTAGCAGAATTTGCACCAGTATAATTGCATGAAGTATGAACAGCTGAAGTACACCAGGGCTTTTGCTGGAGCAGCAGTTTTGCAGAGCAACTGTATCTGTTACCAACAGAGCACTGCTGCAGTATTTTCTGTTGCAAGATCACACAGCCCTAGTTCCTTTAAAGTGTGCACTTTATTCTACTTACATGATAGCTTCAACGTTTTCACAAGCTAAGTCGTTTCTATCTGGGTCTGTCATTGCCTGAATATTGTTTAATAGGGCAGGAGGAAAGAATGTAAGAAGAAAGGGAAAGGGAAGCGATAATTTTACCTCAATCTTCAAAGAATAAATCAGAAAACCTTCATTTTTCTAAAATACTTCATATTGCTAACTGAAGGATTTAATTTGCATGTACAACATGTATAAATTATATTTTGAATGCAGATGTTGAAAGCGTAGGAAACTTGTGTAAATGTGCGCCTATCATCTAAAGTGAAAGGTATGGTGTGAAAAATACATTGCTTTGGCTCTCATCACATTCATACATATTTAATCCCAAAGATAAGGGAACAAGCTTTTATCCTGTCTTTTTATATGCCTAAACTGAGTGTCCAGCCTTCAGTTATGTCAGAGTCCCTGTTACTTGATATCAACATCATCAAAGCTCATCTCAAGCTTTTTTCATTGAAAAATAGCCTTCACAAGAAAAGCCAGTCCCACAGCTCAACAGTGTAATTGCATCAGGTGATTGTCATAGGCATTTATTTCATCCAATGACTCAACTTCCTTCCTACAGCCTTTGACAAGACAAAGGTGAAATATATTTTTGAAATCCAGTGAGAAAGCATTATGAAGGTATGCCAATATTTGGAGAAGTCATCTCATGTCCTCCCTGAGCACAGCATGCAGCGGTTTCTGAAATGTGTCAAACGACAAATGGAAGTTAAAAACTTTCCTAGTTTTTAAAGTAAAATTCTGCCACAAACATGTTCTATGGTCAGGACTGATTAAAGGCAATTGGAGATAATAAGAATATAAATGGCTGCAGTAAAAAGCAAACAAAAACCTGTTCAGTTCCTAGAAACAGTTAAATTCTCTTTTGGTGGCTAGCCAAGTGATTGAAACATTAGCATTACTAATCTAGCTCAAGGAAGGAACTTCTGGCAGTCTACACGTTTTTTGCCTTAATTTTTTTTTCTGGCTCACGTTATGTAATGTACTATTATGTGTCTCCCCACCTTCTAGGGCAACCCAATGAAACGTCTGTACTGAGTCATCTGTTTAATGACAGAACATTAGCATTCCTATACAGCACTGTAAATCATTAAATCTACTGAGACCAGGTGTTTCATCCTCAGATAAGCAGAACTTTCCCTGTATGTAGATCTCTTTCTCAGATGTAAACATGACTTTGCAAGTAACCTGGTAAAGGTTTATTGATTTCTCTGGGGACATTTTGCTGGTTTGTGTTATCTCATATTGCTTTCACTAATTCAGGCTTTTAAAAATTAATTCACCACCATTCAGTGAGGAGTTCCAAAGTAGGAACACCATAGCTATTGCCTGTTGATGTTATGGTAGAGTGGTTTTGCTGTTTCTTGTCCTTTTGGAGGTGTTGGTGCATGGATTCTTCAGCCATACTTGTGAAAAGTATCCTTCCCCATCATTTATAGGAAAATATATGCTTCAGATTATGACATTTGATGGTACATTCTGGCCATCTGATACCTAAAATTTCTCATCCAGTTTATAAGACAGAGACTCCTTCTTTTTCTGGCACCAAGGGTTTCTCTCATTTGTGATAGCAGAGGGTGATAGACCCCTGCTACAACATGGGTACATTGTTGTTTCACTTCCAAGCAAGATTTAGCAAAAGTGCTTCTTTGCAGAGGATGTCTTACCCTCCCATCCACAGACTTTTTTTATTAGATCATCTTCATCAAAACATCAAAAGAAAATTCAGTTACATAATTTCTTGTTGAACACAACAGCTCTTTAGTTAGGGGTCACTAACACTAAGTGTTAGTAAGAGACTCAAGTTTTAAACACATGCAATCTCTTTAAATATCTCAGGAAATGTAAGTAAGTAAGCAATGATTCCATTAGCCAAGTCCTTATGCTCCTTTCCTACTTTCTATCGGCATCTGATGCAAAATTGAGTAATCTGATGCTTTTCAGGGCAACTTACCTGTGGTGTACCCTCAAGATTTTTTTTTTTTGCTACAGTACCACACAACTTGATTTTCCTTCCATTAGTAAGTACTAAAGAAATTCTTAGGAAAGCATACATGCCATGATATCGAAAAAATTCTATGAAATATACAAAAAATATGTAAATTATTAGAGACTGTTATTAATTTGTTTTTCCTGAATTCAAGCACTTCCTTTCTTCTGAGAAGCAAGACACTTTTGTGATCTTTACATCTGTTTACTTCAGCATCAGTACATTGACACTGGAATTCTGAAGTTGAATGCATAGTAGATGGATTTTTGGTCAGATTGCATTTGCTAATGCCTGTATGTTTAATTGTCTAGTTCATCAATCTCTCTGAAATGGTTGTTAGTGCAACACATGCTTTGTAATGAGGGAAGGAAACATTATTTACTATAAATAGTCTGGCATCCATCTTTCACAAAGGAAATAAAGTTATGTCTCCTTCTCCTCCTTTTCCTTTTCCTTTTCCTTTTCCTTTTCCTTTTCCTTTTCCTTTTCCTTTTCCTTTTCCTTTTCCTTTTCCTTTTCCTTTTCCTTTTCCTTTTCCTTTTCCTTTTCCTTTTCCTTTTCCTTTTCCTTTTCCTTTTCCTTTTCCTTCTCCTTCTCCTTCTCCTTTTCCTTTTCCTTTTCCTTCTCCTTCTCCTTCTCCTTCTCCTTCTCCTTTTCCTTCTCCTTCAGATAAAACAGTATTTTAGGGTAAACAGAATTGAAACAAGTAACTTGGGCAGACAGAATATTTTTGAAGAGATGATCTGTGGTGTCTCAAGTTAGCCACACAAAATCTATTGTCTTCACTGTAGACCCTTTAGCTCAGTATACCAGTGTTTATTTCCAACAAATATGTTTTTCTTCTTCCATGAAATAAATTATTGCATTGTGAAATGAAGACAGTCAAATTTAACCCTAAATTAGTCAATTTGCGAGGACACTTTGTGTTCTTTACACTTCAAACACATGTTGATGGCAAAAATTATTATTATGGATAGAATCCAATTATTTAAAAGGTCAAATTCTGTTTCCTTGACCTATTTTCAGTAAAATAAGACTCACTTCTATCTGCAGCTTTGCACATAACAACAGTCACAAGGCACAGTACTTAATTAAATATTATGTGGCCTGTAGCTGCAACATTAAAAGCAGTACAACTGTTACTTTCCACTCCTATTCTTCACTCCCCACAGTACCCTTGCTGTACAAAAACATTTTGTTGATGGAGGAAAAGACAGTCAGATCATCTAGACAAGCTTACAAGTTTCAGCCCCAAGGGAGTCAATGGTATGGTGTGCCAGACTGAAGAGCTGTTGCCTAGTGGACCATAACATCCTGAAGGAGGAAGGTATGCTTTAAAAGAGCAATCGTATGTAAGATGCTTCCTCCCAGTTTCCAGTCATTTGAAGCTCAGAGATTTCTGGAGCTGGACATAACCCTCCTTGGACTTTTTTGCCCTGAGGTTGTACACTCGCCCTTTGAACCTCAGTAGTCCTTTAGCATCCACAGCATCCTTCAGCCAAAAGTGACTCTTCAAATCATTCATGCTTCACATGAATCCCAGGCTAACAAATCTGAGTCTACAACCATCCCTTGCAAGAAAGGATAGCTCCATCCCTGTGGTCATCTTCCTCTGCCTTCTCCTAATCTTCTCCAATTAGTGCTAATATTTCTCTAATTCATTATCACAGGTTGTCTACATAGATCTTTTTCAAAAGTGCCATGGGATCTTTGCATTTCAATTTGAGCAGCTTCTTCAAAGTGCTGAGTGCTCCTATTACACTGTAACTAGAGTATGTAAGCAAATTAATTCAGGCTCTGAGGCAGCAAAGCTTTCCTTTTGCTTTATGCTTACCTAACAAGGGATAAGTAATCCCATTAGAGACAGGTGCATGTCAAGCCCAGGAGGGGGTGTTTGGTGAAGGGCAGCATTCATCCTTCAGCCTGGCTGTGTGATGCAGTTGTTACAGAGGACGTGGAGCTACACTACTACCCTAAAGGAAACTGCCTGGAAGTAATACACCCTGTGCCACTGATCCACACCCTGCCTTGCCTGTGTCCCTTTCCTATGCTCTAAGTGAAATTAGACTGCTCTACTCACAATGAGAATCCCATGACAGTACAATGCACCTCATTATGAGATTTAAGAATCATTTGAAAAACTGGTCTACATGAAATCCTGAAGGAGAGCAGTAATTGTCCTGAGGCCTGATGACATTCTTTTCTGCACTCAAGAAAAGCACCTTCTGGGTTGTATGGAGAAAAATATAACTTTTATAATATCTCCCACGTGGCTTAGTCTCACTGTAAAGCACCAGTATTATCACAAAGGGACAGTTGCTGAGAAAGACATTCTTTAGGGACATCTTGTTTTACTTGCAGCAAACAAGTATTATTGGCTGAATTGCTTTAGACTTAGCAGTCTAAACAGCCTCCCCTTCAGCAAAGGGAAACTCAACTTCTTCATTTTACAGCTTTTATTCCCAATTTATGTAACATCAATAGAGAACCAGCAGCTTCATGTATTACCTTAAGGTGCTACTTTAAAACATTTGTAGGTATGTAACAAACCCAGAAATTTTGCAATCTCTGCAAGCTGAATCTTTTCCCCTGGAGATAATAATGCTTATGGGATTGCATTTGGTCCTGGAAAACAACAATTCTTAATTTTCTTGTCATCACTTCTTCACCACCTAGCATAGGGCTTGACCTAGGGTACTGTTGGCACTAACTTGCTGGCCTAAATATGGGCAAAGAAAGGATGTGTGAAGTGTATGGAGTATTGAACTGTAGTATAAACATGTATAAATGGTAGGTGACATCTCAAAGGGATGAAGGTATCACTGAACAGACAGCTCTTCAAAAGAAAAATTATGGTACAAGTCCATCTTGGTGATGTTTCATCATAGGATATACACAGAACAGGAAACAGCATCTCCACAGCATCTGCCATGGCTGTCTACAAGCAGTGCTTGGAGTGATACTCCAATCACTCAATAAATCAATGAAGATGATAGGCAACAACACATATCAGACTTCTTTTCTGTACGGTGGTTGTTCAGTCAGAGCCTTGGACTCTGCTGCTCTGAGACATTACTCACAGGACAAATGACCAAGCAAATAAAAGTTTAGGTTTTAAAATCATTCTTGATAGATTCTTATTCCAGAGGAAAAGCCTCACCTTTCAAGAGAGCTATTTTTGGAAGCAGGAATAGCTGTGTTGTGGTGTCATGCATGGCTAGAGTCAGGCTTTGGCAAAATTAGTATTTTCAATTTTAGCTTTTCTTCGTACCCTCTGAAAAGGCACTTCTTTAGTGAAGATGTTAAAAACTATTTTTTTCATGGCTGATCCTAGTCTGCATGCAGGAGCAGCACTCAGAGCTGCTGATCAGGGCATAAAAAGCTTTAATGATATATAACTATCAGTCTGTGAAAAATCAACTAACATTACTGCATTATGTTGCATTATATCTCCATACTGAACTGTTCCATTAGCCACTGATTCCAGATGCTGTTTTGATCTGCTGACTCTATTTGATCTCCCTTATTAGTATCAGCCTTGGTATGCCCTAGAAGTTATTTTGTCTTTGCCTTATGTCTAGTACAAATTTACAGAGAAGGATGATGTAATTTGTGAAGGAGTTCTTCGGTACTTTCCGCTCAGATTACGTAATTTTTATGGCACCTTTCTGGTATAAATGATCCAAGTTTACTGAGTCTGGGTTTGTTAGCTGAGCTGTGTGCCCTCATTTCAAATATCACAGACTGTGATAAAAGTGTGTGAAAGCTTACAGAAAAATAATGAAATTAAAATAGAACCAAAACAATGTCAGCACACAGACTCAGTCCTTGGAAGTGCCATGAACCCTCAAGGATCTTCATATCTTGTATTCTTGGTAGTAAGACTGACCACTTCTTGTTCCATTTGAATAGCATTCTACCATTCATCATGTTTTAAAATCTTTCAGTAATTATAAACACTTTGTCAATAGGGGAGTTTTCATACGCAACAGGAACACAAAAGCTTTTGGCAGCTAGGAATACAATTTATTTCTGTTTTCATTACTATGGCTTTGCAAGAATATTTAAAATAATTATTTGAACTCCAGAAAGTTTATTACAACTGGGCAAGCTGAAGAACACCATGTATTCATGTAAATGTGTTTGATTGTTTCACAATCTTTATCAAATTTTCAAGGAAACTCTGCAGCCATGTCATAAGAGAAACTTCTGGCAAGAATAAGCAAATGGGAGGCCAAACTGCTGGAAGTCACGTAGGAATCTGTGCTACCCAATGTATTCATAAAAAACCTGGGAAAAGAGATGATCTGGGATAGGATGATGACATTAAGGGTAGCAGCTAGAAAACCCAAGTGTGAAGAGCTGCAGAAATATCTGAGTGATTGGGTGAGAAACTGACACGAAATTCAGTGTAGGGAAATTTTACATAAAGTGTTCCACAAGGGAAAATATCTGAGATTTCCGCATAAAATAATGCACAATGAGTGGATGATGACTTCTTCAGAGAGAGGTCTTAGGGCTCTGACTGATACTGCCAAGAAAACGTCACCTCAGTGTGAAATAGTGGTCAAAAAGAAAAAAAAAAAAAAAAGCGCAAGGCAAAAGGAGCAGAGATAAAACCAGAGGGGGTCATAGTGCCACTGACTAAGAGTGCTCTCCTCATCCTTAGAATACTGTGTATAATTTCAGTACTGTAATTTCAGAGCAGATATAAAGGAGTTGGGGCAAGATAACTCAAGGATGTTAAAAGATCAGGCATAGTTTTGGTACTGGGAACTGCTTAGTAGGTGTGGATGCCTCAACCTCCAAAAGAAAGAAATTTATGGGTTATTGTAGAGATCTACTTATGGAATTATGAGCACATGAGAGGGATTGATTGAGTCCACTGTCATTCAGTTCTATAACAAAGGGGCTTCAGAGAGTGGGAACAAGGTTGAAAACAATGTGAAATGATTATTCAGCCAACTGGTCTGTTAAACTCCTTGCCAAAGAATGCTGCCATAGTGCAGCTTTACATGGCCCAAGGGCCACTAGGGTTAACTAAACACACAGAAACACATGCAAATGTAGGAATTACCCTGAAGTGGAAATACCTGGGGGCTGACAGAGTGTTAAAGAGAAGTGTCATATATTCTTGGCCTGTACATGTTGTTTCCCAGGTATCCACTTTAAAATGACTTTTGGAAGCAGGATAAGGAGCAAGTTAGATCTTTGGTATGGCAGAGTGTGGATGGCCTCAAGTATGTCACTCTTTAAATAATGCTTCTAAATATGCCAGCTATGGCAAAGAGTAAAGAGATAATTTTTGGCGTGCTCCTGACTTCAGAAATAGTTCTGAAGTATGGGAAGGAGGAGAATTGTCTCACTAGGTGTAGCTTCTTGTAATCATCCTAGTGATGACAACACAAAAATTTTCTTTTTCTTCTTTGAGTTTTTTTTTAAAAATCTTGTAATCTGCAGTAATTTCTCTCTTCACTTCTTATAAAACTTCCTTGCTTGAGAGCTTTCCTAAACAATACCGCACAAGGCAGAAAAATACATTGAAAAATCACAGGGTGTGCATTGCCTCTAACTTAACCACATCATCATCTTTGCTATTAATCTCTGTGTTTATACTGTATAACAGAACTTCAATTCCTGCAAGGAGTATTTGGTTTTTTGTTGAGGGGAGAGGGAGGGGGAAGCTCTGAAGGAGAAGATAATTGCTACAAAGAGTTGTGGTCAAACAAGAGCCGCCACAAAGATTTGTGTTTGTGAAAAAATATCTTAAGCAGTGTCTTCTGTTGCAGCCGAACTAGCTGCTAATAAGTTCAGGGTAATGAAGCAAAAAGGGCCTTTGCAGAGTATCCACAGATGTTTAATTCAGCTGCACGGTAAGATGTTCAGGGTTCAAAAGCTAAACTCAAGAGGACAGACCAGGTTTTGTATATCGAGAGGTACAGCTGAACAAGGGCATGGGGGCAGCACAAAGGTGAGGACCAATGGGGGAATAGGGAGGGAGTGGCTGAGTGGCATAGGAACAAGGAGAAGGAGCTAATGGGGTCTAACAGAACAGGATATCTTTTGAGGGAAGTTTCTTGTGTCTCCCTAACCCAGGGAATGCCTCTCAGGGTCTCCATAGTCTTCTACACTGATAAAATGTAGGCTTTGAAAAATTGAGAGATATCTAGCACAAGCTTTTTCCTCTGCAGCAGCGCTGTCAAACACTACCACCCATATATTTGCTTTCACAGACATAAAATCAGTCTAAACCCCAGCTGTAGCTGCCACATGCTGTACTGTCTTTCCACACAGAATCAAAGAATGGTTTGGGTTGGAACAGACCTTAGAGATCATTCAACTCCCCTGCCATGGGCAGCAACATTTCCCACTAGTGCAAGTTCCTCAAAGCCCCACCCAGACTGGCCTTGAACATTTCCAGGGATGGGGCATCCACTGTTTCTCTGGGCACCTATTGACCACAAGGTTTTTCCTCCCAGTGTCTTTCGTCAGTCTGTATAAGTGGGCAGTTACCTAGTCCAAGGAGCTGATGCATCAGTGAGTCAACCTTGCAAAGGAAAACTACTGTTTTCCAGTTGCATCAGTCCCGTCACGTGCAAGGGATAGGGGCAATGCCAGGTAGATGGCTTGTCTGGTCAGTCTTCGTTTGTGCCTTGCTCACCACAGTGAATCTGACTGAGGTGAGAGGACTGTTTCCTGTACAGAAATTATTATTTATCAGTGTTCAGTAAAGGTAAAATGATAAAGCAGAGACTGTGAAGGCTTAGTAACTTCATTAGTTCAGTCTGACCTTTGCCTGGCAAAAGGTATCTCAAGCATCTCTGTTGTCCTTTGGGAGCACCTTTCCTATTCTCAAAGACTTTTTTACACAAAGTCTGGCAAAGTTGTCTTTCCTTGAATCGTTCTTCTGGAAATCTATTCTGTAAGAGTGGAGGAACTTGTGAAAATAATCCTTATAGGGCTATTGCTTTTTAAATGACTGTATTTCTTTCTCTTCCTATGTATAGATTTACATACTAGAAGACTCTGCCAAATCAGCCTTTAGTACTTCTCAGTGTCTTAACCAAGAAATAAATATCTCACCTGCTCTGACCTCCAAAATCCAAGCTATCCTGGGAAAGGTGACTTTTGACTATGAATTGTAACCACATGTTGTATTAAAGAGCATGTCAAAACTGATCTCTTTGCAATTCTCATTTGTGCTAGCATCTGGAATAATTTAAATTATAAATGAAAACCCGACCTCTGTGGTTAGCCAAATCAAAAGGCCTGAAAGGCTTCATGTTTAAAGAGCCATTTGATTCCTAAACAGATCAGGAAGTTGGAGAAACCAAAATCTGAACAAATCACTCAAAAGAAAATAAGTAGGACAGGAAAACAAAATAAAAGGGGAGGGGATGGGGGGGTGCGGCGTGGTGGGAAGGGAGAAGTGTAGGACAAACCTCTTTACTGATCTCTAGGCCACAAACCTAAAAAAAAGAAAAAAAAGTAATGTATTCATTCTGCTAACATTGAGCAACGAACTTACCCAGTAACCATTTCAATGACATGCTGTAACTCATACAAAGTTTCCTACCAAGGACTTACTTGAAAATTAAGCATATGTTTGATGTATTTGACAAGAAGACATGGGATTATTCATGATGTTTAATGTTCAGGGATAGATTTCACCAGGGTTATACTGAGGGGAACATGCTCCCTGAATGCAAATTCCTCACTGGACCAGCCTCTTCTACCAGGAGTGCAGGTATTGAACTCCTGCTGGTGCTGCCAGCTCAAGATCCCCAGCCCTGTACCAGGTGGAGGAGAGTTCAAACAGGGCCAGGCAAAAACTTCATGTGGTTTGGAAGCTTTCCAGTGGCTTTTCTCAGTTACATGAGTAAGAATTGTTAAATATATGCAGTCAGCACTGTGTGGAGCAATTCTGCTGAAAAATGCAATATCCTTTCCCTTTATTTAGGCAGGGGATTAATTAAAAACACATATGCATTTACCCTCCTGCCAGAACTCAAGTTGATCTAACTAGGTTGGCAATAAATTTTTACCAATTCCTGAAGCATCAGTCTGAATCAACGCAGCATGTTGAGAGAGACAAGGTTTGTTCTTTCTTTGACCAGGATGTGTTCAGATCAGGTAAAGACCTTTACATTTAAAAAAAAAGCAAAGTTTACCAGATTATGTGGGTGCAGGAGGATAATGTAGCAGGAAATGCAGGCTTCTGTAGTGGAGTGGGAACCATAAATGTCAGCTCAGTATACCAAGAGAGCAGTCAGCGTTAGGAAACTCAAGTTACCTTATGATGCTGAGTGAAGATTGGCTGTCTAGTGTAAATCCTTGGTATTTATTCTGTAGCTATTTTCTTTAAACATGCAGCAAGGCAGGTCCTTGCTGTGCCAGCAAGTAAGCATTTGCTCCATTTGCAAATCCTCTGAATGACAGGAAAGGTCAAAATTGCTGCATAATCACTTCTTAGCCTTTCAAAATTAATAGCCTCATAGCTCACTATCAAATCAGTAATTTTTCTTTTTCTTAAGTGGAAAACACTGAGTGGCAATAAAGAAGGTCTATTACTAAGCTATTCTATTTTGAAAGATACTCAAGTGTTCTGGAAGTAAATCACAAATTGGTGTTCTCTGATGTAAGTATAAAATCATATAACCATGTCTTTCTAAGTACTGGCTACAGAAGAAGTGGTTTCAGTGTTACAGAAGAGGCCTGTAAAGAACAAGTTAATGACCTCTGTATAATTTAATGTTTCTTATTGTATTTCATGAAAAAAAAACTCACAGAGAGACATTCTCTAAACATCTAGTTCCTACAGTATTTTTGAATTTCGCGTTTCATTTGTTTTACAAGACAGCTTGTGGAAAATTGCTAACATGGAGAAGGAAGCATGGGTTTCTAGTAAAGAATAAGGAAACATGAATTCTGTTCCTGGCTCTGCTATAATTTTCCAAATGACCCTGAGCTATATTCTTAACAATTGTGCACTTTTACTTGAACACACTAGAATGTCTTTTCCCCTCATACTGTCTTTGCTTGTCTCACTCAGTAGCAAGCTGCTTGAAGCATGCCAATTCTCACCACACACTATGCAGGTCCTACGACAACAGATATCTGATTTTAATGATTACCAGATTTATTCAATGAATAGCATCCAAAGTAAAGATGGAAGCATCACACAGGGAAAGAAACCAGCAAGCAATGCAGGAAAATGTTATAAAGGGAACTAAAAATTTCATTTGGGCTTTGTGGGTGGAGGGGAAAACTGAGATGTGATGTGAAGGCTGAGGGTGGAATAAGTCTGTTGAAATGCATGCATGACATAAAACACTAGACTCACAATACAAGAAGAGTCCATCTTATTTTGTTCCCTTTTCAGCTTTTATTTATTGCATTGGAAGATGCCCCTGGGAATGCACTCCCCTCCTCCTGCTACCAAACACAAGGAGGTTAAAAAAAATAAAATGAAATGAAATGCAGGCAGCTTCTCATAAATTTGAAGTTTTCTAGGCTTATGAAGTTGCAAGAGCAATGCATGCAAGTGTACCTCCCAACTATTTTTACAATAGTTTCCAACTATTGTAGGTTTAGGTACAAAATCACTAACATAGGGAATAATGATAACTTGTAAAATTTGTTGGGAAATCACTCAGGAGTAATGTTCATTTCACTACTTTATAATCCAATTTATTCCTAAGAGCAAATTTAGTGCAATTTTTCTTCAATCACCACCCTTCCTTCCCCCTGCCTCTGCACATGAGTGCTGCTATGAAAAATCGAAGAAGAAAAGAATCTTCTGAGATAGCTTATACCTAAAGACTACAGCCAAGTCTAGAAAGCTTTGGGCCCAAAACCAAAAATGTTTCTGTAAGTTAAATAATTTCAAGACTCTCTTTCTGTCAGTTTCATCTGCTTTTCTGTTCTGGAGTGTTTAGACTAAGTTACCAAGTGAGTGTTACAGTGGTGGGTTCATCTCATGTGACGGTGCCCTTCTCACCTGCTCCATTTCCTCTTATAACACCTCACAGCCCAAGGGCTTCCTCATTCCCAAAACCTTAGTAGTAAAAAGCATCTGTCTGATATTATTTGTATATAAATGCAATACTATATCTGGTGTGACACTATGTGTACATATAGTCTGATGGTAACTACTATTACTAGCACTATTAATGAGAAAAAATTAGATATTAAAAGTGGCTTGAAAAATTCTTCAGCCTTTACCATATATGGTTTCTCAGTGTATCTAAGCCTCAAACCCTTCCTTCTGGCTTGAACACATCTATATGCCACCTCCTTATAAATCAGACCAACAAAAATAAACAGGGCACAGCTATCACTTGCTGCAGGAGGGGCGTGAAAAGGAAGGGGCGAAAGGTGAAGAATTGCAACAAAGCATAACACCTTCCTCTTTCTGCTATGAAGTGCCAGAGAATTGTCTTCACTTTTCCCTCTTAGTCCTTTGTCCCAAATCACTCTTGTCTCCCCTGCCTCACAGACACTGGCTTCTGGATAAGAAAACATTTTCCTCCTCTGGAGGAAAATTAATTGACTTAATTTAGTATTTGCTTAATTCTCAAGATATTACCATGATACCCATTTTCATGAAAAAATAACACACCAGCAATCTTTTTTTACCTGGGCACTATAAATTAGCTATTTCTGGATAGGCAATGATCTCAAGAAAATAAAGAAATAGGAGTGCTGCTGTTATTTCAATTATTTTTAATAGAAAATTTTCAGTGTGTGGTCAGAAATACCCACTGTTTTTCACTAATGCTTATGGTGACTTTGCTTGCCCAAGTGCTAAAGCTGATGATAGCATATTGCTGTGGCCAAACACCACATGGGCTGTGAGGCAATAAAAGAACTGAGTACCTTTTCTTATGTATGACGAGCTACAAAACTGTCACATATAACAATGTCACCTCAGCTCTGAAAAGCCTGGAATATTTTTTTATACCACACTGATTGCCTGCCTTTATAAAGCAGTTGTTATTGCTGTGTTGCATCCAAATGAAAACTTATTTATTGCCTAATTAAGCCAGAATAAATGTACTAACGTACTAAATGAAATGCAAATATCTATCCTATGTTCTTCTTGTCTGAGGCCTTGATTCTGCACTGAAGCTGGGGATATTTTATGAAGGTTAAACAAAATATTTGGAGCAAAGTCTGCTTTTTATAAATCCTGTCTCCGTCTAACTTTTCCCTCTCAATAACATGAAGAAAAAATATACAGTTCTGAATGTCTGGCGGCAGCTCCCAGCCACCGTGAGACAGTTACTCTGCTGCTAAATCAGGTTAGCTGGAAGTTTGCAACAGTGACAGTAACAGTCTTGAATGTTACGCCTCTGTTTCCACACAGAAACATTTGGCGTGGGATTTTTGCTTAAATTTCTCTCTGCGCAAACCTTTCCCCATTATTTATGATGGCTATCCATTTTACAATTATGCTTTTAAAAGATGTTGGTGAACAACCTTTCTGTACTTGCTGTTGTTTCTTAATGGAAAGTTTCTGAAACTGTTCCAGAGTCCTCTTTGGTTTGCCTGCCAGTGAAAGCCTCAACCTGTCTTTGCTCTCTGCTCCATTTTGTTTTGTTAAATTTAGTTCTGTTTCTTGATTAGGTGCAAGTGACTGAACAAGTTTTTTGTGGACGATGTGTACTCACAAACATGTGCTTGTTGCAAGTTGAAACAAGCTACTGATGCTTATTATCCTCTTTGTGGGCAAAAAATTAATAAGTAAATGAAACAGGTGAAAACAATTCCAAAGGCAATATATACTGTGAAATCCTTCTCTGAGGCCTGATATGGTAAAGAACAAATATATATATTTTTTGAAAGATATATGAAGACTCTGACTGCAGGATAGCTTTAAAGTAGATAGATAAGGATTGTTCAAGAAAATCAGCATTCTAATTCTGTCACAGACCCAGAAAAGCACTCAAGTTGATGTTCAACTTTAAGCTGATGCTAAAACAGGGCACTGATAATGGGTTTATTTTAGTTTTAATGAGGACAGCTGTGTTTATTTCTTTTTTGCCTTAATATTGGGCAAAAGGGCCTTTAGCACTGGGATAGATGTTTTCGTTAACCCCCTAAACAAATCTAAACAGTAAGTTTAGATTAGTGTTAGTAAGTAAGATTAGTATTAATCTTAAATACTAAGATTAAGTATAATAATGTATTAATTTGGCCAAAACAATTTTCTCCTTTAGCTTAATAATTTGATGAGCTGCTCTTTCCTGCCTTCCATTGTCCCATGTGTGCTGTGACGAAACCTATGTTTCTTAACTACTCAATAAAAGCAAAATGCTTTTATGAAGTCTCTGTTTAAATTTGTAATGCCTTACCTATTAATTTCCTAGCCTTTCAGTGTTTGTTTGTGATAACAGTTGGCATTGCATTGCATCCAGTATAAAAAGGATGGCTCTGGCTCTTTCTGTACCCAGAAGCACTGCCTAAAAAGGGAAGCAAGGATCCACCCTCCTTCAGCCCATGCAAGAAAGTTTGCACATGAAGACTGCTGATAGTTCCTGAAACCCAGGGGCTGCTTATGCTTTTCTATTCTCTGCTCTGCTGCCTGCTGTCTCCCAGTGGAGCTCAGTGGTTCTGCTCAGCTTCCGGGCCCTATTACACCACCAGACGAAGACTTATTATTGTCCAAAGATTTTCTAAGGGCTGCCCATTGCTCCCTCCTCTTCCTTGCAGTCCAGGAAATGTTCCTCTATGGCCAGAGATTGTGCTGTGATACTGAGAGGTCTGGGCCAGATCCCATTTACTGCTGGACTGGATGATTTGAAGGGTCTTTTCCTGCCTATATAAATCTATAGTTCTGTGGTCAATACTGCCAACATCCTCAACCATTCTTGACTGTCACTTTGTCCTGAGATGCACATTTCTCATCCATTTTTAAATTAGAAACACTTGGGTCAGTGATTAAAGAAGTATGTTGCATATATGTTTATATTCTGATCAAACATTTCTTTTGTGACTAGCAGATAACTTTCAGGTTTTCTATATATGCATGTTTCAGAGCAACTTAAATAAATAAAAATAGCTAAACTAGTGTAACAATAGGAAGAATTGGGTTATCAGTTTGCTTTCTACTGGGAAAAGAAGAAAAAGCCCTCCAGAGTTAAATTTTCTAAGACAAAACAAGAGTCTCTAAATGTGATTGAGCAGCAGAAGATAACTAGATTACATAAATGCTGGAAAAAAAGCAGTGTACCAGTGCTTAAAGGCCTTATGGGAAAACCATTTTTGCTGTCCATATTCACCATCAACAGATATTAAGCACAGATATTGTTGCTTGCAAGTGCTTAAAGCAGCCGGTTTATTCCAGGTAAAGAACTGGCCCCAAAGCACCATTCATTCACTCCATTTTAAGAGCGGTTTGCTTGTATTCATCAGGATCAAGAAGACCTGGACCAGGGTGAGAAACAAGCCAGATCCCACACTCACTGACAGGTGTTCCAGCAGCATCCTCACCTCTCTGCCTACAGAAGGCTGTGGAAGAAGACAGTGTAGCTCCCAGTCTTAATTTTAGCCATTTAACCATGTCATCAGCCTTTAGGGGAACTACTTCAAGTGTCTTCATATGCACCCCAGAAACACACCATTACTATGATTTGGTGCCCAACAAGACCAGTAAAGGTACAGGAATTTCAATCAAGAAGCCCTTAGAGTAAGGCTGTTGTCATATTCCTCCTGACATTAATGGTGACCTCAGTAATCCACGCAAAATTAAGCAGTGGCAGATCAAAGTCCTGCTGCTGTCTTCACTCTCTGAGCTCACCATTCAGATGCAGAGCTACTCTCAAATAAAACCCAGATGTTGAACTGGCTCCATTTTCTGATTAGCTGAGATGTCACTTTGAGAGCTGACTGGTCCCGGTCCTGAAATTGAACCAACCTTTCCAGTGGGACGTCAAGGCAAATAAAATAAAAGGCACAAAGCAGTGCTGGTGGTGATGAGGACAGATTATCTCTTAGAAAGTAGTCCTCTCACAGAGAAGGGGTAAAATTACTGCAGGAAAAGTAGCTGTTTGTTCCTGTGCTGCATTACATCATCCTCTTTTAAACCAAGCAATCTGCAGAGCAGACACAAGCAATGCTTCTCATGGCTAATAACACTAAACACTGACAGGGTAAAATACACTGCTCCTTGTTGGAGGCAAATGGGGCAAAGACAGCCTTGATCCTAATCTTGGCAAGGCTGAATTGCCTGTGTATTCTTCTGAGAATTAAAATATTGAAAAAAGCTGATAAAACATGGGAAAAAATCAAACTACTGATAAAAAAATAATGAGGGGTTTTTAAAACTTCCTTTTGAATGTATGTTTTTGAAAATCCAGTTTTATTTAAATTTGTAATGTTTAGACTTTTCTTAAGATTTTTGTCTTTGCAGTTTTTATCCGCAGAGGCTGGGCTTCTTTTTATCTCTTGAAGTTCGAACTTTTCAGCAAAAGAACGTATCCAGCTTTGAATTCTGGAGATTTTGTTGTGATTTTGGCAAAAGTAGCTTCTATTCCTGTACAATTTAGTGGGGGAATATTGTGGAAGTCAGCTGTCCTGAATTATATAGCTCTGTGTCTTGAAAAACCATTAAAAAAACCTGTGATAAAATATGATTAAATGCATTTTGTCAGCTAATCTTCTTATTCCCCATCACTACTTTATACAGACAAAACTCCTCCAGCCCATATGAAGTCAGCTGTAGAAAAGATGTGTTGCCAGATCAAACACTTGATTTTGACACTGTCCTGCTAACACTTCCTCCTTCCATTATTTTGATGAGAGGTCAGCTGGAGACTTCCACAATAATTTTTTCTCCAATAAAGAGCTACTATCAAAATTTAAAAATTCAAGATGTCTTGAATTTTGTCTTATATTTTCCAAATATGCGAACATTGTTTTGTAGATATAGCATTAAGCGTGGGCAGCAATTTGAATTTACTAACCCCCTGTCTTGAATGCTCCCAGAAAATGGTTTTATGTGGTTAAGACCCAGCCCTTGGATTTCGCCATTAATTTGTTTGGTTGCTTTGGAGTCAGCAGAATGAATGGATGTGCTCCTTATGTGAGAAAAAGTACCTTTCAAAGTTTGTTTATTCTTTGCTCCTGGCTCTCCTTTATGAGATCCTCCTGTGAAGCCTGAATTTAAAGTTCAAGCTTCACACTCATTTCTCTGGAAACTGACTGAGCAATAGCAGAGACTTCAGAAGGGGTGGCAAAGATTTGTACACACCCCCCGTCCAGTTTCAGGATTAATAGCAAAGAAAATGCCAATTGTTCTGTCAAGAAAATGCTTGTTTATAAATATTCCTTCTTTCCAGATTGGAGGTACCATGCATAAAAGTAATTTTAAAATTGCTTATTTTCAATTTTAATTCCCTTTAAATCTATGAGCTTGTTAAAAATTACTGCAGATCTACTGACCTTCAATTCTTTAAAATTTAAATTCTTTAAAAGATCTGGAACAAGCCCAGCCCCAAACTACAATGGTACAATGGTAAATATTAAATGCTATCATAACAGAAATCATATGCCATTGGTTTTCATTGTGCTGGTGGCTTCTCATGGAGCCAGAATTTGCCCACATTGTATTTTAAAGACAGAGAGATGTAAAAAGAATGAAAAGAAAACACAGTGTCCTTTCCTGGAGGGGAGAGTACTATAACAGTAGAAAAGACAGAACACCCTCATGTCCTTTTTCGTACCCTCCTTTTCTAAAAAGTCTACCTTTTTTCCATTTCACTGTGTCACTATGCTCTCTGCCCCCACCTGTCTCCTAACAGGTAAGGTTTGGCCATGCCCAGGTGAAGGTGACATCTCTTAGGGTCCCAACCTGTGCCCTAGAAATTTCAGACTGGAAGAACTCTTCCTGCAGTGCCAAAGGCCAAATACTCCCTCCTATTCCCCATTTGTCCACGAAAACCCCATGGTCCAAAGGACAAGTTAATTCCTTCAAGCTTTGGAGTTGTGATTTAACCTACCTGCCAATGCACCAAGAGCATAGTGGAGACATGTCTTTTCTCTAAAGAGAGTTATTTCCTCATTTTCTTCAAATGAGAAATATATATTTAAATTTAAAAGAGGGCTGATTTTCATAAACAATTTCTTTACATGTAAACTTTTTCAAAGTAAGTAATACATACCAGAATACAAAATAAACCGAACAGTATTGCAGTTTCTCATTTAGAATTATTTTAGCAGAAGGAGCATCAAATACTGATAATAGTAAAACTTGCTAGACAGCCATATAATATGCCAAGGTTGAACATAGAGTTGACTCAAAGCAGTAGTAGAAACATTTAAGTTACTCCCCAGAACTTATGAATTGGCAGGGAATTACACAGATAATTGTAATTTTACGATGCTTATGAGCTTTTGCTTCACTAATAACAAAAATGCGTATTTTCATTGCTTGAATGACAACTGGGTTAATGAAGTGTTATGAAAAATACTGGGAATGGTATCACTGTACAGCACCACTTAAAAGTGAAGAGTGGTATCAGTACAGAACCGGTACAGTGATTCTGTCTCTGAAGTGCTTTTCCCTCAGAATAAAAAAAAAACCAAGGGTCCCATTTTAGTTTAATTTATTTAAATGTAATACTATTAAATTTCTATTTTTTTAGTCTCTCTTTTTTTCTATTTGTTCTTCTTTTTATTTTCTTTTTCCCATCTTTAATACTTTTCAACACAGACTCATGAGAGAAAGAATGATGAACAAGAAGCCTGATCTCCAAAGGCCTTGTGGCATTTTCCAGAACCAGCATGGGCTAGGACAACTCAGCAAACTTCCACACTGATCCCAAGTCCATCCTGCCTGGGAGAATCAGCACTGGTATGTATAATGCCCCCAGCACTGCACAGCAATAGGAGAGGAGGAAACTCTTGAGCTGCAGCCTTCAGCCTCTGCTAAGGATTGTGATGTCTGAAGCAGCAGCAGTAGTCACTTTGATCTTCACTTGCATCATCACTTTTTCTGTGACCTACTTCCTGATCCCTTCTCTTTTCTGAAGAAAAAATAAAATAAATAAATGAAAAAGAGCTGAGAAATTCAAGGGGCAGCTCACCAAAGGCTGACCTGCAAAGGCCCTGTGACACACAGTGGGAATTCCTACTTATGTCAATACACAAAATTGAGAACATACCTGAATGCAGTACAGAATTCTCAGGGAGAATGTTTCTTCACTATCTGTATGTTTCTCTGAAACCAAACAAATCCAGGTGCCAAGTAACAATCTTCTGCTTCAGGCTAATAGAGATATTGTGAAGCTAAAAATATGATCAGGAAACCTCACACAAAATCTAGCCCCACTACTTTCTTTCCCTGTGCTTGGTGCGCTGGGAAGATATGTCTACTACCAAGCACTTGGACTTGTTTGATTTCAGAAAATAAGTCTGAAATTAGTTAGCATTGAGTCTTTGAAAAGTTCCTCATTGAAAAGCAGCAGCATTACTTAAGAATAAGAAAGACTCACAGTAAGTTTGGTAGCTTAAACCCAAAGCAGCTTCCCATATAATGAAACATACAGATAATGAAGAAGGGAGGTATTTGCCCTCACAACTCTGTACTGCGTTCAGGTATGTTCTTGATTTTGTGCATTGACATAAGTAAGGATTCCCACTGTGTGAATACTCAGGCTTGTGACTTTAATCTGCAGCACACATGTGATGATTTAATGGGCCTCCTGTTTAGTTTATAGCCCATCCACTCGCCCAGACGCAGAGAGTAATGATCACAACCCGGGACAGTTGCAAAGCATATGTGGAAGGCTTTTCAGCCCTAAGGCTCTAATCTCTACTGTTAGTCACCACTGCCATGTGGTGAGGCTATTACCATCCCTGACTCTGAAGCACAATTTACAAACTCCTTACACATGGCTCATGCAAACCTTTACAAGGCTGTGCTCCATTGTTCTGCAGGCAAGAAGATGCATCAGCCTTTACTTCCCCTCTTTTCCTGCTATGCCCAAGAGAAAATTATTTATCAGTGTTCATTTATGAAATAGTAGTTGAATTCTTCTTCTGGTGATTAAAGAAATTACAGATGTTGACATGTACAGCTTAAATGAAAACAAAATGCTGACCAAACCAGAGTCATGTGGAGGGACCACTGTTACCTCCTGATGCAAACTACAGGCTCCAGATGAATCCCAGATGCTCGCTGGAGTACACACAAAGAGGACTGTGTTTATTGTCACTGCATGGTTATCTCAGCAGTATGTCCAATATAAAATGATGAAACTTGCTTTTCAGCTATTTATCAGATGAAGAAACAAACCAAAAAGCTTAGGAGTCTAGAAGGTGTCTTGATTGACAAATGAGAATTTTAATAGAAATTATATTGAAAACTCTATGAGTTTAGAATAATTCTTTTTGAAGAGGCCTTTTGTTTATTTTACTTAGTTTTTTATGTTGTTTGTGTTCACACTCTGTCAGTCTTTCTAACTAGGTTCTAGCACCCCATTACAAGAAGAGTATAAAAACTGTGAACAAGTCAAATTATGGGAGCTGTAGTAAGTTATCTGGAAAACAGGAGTTTTGATAATACAAGTCAACAAAACTTAAGCAATGCAGGGTCAGGCCTCCTCCTGGCTATGACTGGAAGAGATCTGCTAATTTACACTAGCAGGGAATGTGTTCTGTAAATTTATCAGTTATTTTTACTAAACAGAGAAAAGAGTCACAATTTTTTTTATTATTATTATCCTTTTCATTATTTTTTTATTCACACTCTACACAGACCTCCACCCATATCTTGAAAATCTGCTGGCAATACTTAGGCTGGAGCACACACTCAGGCACCAGGAATATATTTTGGAGAGCAAAGCTTTTATAGTGGAAAGGCTGACATACTCCAAGCTATTCACAGCAGATGCAGTGGAATAAGGGCAGGAAAAACAAGCAAAGAGCAAAATGTATTCTTACAAGAAACTCCATGAGAAACTGCATTCCACTTAATACTGGGTAATTCCAAGAAAAAGAGATTTAGCTTATTATTTTCTTGCCCACTGATACTTTAAAGCTAAAATGTCATTCCAGTGCTTGGGGTTTTTGCACAGATACCCTTTAGCAGAATGATCATCTTAAGGTTTATTTTCCATGACCAATATGCCTGGAATTTGATTCTTTCTTCCTGTTGTGGATTTACGGTCAAACTGCAGATTTTAACCCAGTTCATCTTCCAAGATTTCTGGAGCAAACCTTACCAATCAGAAGACTGGAATACTTTCTGGCTATGTTTTATCTTATTTTATCTTCAACTCCAAGGTGCTCATTTACCAGGTAGAAAACTACATAACTGCAGCAGTGTCCATTTAGAGCTTGACCGAGATGTTTAAATAACAATTTATTAAGAAGTAAATGTGCAAATGTTTGTTGGTAGCAAGAATTTAATAATACTCAGAATCAAGGAAACTAGAAAAAGACTAAAAACTCCACATTTCTATTCTTTGGCTGGTTCAAGTCATCAAGACTGTATTAAAAAGAATGAAAAAATATAAAGATTTGTAGATTTACTTACTTCATCCTCTAGCATTCACACTTAGCCAGAGAAAGACTGTAAGGGCTACAATTCTGTTAGAATATGAAACCAGTATTAGAAAAGAATCATTCTGTATGTTTGCATCTTGTATTTTGTGATATTTTATGCGTATTTTGGGGTATTTTAGTTTATTTCTACAGAGATCATCAATTAAATATTTGGTTTGAGGAATACATTTTGCATGTGCTAGTACTCCCTGGGGGGATAGTGCTATTTATGTTTCTACATTCTTTCACTTCTGTGAAAGGAGTGAACTAAATACAGCAAGGGGGAAGCATGTTCCAGGCATTGTGGGTCTTAGCAAATCCGCAGCTTCCAAATCTTTGCAAACCCTTGGGAATGCAACCGCCTGAGTTAAAGTCAGCCTTACATGGATGATTTTGAAAGCAGATTGTGGGTCAACAGCCAACTACAGCTGCGGGAAAAAGAAATCTCCAGGAGTTTATAGGACAACTGAGTCTTAGCTGGAGAAAAACAGTGTGATAGTGTTCTGCCTTGCTGTGAGGACGGGACTAGGCCTGCCCTTTGATTGTGCTGGCAAAGTCACCGCTTGCTGACCCCCTCTTCATGCCCCTGAAGTGTCCAGCTGGAGAGTCACCTGTGCAGGGTTTTGGTTCTCCCATCACTGGCAGGTAACCCAGCCCACAAGATGGTGACACAAACAAGCAAACTTGGACAGTGCTGCCACGGCACTGGGAAAGGAAGTCAGAAGATAACGGATTAGCAATTCCAAGGAGAGGTTACTTCCATTAATCATGGAAACTATTTTCCATATCATTCAGGGACATTAATAATACTGTTAATTACACCAATTAACAGCCTTCCATGGTAATATAAATTATAATTAGTATGAACATTTTGCTAATTAAAACTTGAATTAACCCCAGTATCAGCTAATTAAATTAGAACCACAATCAGTTCACTTTAGAAAAAAAATATATAAAGCTGTTTCTGCCCATCTGACCTTGCATCCCCTCCCCACCAACTCCCTCCTGCACCTAAGTCTGTCACCAACCGTGACTCTCCATTGTGCCATTTCATAGCAGCTCTGTGCAAGGATTTCTTGTGCTTGTGAGCTGTTCTCAGATGATTTCTTAGCTCTACAATCAGCTCCATGTTGGGAATACAGGGCACGGCATGAGGAGATTTTTCTGGTAAAGAGGGATGTCTTCAAACAGAACAAGGTGAGCAAACAAAAAGTGCTTTCTGTTGGCAGTGCAGAGATACATTAATAATGCTGGTTTTGTGTTGGGTTACGTCTTGTCATTGTTTTTGTAAATTGGAATAGTGGTGTTAGCCAAAGGTGTGTATTTACGGCCAAGATCAAACTTCATGCTATTGGTGAACTTTGTAGCGTTATCCAGTGCTGAGACCTCCTTTTGTATATCAAGCCAATGGATACAGTTTCTTTTCTCTCAACACTTTTCTACCTTTGTCTTTTTCTTCCTTTCATTGCTATCCTCTAGAAGCAGTGTGCAGGAGCATCAAGGAAAAATCATTCACCCGGTATTCCCATCCTGGTTCTGCCACTACAGGATTCTCCCTTACTACCAATTTCATCATACTTGAATCAAGACCGTAGTGACAACACATTTATAAAATGTCTGAATGTGGACTAAAGTGTTATTTTCAATTTCTCTTTTCTCAACACTTTAGAAATAAGTACAGAATAATAAATGCTCTGTCTGTTGAATTAGGTTTTTTAACATTAAAAAACTGTAGAATATTTGGATGTGCTTATTACACAGAAGCAAAGGGTAGAAGAGTATTTTGAGACTCGCATAGTTAATATTAATTTTAATAATCATAATCAGTCAGCTTTCACAACTATTGGCTCAGAGAATTAACAGGTGTCACTGATAAAACAATCAAATTGTCCCTTTTTATTTACATGAGGTCAGTAAAAGAGTACAAGTGCAGTCCCTAAAATATTACAGCTATAACGCGTATCAGAAGAATATTGGAAGTAGAGAAGTCCACTTCTCTAGTAGATACTTTTTTTAGTCATCCAAAAGAAAGTGATTTCTCCCATTTAAAAAAAAAAAATCAACTGATGTTCTATCTTCTTGTGATCTGACCTGTTCTACTGAGCTATAGTGCTTGAAATGAAGTGCACAGTGAGTAAAAGTATGAGGAAAAAGAACGTGTTGTTCTAGGAGCTCTGAAGTGAGGAAGAATTTAATCTTAGAAGCGATTTAGATGCCACAGAGATGGTTACCATAACACTGAGACAGTGTCACGTGTAATAAGTGTTTCTCCTAGGTGATCAGGAAAACACATATCTCTTTTCCATCATGCCAAGAAAGCACAATTAAATCACAGACATGCCTGGGCAGATCCCTTTGTGTACCGTCATGGGTCTGTAAGCACAAACAGCTGCCCAAGCACAAAGTTTTCCATTGAAGCCAAGGCCTTGAAGAGGAGCAAGGACATAGGACTGCTGCTGGGGGTGTTACTGGGGGAACTCCTTGAGGTTGAGGGCATGCTGTCCTTGAGGGACAGAAAACTTCTGTGTCTGAGCATTATTCCTCTGTGAGCTTCACCCAAGTTTTGATCATACTATTGTCACCATCAGTTTGTTCAAGGAGATTTTTCATGAGATGCATTGAAGTAAAAGCCTCATCTCACACTGTGTACCTGAGGAAGAACTGGCCTGATGTTGTGGTGCTCTAGGCTCTCTCTCCCCTATTGACTTTGGGAAGAAATATTTAGAGATCATTATCAGCATTTGTCAGGGAAATTGCTCTGATTTCATATTGCACCAACACATCATGGCTTGGAATAAACCAGCCTTGAAAGGATTTATGTGTGCAGTTTCCTTTGCTTTCTGAGTTGGGTAAACAGTTCAATGTGTTTTCATTGGGATATTAATATCTTCTTTGTCTTCCTTTGCCCATTTATGCTAAAAGAAGTGGAATTTAGAGCTCTCACACAAAATGGAAACTGTCTCTGGGTGGGAAGTGGAAGATCTGAGCATGACTTCCTTGTCATTTTGAGCATGCCTCACACTGTTCATCCTGATGACGGACATAAGTTTTCAAGCAATTATGTTTGCTTCTACTCATTGCCCAATCTAGCCATTAATGTCAAGAAAAAGAAATCCTACTGATTTCACTGATCTCAGCACCCCAACCCTTCTCTTGTAAACACTTATTCCCTCAAGTGGTTTTAATTCTGAGTTAAGATTCCTTACAGAGAAAATCTTAGGCCACCATAACTTTGGACAGCATAAAATTTGGGTCATGATCATGAAAATGTGCATGTAAGTTAGGAAATTAGACATATTCATCCATTGTAATTGTGCTGTTCACCAGCTCTATAAAATTGGTGGAACCTTCCCTTAAATGATAAAAGGGAATTAGAAGTATTACTCAAAACAATGAACTGTTTCAAAGCAAAGCTGAATTCCTCAAGGTTAAGCAGCAGTAAAACTGGAACACAGTTAAGAGGTTTAGATACTCTTGTTTTTTTGGCTGGTGTCCAACTGTAAAAAACACTGTCCTCAAAACTTGGCAATTAGTGATGGTAGAAGTAGTTCAACAAAGAGATGATGGGATTTAGACAAATAGTGGGTAAGTGGGGAGGAGTAGGGGAAGGTTTTGAGCTAAACAACCTGCATACAGACCATTCCTTCAGTATACAGGTATTTATTTTTTTGCAAAGTGAAAGGACTCATTCACTTCTAAGAGTATATCCAAAAGTTTTAAAGGTGTTTTAAATATTCATGATGGTGAAACACCCCGGTCCCTCTGTTTGAGACAGTCATAACTGTCCCTCAAAGATAAAAGTCCTTTCACAAAATCTCACATAGTGACCAGGCTGAAGAGTTATAGCATATGTCATGTCACTGTTTTAAGTTGCAGAAGAAGTGTTGTGAGCCATCCTTAGTTCAGTGTAACCTGACCCCTGGTGGGCAGGGAAAGCTGGGAAGCAGGGGGAGGGTGGTCATCAGAGGAACAAATAACCTGCACGGAAAGGATTTGAAGATCCTTACAGTTTTCCAGTTCAGGTTGCCTGTCAAAACAGTATGGAAGCATGCAACCACTTTGTTAGCCACTCCAGCAGCACCACTCCTGGGTACCAAATTATAAGATATACCATTAAAAGAAAAAATGAGAACCTGCTTCTCTCACAGGCATCAGTTTGACTGGTCAGACACTTCTAAGTTGGCCTTTATAGAGCAAAAAAGTACTACAGCAAAGACAGATGTCTGCAGGCATTGGCATAATGGTGAATTCCATCAGCAGAGTCAGTGATCTCTGTTCTCTTTTACATCTCTTTTTCGTATGTTCAGTAGAATTACAAAATGTGGAAAAGACCTTGAAGGACTAGGTCATCTGTCCTTTGTTAAGATACAGCCTTCCAGAGCCAGCTGAATTTAGACTGTTGGGTAGGTAAGATTGTAGGACTGGTTGGATCAACTTGTCCAAAAGCTGTCAAAACATACTTCTGTTCAGGCAATAGAAGGAACCATACAGAAACTCAATAGAATTCAGAAGGAAGTAAAGGGAAAATATGGACCTTTTCAGATATTTCCATATTTCTTTTCCCATCACGGCCTGGCACTCTGATTTTCAGCCTTCTGATGTTTTCATTCTTGTGATAGAGTCTCTCACGTTGCTTTTTGTAAACATGCACGTTTTCCTAACTGTCTTTTTGTTTTTCATTTTTTCTCCTGGGAGGAGAAAGGTTTGATGGACTTTGTCATTGACCAGTGTGGTTGAAGAAGTAGTAACTTCATCTTCGAATTGATGGTCGTTCCCAAAACTCTATATAATACGAAAACCAAAATAAAATGTTCTTCTTCCTTGCCTTCTCTCAGCTGTGTCTGTACTGTGTCTCTGTGAGCCATGTTGTGCATTAGTGTGACAATGGCCTCCTATGAAAACTTTGCTTCCCTAGGTATCAGTGTTTGCCCACTTTTTTTTTTTTCCAGTTTTTAGTTCAGGTATACCTTATATTAATATATTTTTCTTCCTGCCCTAGGAAAATTGTTGTCATTATTATTATTATCATTATAATAGTTTGGGTTTTTTTTCCTATGAAATGTGTAAGACACATCAAAGGATAGGACCTTGAGCAGTGTGTGCTTTCACAGAAACCAGCATAGTTTGCAACTGCTGGTCTGCTGGAATTCAGGTTCCTCCACAGGACTGGAGTGTATCTTTCTTACCTATAAACTTGTATGTATCTGGTTACCAGCATATAGCTGAAAATATCCAAAGACAGCTAATTTTGCTGCGCAAAAGAAAAGCCACATGGATATTGAGTATTGGAAGCTGAAGGGGTTCGGTGAAGAAAAGATGAACACTACATTTGTTCAGTTTTTAAAGTATGTGTGCCTAGTTTGGACTTGTCTCTTCTTTGATGTAATCTTCTGTCTTTCCTATATCTCACCTACTCTGATTTTAAATTTCATGAGAAGTCATAACATAGGAGTGCAGAAGAGCCTGGGCCATCTCAGACTGAGGGTCCATCTACTCTGCTACTGTTCAATGGGGGCCTAAGAGCAAAAATAAATACAGGAGCAAAGGTCATTACCACAGCAGCCTCCCAGGCAACAGCTACTCTCAGCTCCGGTCACATGTAAACTTTCTGCTTGTGGTAAATCCTCTGCTTCCAAGAATCATGAACAGCTTCTCATCTGCCCTTGAAACTCCACCAGCTTTCAAAAACCATATTTTTCAACTTTCTGTGTGCATCTCACAACTCCATGTTTTGAGGGAAGCCTCACAGATATTCTGGTGAGGCTTCTTTTATGGCACAGGTGTGTGCCAACACATGACCTGTCTCTTCTGAGCAGTCTGTCTGGGAAACATCCATTCATTAGTTCTAGCCTAAAACTGTACCTTCCAAAGGTAAGGAAGCATCCTAACATTGCCACAAAGCCTGAAAGGGGAGATACTTTGATACTGCTAAATCAATTCTGCCTAGGCCAGTGGTGTGTCAACGTCTTCTATTCCAGATGGTGTGTCCCATGGAAAGAAAAGATGGGAAGAACCAATTCGTCAGACTGTGACAGGAAGGGTGTAAAAACCCCCATGGTATCCTGGCCTTTGGACTTCAGAGACCTAAATACAGGTGGATGAAAACTGCCCATTAGAGAATTTGGACTCATCAGGCTTAGTGGCAAAATGGTGGAATCTACACAGGGAATTTTATCCTACTGAATAACATTTTCAGGAAGAAAAAAGCAAAGCTGGATGTTGTGGATGGTTGTTGTCATGGTTGACACATGCAAGTTCTTTGTAGAGAATCAGAATTTATTCCCCAGGAGGCTACTGGTTTTCACAGCTAAGGGAGAAGGAAGGAGGCATATGTGATACAGCACATTCTATTAAAGCTTCTGGGAGCAGGGAAAGGCTAGCTATGCACCCAAGAAGGGTCTTACACCTAAAAAGGCACAGAAAATGGGAGAAAATATATTAATGTGACCCTCTTCAAAGGCATAGCTGCTGTTTGCCATATTCTTCCAGAAAGGAAAGAGAGTGAAATTGCAAGAAGGAAGAGAAAGCAGGTCTCCAGTTACTTATTTGGAAATTACTTTAGGTTCTTGTGTTCTTGCTAGCAGCCTGCTACATGTCAGATCTCAAGTTTGAATTTCTCCAATGATGTGCTTCTCATGGTCTTAGACCAAACTACACCAGACTTCCACGTAAATTTAGGCTATGGACTTCCAGTGCTGTCAATGTAATGGCATTCACTGCCACTGACTTAAATTTGAAATATCACAGTTGTGATTTACACACAATTTTATATGTCTGTATAGGGTGAATAAGTCCTTATGTTAAATAGAACACTGTATAAAATGTCTCCATTTGAACTATTATGAAGCTGGTCCCATTTTATGATTTCAAATACTTTCCCCATTATCACATATTTCGGACTGCAAACCCACAGGAAATTAGTAATTATCTTTAACTGTTGTAGTTTCCCTTTTTTTTTTTTTTTTTGGGGTAGGGGAA
>VXAX01002068.1:31716-63508 GCA_013399835.1 Leptocoma aspasia
ATAAAATATATACATTTCCCCCCCCCCCCGAATTATATGTAGAAAGCTTTTACATTGTCCAGCAACATAAAGCAAAAAAAAAAGTTGAAGAGAGTTAAAAATTGCTACTGTGAATTCAGCACTTAAATACTAAAATATCTGGCAAAAATTTCAACATCTGGAGAGAAACATGTCTTTTTTTGTTGTTTTTAATCCCTTTTAGAGAGGTCATTACATTATGTATCTTTCTAAAAGTTTAATATAGTTCAAAAATGAATCAACACAATGGAGAAATTACTTAAATTCAACATCTTATGCTGCATGGAAATTTGGACTATGTGATCATAAAAGCTCTTTCTGGAATTTAAAATCTATAAATAGCTACCTGCTTCTAGTGATTTCTTAGGAGTGAAATTTGGCTTGTTGAGCATGTGTGTCAGCATCAGAGTAGATGGCCTGTTCAGGCAGACACATAGACTATCTGGCACTGATTGAATATTGGCTCAATTATGCAGCTCAAAAAGAGCTTAAAATAATGTTTTTGGCCTGCTTGAGGTTCTGTATAAGTTAAATGCCAAATACATAAATCTGTACTACTAGCCATTAAATCTGCCATACGATGAGGAGTATTCTATAGTAATAGTTATAAAATCACATCCTATAACCATAGGATAGTATAGTATAGTGTAGAATAGTGTAGTATAGTGTAGCACAGTATAGGTAGAAAAGCATGACTAGAAAAATGCTGAGTATATACATATATTTTCTATTAAAGACATTAAAACAGTCTTCTCTTAAAAGCTCAGCAGTTTATTATGGTTATAGTGTCTTAAGTATTCTGGGATTACACACCATTCTGGAGGGAAAAAAAGCTTTAGGTGACTTTGCTTGTTTTGCTTTCTCTTTTCCTTGCAGTGGGGAAAGGATGAAGCTGATTAGTTTAAATGCTGTAGAGATAACCAAACCATGATTAAATTTCAGAGCCATTTGTCAAGCTCTGCTCATGAAACAATGACCAAACAAGACTGACTGCAAATTAATTCTATTTATACTTTATCACAGAGAAAAAACATTCTCAGTAAGAGCAGAGTTAAGACTGGAATAATACTTCTGGTCTTTTAGAAAATGGCAAATATTTTACCTCTCCTCCCCAGGAAAATTCTTAAATACGGTCATTTTTAAAGAAAAGAAAATTTTAGAAAGAGATGTACAACGTTCTGTGGCTTTGCAAGTGAAGAAAACTTTTTAGGTTTTTTTTTCATATGTGTATTTTCCTGAAAGTGAAAGCCAAGTTTCTGTAGGACTGATGTCACCTACATCTCTCATGACTCATTCTTCTGCAAATACAGAGGTTAGTACAATTTTCCTGTTGATATGTAGCTGCCTTCAGATTGAAGTCCTGGCTTGAAATTGCTTTCTTAGAAATGAACCACAACAGCTCTTAACACCTGTGGTTGAAAGACACCTAAACTTACAAGAGCTCAGACACTAGGAGCAGGAGATTATAAAGCTGCATCTAAAGTTTGCAGTGCACCAGAGAGTGAAACTGGACTATTAGAGGCTTAAGGTGGAGTAGGAAAAATCAGTTCTTCATTAGCAAAAGAAAAAGTTTTGCTTCCAGAAATTGCACAGAGACGGAAATTCACTGGCATGTAGGATTGCCTTAGCCTTAATACCTCCACCACACTTTTCCTGTGTTTCTTTTTAGTTTCAGAGAATATAAAATTCCTCAGGTTTGGAGAAATTTTGCTCTCTGTGCAGATACTCAAGAAAGATTTAAAGTTAATCCCAGAGGCCATTTGTAGCAAGCTCCTTGAATAAAGAGACAGGAGCAAAGATGAACTGGACTAAAAAATTAAGTTTGTGCCTCCTCTTCCTTTCCATGCAAAATGGAAAAAATAATAGCTGATTGCTGACAGTAATTTTACCTCTGAAATGTACTTGGATTTTATATAATTTTAGGAGTGGGATTGTTAGTTAAAACTAATTACCTTGCTGATTGGAGAGGAGGAATTTCTCCAGAGCTCTGCAGTAATGGGTCCCCTCTGTGCACTGTGATGGAGCCAAGCTTGAGTTTTTCCACTGAAGTTGGGATGTGTTTGGTCTGATGGGAAGCACCTGTGTCTTGCAGGCTGTTAGACACACTGGAGGTACTGGGCCAGGGAGTAGTGGGAGTTAGGGAGGAGGGCTGCTTCTCTTGGGAAGTGTTCCACTGAATGAGAATGTGCTGCTCAGCCTGCAGACGTTTCTCTGAGTTAGGGCTCCACTTATTACATTAGGATGGAGGTCCTGGCAGAGATCTCACATCCTGGCTCTCTTTAGGTTCATATTTCCTGGGATACACCAAGGATATAATGATTTCAACTCAATCTCTTTTCAGACTGTGATTTTTCTTACTGTTAGTGTCTAGGAGACTGCATTCCTTGTCCCTAATCAGTCATAAAACCTGTGACCTAGGATAACTGAGAAGGGAATTTAGCTTCAAACTCTTCTGTTACAGGCCTACATTTTGCTACAGGTTGTTGTGAACTGTTTTTAGTGGCTTTGGCTGTTGGGAAGGTATTTTTAAAATACATACCAAGCATGTCACAGGTTCTCAAATAAAACTTTCGAGCCTGTTCTATAGACTTGAAAATTACTCTGGAAAGCAGCTGTAACCTGCTAAATGAAAATTACAGTTCTTGGCTCTGCCTTGAAAATGGACTCATTGAGCAACAAGACAGAATGCCAGTGTCTGCAGACACTCCAAGGCTCCCCTGGTTTCTCTTCACCCCCAGGTTCTGAGATAAGTGCTTGTACGAACACAGAAGTGCTTTCCCATATTTCTGGCTTTTTATGTAATGCAGCATCATGATCTATGCATGTAGACCAGCAACACACCATAAAGTTAAAGGAGCACCTTGCTCTGCACATGGATTACACTTCTGGGTTGCAAGGGATTTCCTCACATCAAGCCATTTCAAATGCACCGAGAACAACCTTAGAGGAGCCCTCTGTTTGGGCTGTCTCAAAATGCTGTACAATTAGGCCTGATCCTGGCCCTCACTTTCAAGTACTTTTGATAAGGTCCCATGCAGATCCAACTGTAAAATTGTGATGGTAATTAATCATCTAACGGTATATTTCTATACATTTATAGCAGCCATGGGGAAGAAAAACTGAGTATGTTGCCTAAATGAAACAAAGATTAGTGTATTGACAGACTTTCTAATCATTTATCCCAAAATGCATTTAATCTTAAAGAAAATAATTTCCATTATAAATCAATACATACCTCATTAGAACAAAATGAGCAATTGCACTAATGACTTGTATTTAATTGAAATAAGTGGGTGAAGGAAATTAACAGTGTGCTGAAGAAATATTGGATTGCCTAATGTCATTAATCCCTTCTTCTAGAAAAGGAGCTTTGGAAAACAACTTCAGGCGGAAAAAAATGACAGTGTTAGGTTTACTCACTGTTCATAGCAATATAAAATGTTAGGTTGATTGGCCATTATCTTTAAATAAGACAGACCCAGAATTCCTGGCAGAAGTGTTACACAGAGGGGTTAGATGGAAAGATTTCTTTCTGTCTGTGGGAAGATCAGGGATCATGACACATACACAAAAAGGCAGCTGCCAAGCAAACTGAGTTTAACTCTGCACTCTGGGCTATCACCAGCCTTATCAGCAGGATTGCTCACATTGCATCTAGTTAAGGTTTTACTTTTGCCTCTGTGGGAAATGGTAGTTCAAATGTTATTGATGACATAACACAGATGTCTGTCTGAGGCACAGGACACTAGTGTTTTACTTCTGGGAAGTATGAAATCCCCTTTTAAGCTGGACACTAGTGGGGAATTCTGCTGCAAATGCATTTTAAAATATTTTAGCACCTATGGTCTGCAAAGTTACTAGTAAAAGAGTTAGTGGGACAATGTCAAGCTAGAAATTGCATTTTAGAAGTTTTTCTTTAAGTGACATTTACCCCACAGTCAATAATCCACCATAAAACAAATTCTTACGTGGCTGAAAATAGCTGACAAAACAGCTATTAAATATATTAAATACATTTTGCTAAAGAGCATCTATCAATTTAATTATTATTTTTAAAAAGCTTTTTCTCTAAATCAGCTCACAAAAATTGCTCATTTTCGTTTCCTCTCAGTGGTACAGTTTATACAAGCTTTGTGAGCAGGAGAGTTTTGAGTTTTCTGTCTGATAACCTTAACTGAAATGTACCTCAAAAAGACATGATCCTTCAGCAGATGTGCTTCTCTGTTAATGGCCTGTTTTACATCCCAAGCTCATGCACTGGCCTTGCAGTTGTGGAGTTGTTCACATCTATGTGGACATGTGCAAAGTGTTGATTAACAGGAATAGCTCGTTCTGCCACTCTCCATGTTGATGCAGCAACCGTACACTTGAAGTCTTAGCAAGGTTAAAGCGGTGGATAATTAGAACATTGAAATTGAAATGTATATGTTTACAGTTGGATTCAATGACCTTAAAACTCTTTCGCAACCTAAATGATTCTATGGTTCTGTGAATCTATATTCCACAAACTGGAAAAGGGTTTGGTGCTGCATTCCCAGCCCAATCCCACTCGTTTACCTCACTTCCCACCCGTGCCATACTGCATATGGCAGAGGGGATGCACAGCACAAGCTGTTTGCAGCCATCCTGCTATGGATGCAGTCAAAGCTGAAGTCTCTTCCCTGCTACTAATCCATAACCACAGAGCTACTGCCTGCCATTCACCACTACATGCATCAGGGTGGACATTTACTCTTTGTAAATTTACATTTCAGGGAAACCTGACACATCTAGCAATAGCTGTACTGGATGTGCATCTAATGTAAGGAGATGGAGTAAGAGCCACCTAGGAAAACACCAGAGAGCCTTCATGGATGGAGCAGATACAGTGTGCATCAACCTGATTTCAGGCAAGCTAACTTGGTAAATGAGGCTGAAAAGCAGCGAAGGCAGGGCTCTCCACACAGGTTACCACCCATGCACTCTTCAACACTGCCATGCCTACTCCTTAACAGATGTGGTTTGCAGACCCCTTTGCATTAGACAAGGGCTCCTTAACCCCAGAGAAGGACAGTAAATGGAGACTCTCGCTATACAACTGGAAGGTGCTTTCAGAAGCATGTGGAGTATACCTGACTTGGGGAAGAAATACAAAGAAAGGTAAAGCAAATTGTGGCAGGTGAAAGTATTACTCTTCCAGATTTAATATTAAAAAATGACAGTGAGTTTCTTGAATTTATTTCATTTATTACCTCAAATCCACACCTTATGTGAATTGCATCTGTTGCAATTATATTGCAAGATAAAAATTTTGGTTTAGATATTAAGAGGTTGTTCTGTTCTTTTAAATTATTTGTGTGTTGTGCTCATGAAATACTAAGATAAACAGAGTTGCAGGTCAACAGGTAGTTGAATCTTTTGTTATAAAGTATACCAATCTTTAATTCCATTAATTATTTAAAAAATCAAGTTAAGTTTAAACAGGAATATTCCAAAACATTTTTCTTCCTAATTCGTATTTCTTTTTAATTGTTAAAATAACAATTTGTGGAGGTTTAAAGAATTTGGAATTTTTGAGGTTTTTTGGAATTTGTGAGGTTTTAAGAGCCTTCATAATTAAAAAAAAAGATTTTTGATGCTTTCATAAAACAATTGTAACTGAAATTATTACTTTTTATAATACACAATGTCAATGACAATTGTATTTTTCCATAAGCATTCATCTAGATTGAAAAGAGTGTGATGTTATTCTGAGATGTGGTATTTAAATAAAAATGTGTCACGTGTGGTTATTACATCACCAGGTCAAATATTCAGAAGCCTAAAATATTGCAGTATGGTCCTAGGAGATGCAACATTACAATATTCAGTTAGTAACACACAAAATCTTTGACTGCTGAGAATTTCTTACCTATTATATTACATTTAGGATGAAAATTTTCGTCATCTGAGATATTAAAAGAAAGGCTCTCAGCAGCCTACACAGTGAAAAAATCTATATATTTATGCCAAAGTGGATGAAGTCTGCAACAGGAAGTCTCTTTCTTCATGCAAATTAACATTTTACAAACTCGTGGGTTTTTTTGCCCTCTGTGTATCAAGCACCATATCTCCATGCAGTCTAACATGTCTAAACAAACGGCACAATTTCAATTTGGTGAGTATGTGTTCTTGTTAAAAAGACTGCTTACTCAAAGCAGACTTCTTACTTGGACTGCTGCTTACTTGGAGAGCTCCAAAATAAATATATCCTAACACAATCTCATAGTTTATGTTTTATAACAGTATCAAATGGATGGGAAAAAAATCTACTACTTTGATTTGATTACAGTTCTTGATGTTTTCAAATAAAAAAACCCCAAGGCCTCCCTGTGTTTGCTAATCATGCTCAGTGTGCTTTGCCCAGTTTACCAGGCCAGACTGAGTCAGGCATTGATTACACTAAGTAATTTGCAAATAACGCTGTAGTTGAAAGGCAGTCAGGATGTGAAGAAACCTTCACAAAAATGATGCTAATGCATCAATTTAAAATTGGGAAAAAAATTGAAAACTAAATTTTTTGATCTGTGACTAACTCAAGCAGAACCTCCAACAGGCTTCTCAGCTTCTATTGTGCCATGCAATTTGTATCACTAATAATGTAAGTATAACAAAATCTTTAAGTAAAACTTCTTTCTTATTTATCAAGTTAAAAAGTTTTTAGAGCATTGCTTTTACTTTTTCCGCTATTTGCCACTTCCAAAATATCAATAATCACAACCCTGGTTTTATTTTACTGGTAGACTGATAGAAAAATATACTAGGTATATTTATTCCAAGCACTGGCATTTAAATAAGAAGGGACAGAGGGATGCAATTTTTTTTTTGGCTATCTGGTGAATAGGGAATGGCTTTTAATATATCCAGAAACAATTAAGCAGCTCACGAAAAGTGTCTTTCTCTCTTGAGGTTTTTAGAATCTGACTTCCAGTATTTCCCACTCCCCATTCAGCAGAAACTACACCCAAAGATCCTCTAAAATTCTGCCTTCCACAGTGGGGCCAAAGCTCAAAGCATTTTACTGGTACAGCTGTAGTGGTAAAGACTGGGATTGTGCACTGACATAATTTGGGTAGCAAACACCATCCAGTAAAACAGGATTATAGTGACACAGGGCACTTCTGAGACCCAGAGAGCTTTGTGATCCCTCCACACTAATGCATGGAGATTACCAGTGTGCTACCATACCTAAAACTGGTATCTTTTTGGGGCTAAGCTCAAACTCACTTCATGTCACAGACAAAACACAAAGCCAATAATAATGAAGTGGCCTCTTCCCAGTAGAATTCTTCCATCTAGCTGTAAGTCACTTTTTAGTCAAGAAATTGTAGCAATTATTCACTTATAAGACTGCACTAGATGCACTTGGGCATACAGCAGGCCTAAAGCTTCAAACAGAAGATTAGAAGATATTTAGGGGTATACAGTAGAGAAATGTCAAAATCAGAAGAAAATTCAGGGGAAACCAAACGTTTGCATCATTTAACTCATGTTTGCAGACAAAGGTCTAACTAACAACTTTGCTATCACCCAAAATGTGCTTAATTCAGTGCATGCTGCTAAGGTTTTAATGGCATTACATAGTTACAAGGTCTAGGCTAAACTTTCAGCAAACTAAGGCAAGCAGCCTACGGGATTTAATTTCTATGTATTAATAAGCAAAATTACCAGAAACATTGACAGAGCCTTCAGTGAGTGTTTGAGTCATGGTTATGTGGTACTTTGACACCTCCCTGCAGAACTGGCCTGCATAACAAGGGTAAACTGGAGAAAAGTGGGAAAAGTTTCCTGCACCCTCCTACACACACTGCTGCAAATGGAAAGGGTGTAAGCAGAAATGGATGGCAGGGTACCAATTTGGGCAGCAATGTTCAGCCACTGTAAAGCTGCTCTAGATCTCTGTGTTCTGTGCATTAGAAAAGGTGCAAAGAGGGAATATGCATGCCTTTTCACACACATATATATGCTCCTTCTCCAGAAATATTAGGTAGCCCACGTATTTCTGCAATATTTAATTCTGAGGAAAAATGATCAGTTAAAAGATAACTTGTTAGTGATTGACCACCTCCCATGTGCAATTGGAAAACAGGAGACCTCACGCTTTTGAAAGATTTAGGTATTGACTACCATTGCTAGGCCAGCAAAGAGCACAGACCCTTAATCTTCAGCAAAGTTAGCTAGTCCAAGACAACCTAGAGAATTTTTTCCACAACAACTGTGTATCTGCTTTTAACACACTTTCAGGCTCTGAAAAATACTGGATGAATAGTAACCATACAAAAATGAAAATAAGTGTCAGGAGAAGCCAAAAAGGGAGGAAAAAGTGTGAAAGATGTGGATTCACTGGGTGTTCTGGCACAGTCAATGTATAACAAAACAGCCTTGCTGTTTCATCAATATTCCACAGCAAATTCAAAGCTTGTTTTGCTGTATTTACTGAAGAATACTCCTCTCACTCTACCACATGCAAGGCATTTGTTCACAGTAAACTTTTTTCTGAGGTAGTTCTCATTCATCAGCAACAAACCTCTGTGCGAATACTTTTTCCCTCTGGAAAGCAGGGCTGAAATTGTATCTGTTTCCTTTTTTTCCAAGACACACACTCAAAAATATGCTGGAAATTCAATGCTGTGTCAGATGACTTTTAAGGTTTTTCCAGCTCTTTCCATTTCCATGCAATAATACATTTAATTATTTCTTTCAAGGTAAGATCAAATGTGATTAGAAGCTAAAATTCTGTGTTTAAATTAACCCTGACCCCCTTCTCTTTTTGTCTTCAAATAGACTGCCAAATTCTTCTGACTGTCATACATTGAAAGGTCAATTTGTCATCAGTATAATGTGACATAGCCATAAATTTGTATGGCTTTTGTCTTCTCTCTTAAAGGAGACAAGAGAATATGATACTGACAAGAATGTGTGTGCAACATAAGACAAGGGGGAGAAAGCTTGTTATCTGTATAAGACAATTAAGAACAATTCTCTTCAACAGATTGAAAGCCCTTATGTCATCTGAGGGTGCCAAGGCTGTGTACCATATTTTTTCCCTAACTGCTCAAATAAGTCTATTTTCCTTTTCCATAAGTCTAAAGAAGTTTTTTTATTGTTTTCAAGGGTTTTTCCTTATTACTTTTTTTCCTCAAACTCTGCTAAGCAGGAACTACCTAAGGTATTGTGAAAAAATTCCTAGAAATCTCAGATATATTTGTCAATGAGATATTACATCTTATTGAAGAAAGTGGCATTTACAATATTCAATAATCTTCTTTTGCCCCATATACTAGTTACACTGGAAGTAAATAGAGAGCAGCACCAAAAAATACAAAGTAAACAGTTAAAAAGTGCAATTAAAACCTTTATTCTTCATTGCTTAACTCTTGCCCTCATGCTTTCAACAAGTTTCCACTTAAATGAAGAAAGAACACAAACCCAGACCCTTCCTCAATCCTTTCTCGTAGCTACGTTAGAAAAAGGATGGAAGCTACAGTTTGCCATGTAGTTTTAAAGGTCAACCCAGAACCAGGCATCCTGGGGAAAAGTGACCAGATGAGACACATCCCAAGGGAACTTGAGTTGAACTTGTATCCAGCAGATAGCTGACACTTAATGCAATGAGAGGCAGATACTTAAAATCAAAACTTTCAGTTTCAAGAGAAAATCTTCATGTTATCAAGCTTTCTGGTAAAGAGTTGTGTGTATTCATGACAGCAGAAATGGCAAAGGTTTCTAAATAATGTAGAAATGTTTTATTTGATTTAAATAGGCTGTTCAGATCTTTCAGCTGAAAAATGAAAATTGTGTTGGGATAAAACCAGATGGTTTTAGACCTTGAGCACATAAAATTTGAGGCCAAATGTAATAATTTTGCATGACACATTTCTTACTTGCAGGGCAGCTATTTGAATCTCTAGAACCTGATTGATAAACCAAATTAAATTCAGGGGTAACTAAAAGAAAAATAACTGACCTTCATTTCTGCTACTACAGATAGTTCAGTGACTGCTGTGAAAATAATGCCACCTGATAGGCGCAACAGTTGTGCCAGGTAGAGTGTTAAATCACATGTAACATTCAGAAAAGCAAATGTTCTTGAAGCAGCCTCTCTGCCCCTTGTTATTATCCATATGCCAAGCCAGAGGCTCATTTACAAAATAATCAGAAATACAACATTTCACAAGAAAATCAGAATATACTTGAGAGTGCAGAATAACATGGTATTAAAAGCTAATACAGAAAAACCTTGTGTGGTAGAACTGGTCAAAAACACCATTGATGCTCCAATTAGTTATTAAAATGAATTTGTCATATTAAAGGAAACAGCACAAGTAACTTCTTTTTCATGACGTCTTATATCTACTTTAAACTTAAGAAGCCACTTCAAGGGCCCACAGATCTCCAAAGGAAAATATCCCAACCCCATCTCTCTGCATGGAAAATGTGAAACTATTGAGAAGAAAAACCTCAAAAATTTATCCCAGTCTTCAGATAAATTCTGTCTGTAACTTACCCTGGCTACAAAAATATGCTTCTTGGGGACTGCAGTGGGAAAATCCCACACATCATCATCCCTCTCCCTTCTATCCATTTCTGTCCTCTGTCTCTGATGGGAGGAGGGCTGAGCCTTCATCTTGGTCAGGAAGAAAAAGTGGTTTCGTCAAACTAAGGTAGACTTAACATTTCCTTCATATTCTGCCACAGCTCAACAGCAAGGCAGGTCCTACACAAACTGAGGATAGCCTCTATTCTCAAAGTGCTTGCTAGAAAGGGTTTGAGCTTTTAATTTTTAAAACCTTTTAATTTTTTTTTCAGGGGGACAGCAGTTCATCAACATAAGAATATATTATTCAACACTTGCATGTTTTACCATCAAAAGTACACCACATGTGCCTGTATATTACTTGTATCCAAAGTCAAAGTTACTTCTTACAGATAATTTTATTGTATTATTCAAAGAGATATTTACCTTATTTAATGGAGAAGGAAAAAGGAAAAAGACAAAAGGCAAAAAGGAGAAAAGGGAGTAAAGAGAGAGGATCAAAGCTGGGCAAATCTCCCTTGGAACACTATTTAAGTTATGTATAATAAAATAGCTCTTCTGGTCTCCTTTACAACAAAAGCACTTAAATATTGATATTTTCTCTTGGGACAAGAAATCTACTTTCTGACCAGTTCTAGGTGGGAGATCTTGAAGGAGGACTGTAAGCCCTGGTTTAGAACAAATCACAGTAAAGACTCTTTGTAAAAGCAGATAAGAGACAACACCCTTCCAAATACTCAAAATTTGCGGAAAGGTGGGCACAATGAACACTCTGACGAGGAGAACAGAAGGATTATGCAGAAGCAAAATGGGAACCGGACACCTTGTGGCAGCTTGAAGGCAAAGCACTTCAGAGCTGTACCTTATCTCAAAAGAGAAAAGTGTATCTATTAACTCTTTCAAGTCCGTGGCTGTGTTCATCATCAAGTGCAGAGGTCTCCCCTAGGAACATCATACACACATCCAGCTCCCTGCCTCACTCAACCTGGCCCAGGAGCAAAGCACAAGTCTGAGCTCTGGAAAGACATCAGCATATGCTATTTCTCTTACAACATTACCATTTGTGTCTGCCTGAGCACAGCTTTTTGTTCTCGTTCTCTTCTTGATGATACTTGGGAAGCTCAAAAGTCCTTTTGCAGAAGAATTTGAGTCCTTTGAGATATATTGCTGTCATGTCCTCTGTATGGCAAGACAGAAAGCCCATGAAATGAGGTAGAGCTGAAGCAGTAATCATCAAGAAAAGGGAGGACTGAGTGAGAACAGAGAAAGCATAATTTATTAAGTTAATCTATCCCAAAATACTTTCCATATGCTTATACTTAAGTAGAGATTTACAGCATTAATGTGCAGACCATTATTTAAGTACTGACCCTGAGAACAAGTAACATAATTTCCTTTAAATGGCTCCTGCCCTTTATTGGCCTATTTCTGATCTTTCCCAGCCACAATTAAGCCACTGAAATCCTCCCCCACCTTGGCTTCCCACTCTAGCTGCCTGGTGATGGGGGCAGGCTAGCACAGCTGCATTAGCTGCAGGGCCACATATCCCAGGAAAAGGCCAGACAGTGATGCTGGGGGGCTGCAGCCCTGCTCCAGGGTGCTGTGTGTTGGTACACACAGGGCTGACACAGGAGTGAGGCTTAGCTGGAAAAATGAACTAAGCAAACATTACTGTACACCATCTCTCAAACCATTGACTGTTATCTCAGCTGGGTGCTCACACCAAACTCTCCTCTTGCCTTGTCTCATAAAATCTGCACAAAGCTTGCTTGTTGTGTGGCGTTTTGATAAGGAAAATCTCCTTACTTTTGGGGGAAAGGAAATTCTTACACCAGCATGCAAAACCCCTCAGAGATCTGCTGTGCAGCAGGGAGCTGACACTGTTAATCCCACTGGAACACATGTGGTATATTAAATTTTTAGTGGTGATGCTGGTGTTTGGTGTGAAATCTAGCACTGATGGGTGAAAATAGAGCATGCTACACCAGTGATGAAACAAGTGGCTGGGGACACCACGGTAACCTACTCCTCACACATGAATTTGGCTCCTGCCATGATCTGAGCCTAGTTCTTGGCATGGAAAGGAAGTGCTGGGACATGTTCAGTAATTTTAAAGATGAAGAGAAGACATGGGAGGAAGGGTGATGAAATGTGAACCGAGCTGAATTGTTGGCAGTAGTCAAGCAGGACCCTCATGACAGCTACTGGTGTGGGTGAAATTGGTGGATCATGCTGTATATCCCTGCTTCCCACAGGTAAGTGACAATGCAGGAGCCACAGATGGATACACCAAGAGCAGAAAGAAGGACGAGTGCAGTGCTTGCAGAAGTGGCATTTTTCACAAGTACTGCAGCCTGGCTGCATATTCAATCCGGATGGAGAAAGAAAGCTGTCTTGCCTTGGCTCTGCTAGTCCAATGCCTTTGTCCTGTGCCCTCTCTCACTTTGGATCACAGTTTCATAGCATTTCACCTTCATGAATTTAAGCAGGTTAAATCAGTCTCAGATAACACTCTAGCAGCTTTCAGGATCACGGAATCTTGCAAAAGTCAGCTCTCCAGAATACTGGCAAATAGTAAATACACTGAATCTTCCCCTGATTACAATCATAGTAACTAAGACATAGAATCTGTCTCCCAGAGGCAAGAAAGGAGACAGAGCATTTATAAGATCTCCCTGGGCCTTATGGCACCTTCCAAAAAGGCTGCAGAACAACAAGAAACACCTGAAGCATAGGCCAGGTTCAAGAACAGTGCTGTTCCATCACTCTGCTGTTGGCCACAGCTCTATGGACAAAGAGCGGGCATATAAGAAGTATGGGATAAGCCTCTTGAGGGCTTGACTTCTAAAATAGAAGCTACCAAGATCGTAGTTCTCCACAATCCTGCATATTTCTGTTGTGAATGTTAAAAAATGCTCACTGCTTCTGCTTTGCTAAATTCGTGGTCACAGTGACACCCAGTGGAAATTACTTCCATAGCTGGATTGTATATGCAGTGCTACAGTCTTTCCACTCTTTCATGCGCTGCTCTGCCTCACCACGTTTCCAGAGGCTGTCACAGCAGCCAGCAGAAAAAGGACGCCCCTCATCCTTCAAAATAAACGTTTCTCTGTAAGTTCACAAGTTGCAAATGCTGCACATCTCCTCCCATCTGTCTCAGAAAAAGCTTTGTGAGGTGGAGTTTCCAGGCTTCTTCTTTTATTTGGATTCTTCTTTCTGATTTCAACCTTCTCTCTGAAGGCTGAGAGGACTGAACTCGAATGGATGCCTCAGTGCTGCTCCAGGCAGAAAGGGAGCGCTTTCTTTGAAACTGTAACAACATTCCTGCCCCATGCATAGCAGGTGGGTACCTACACTAGGCTCAAGCACTTCAGATCAGCAAATGAAAATGCAGCAGAAGTAGCCAGGGACAAGATCATGCCCTGCATATGCATTGTGAGCACATGACTGCATACAGAAATAGCACCAGTGCAGTATCCTCCAGGGAGTGCTTTTAAGTGCTACAATACATGTGTCTGTTCAATATATCAGCACTAAACTATGTAGCATATAAGCTTTCACATTTTGCAAGGATTTGTGTCCTGCCCGTCTTTAGCCCTGTAGGCAGTGCTATGTGCGTGCTCTGCACCAGCCTCCTGCGATGTGCATATCACCTACTGCCTCCCCTAGTTAAGAAAGAAAGAATAAAGGCCAGAACGTTCCAGCCTATGACTGGGGAGACAGAGGCTGATGCTGAGCAAAGGAAACCAGTGCTTCCAGGAGGTTTCTCACTCACCTCATTCATCGTTCAGGAATAAACTGCGAGGACCGGGGGGGGGGCAGCCACCGCCACTGTAACTGAAACTGGAGGCAGTATCAATCCACCTGTGGACTGCCCCCAGCCTTGGACTGTCTTTGATTCTCCTGCTCCTTCCTTTGTGTCTTTGGACACTCCAAAAGGACTTTTTGAGCAAGATGCTGCATTTCTTTGTGGGGTCCAAAATCATCCAATGGGTTTTTCATCCCCATGAACTTGCTTTTCCTGCTCACCTCCCTCTATGGTTGCAATACTGGAGTTTCAGCAGAGATGGAACTTGACAGCAGTCCCTGTGCAGTCCCACCACATGCAGTGTGGTAGGAACATCCTGTCACAATAGAGGTGACACTCAATATCCAGCACTGAGTTCTCTGGGGCCCAATGTGTGTAGAGCACCATAAGGAGCTTGGTTGACCTCTGCAGCAGGGAACAATGTCTTCCAGTAGCCTGTGCTGCCCAACAGAGGCTTTGATCTGTCTGGGACAGGAGCTCACACCATCCACCTGTGCTGCTAAGGCACTGTGGCTGACAATGCAGTCAAGTAGTGTCCACGCCCATGAGCCTAATGCTAGCATGTCATTAGCACTCTAAACTGCAACTAATAGACTGTAATGGTTCCTTCCAGGTCCTGTAGTGTTTGCAATTCATTATTTTAATTTGTGGATTATCACTGAGTTATAGCCTTCTAATTAGTGTAACTGTCATCTGAGAGAAAAACACAACCCAGGATATTTTTATACTAATGAACAGATGAAAAAGTTTGAACAAGATTTGAACAGAAATCAGGCCCACTGTTAATGAGTCCCACTATCAAGGTGGTCATACATGGTATTCAAGCATTCATACATTTACTTGTAAAGCCACTACTTCCCTGAAAAAAACCCAAACTTATACTAAAATATTCATGTGAATGAGAACTTCTCAAAGCAATGCTAAATACAGCTTTTCAAAGTATAAAGCCTGCAAGAGATTTCACAATGAACTACAGTATTAAGAATGATGATGATGAACAATAATTAGTATCTCTAGCCGATTTATAGAAAATGATTATTTAATCCTGATAATAACAGTCATTAGGTCAGTGATTAACATTGCTTTGTTACAGTCCACATATTCAACATTCCTTTTGCAGTAATTCCCTGGAGAGAAATAGCAAGGCTGTTACTCCATCTGATTAAACACTGCAAAACCTGTAAAATCATCTTTCTCATGCAGATTACTTGAGACAAACAGATTTTGGCCAGCTACACAGAGAGTTGCAGTAACTCCAGCCAGACAGTCTTCCTAGACTAGCAGAAGTTGATGTGATGGACTCTCTCAGCTCCTCCAGAGAGACACCTTCAGTGGTCTGCCCATGTCCCCTCCCCAACCTCTTCCAAGATATTCTGGCAGAAAAACACTCTCTTACTGTGTCCTGTCCATGTGGGGAGTGTTCAGCCTGGAGCACTGCACATCAACTGACTGTACTATGCTTTCAGTAACTACCTTTTTTTTTACACAATGCTTTATAATTATTATTTTTTTCCATTTCTGAATGACTGCCAACAGAACTATTGGAAGTTATACAGAAAGGTTAAATATTTTAAATGCAAATAATTGCAGAACACAGCAAGTAAGACAACCCTTCTAAAGGTATTCAGACCTTGACCTCCCAGCTTCTCAGAGCTCACGGAAGGACACAAGAGCCATGGCTCAAACATGCTCAGGCAAAGCCTCTGGTGCTCTGATGAACTCTGTTCTTACTTTTTCTTTGCCCTTTTCAAAAGGCTTCAAAAAATCAATTTTCAAGCTACTATGCCACACATAAAAAACACACAGTTTGCCTTTCAAACACAGTTTGAGGGATGACAGCCAGAAAGCCCATAAATGAAAGCTGTGATATAGGAACAGATATGTACATACACGTGTTTAAGCATATATTGTTTACATATATATTATGTACATAAAAGCACACATATATGTATATTTTCTTGTTTCTGTTCGTTTAAATAATAACCGATACCTTATAATCTGTAATTCATTTACAGATTAGTGGCTCATGCTGTATATCTATGAAATTACTCTGGGAATTTCCCATAGTAACTCTGTTTGTCTGTTTGGATAATGATTTGTTCTACAGGCATATCAAACAATCTTTGGCTGTTTCCCACATATTTAAAGGCTGATTTGAATGGATGACATGCGTCTTGGGGTTTTGTTCTGTAAGAAGTGCTGGGCTACTCTTTGGAAAAGTTGGAGGGTGAGACAGGTGGCTGCCCAAGGATTTTATGATGCTTTGACTGTTTGGTGTGGACAGTAATTACATCATCAATGAGACCTTCTGAGTGCACCATACAAGCTAAGAAGCAAGGACAACCCTTTGTGTCATTTCCAAATAAAAATTATTCCTATCTGAGTCTCTAATTGAACTGCTTTCCAGCTTAACACTCAAGAAGACATTATATGGCAATCTCAGTGGTTAGGCACAGACTTGCCTCAGTCTGACTTGCCTTGACTCTTTGAAGTCACCAAGTTGTGGCTTGCAAAGAGGCTTAGCAGTAACATACAGTCCAGACAGGAAGGGGCTGGTAGCACTGGGAAGTACAGTGAGATGGATGGATGGATGGATGGATGGATGGATCCTCCTGCTCTGCTGCAATCCTCTTTCCTCCCCGCTGTCCAATATTTGTGCCTATTTGGTCTCTTCCCCCCACACCACAGAGATGTGCCTACCATCTCTGCCTCTGAAAGGATCCATGGAGAGGCACCAGCAAGAAAACTGCTGTGGCAGCTGTGCAGAATCTGAATGGTCCTTATTGCTCAGTTGGTTGCACCCTTGCGAAAAATGCCTGTTGTGATGCCACTGAAACAGGCTGTGGGAAGAGGAAGCGCAGAAGCAGGGTAAGCAGAGGGCACAGCACAGCATGTGCTCAGAGGGGAGGTGAGTGAACAGCCCCTAAACATTGAGTAAGTGCAGTGATGGGTATTGTATGAAGGAAAGCAAAGAAGAACAAACGTGCTAGAGCTGTGAGATTTCTTTGAAAAGCTGAATGTCCAGCTTTCTTACCATTCGTTGACTGTCAGCACCTGTGGCTACCAGGAAAAGAACTGAAGGTCAAAGTCTGCCCTTTGTCCCTTCACCCTGCTTCACATCAGGCCCATGGTTTCCAGAAATTCAGACCAGCGCAGCTTGAGATGAAGTGTGTAGAAAATATTTTTTCAACTGGATGTAGAACTGAGGGAAGGCACTTTATATCCCTTCTCTTCTAGGAAAGGGGAAACAAAGGCTCAAGTATTGTTTCATGAGCATGGGTATGGAAGCTGATTCTAGACCTCTGCAAACTGCCCCATGTGCCTTATTCAGGGCAAGAGGAAGAGCCTCAGTGGACTCCACAAGTAATCTGGGACCTTCGTAATTTGAGGTCTGGAGGACATGGGGTTAGACAATTCACATGACTAAAGGCAGAGACCACAGAAAGTAGGTGTTCACAGTTCTCACAGGCACACAGCTTCATGACTTCTGAGGTGGTTCAATAGCAGATTGCCATGCTGTGCCTCAGTTTCCTTAGGCAGGAAGTGTATTTAAAGTTCCAAATCAGACACTCCACACCCTTGGCTATGTGGACTGTCAGTGCTTCTTTCTTTCTCACCACTTTACAATGATGCTGCATTGCTGAAAATTGGAGTCTTTACCTAGTCACACACGTTTAGAATATAACTCCAGCTGTGGCAGGGATTGGGGAAACAATCACCTGTTTTAGCACATGAGAAGGACTGTGAGGCACAAACACATCCCTCTTCCTACATCATTTTCTGTGGATTTCATGCTGTTAAACCTCCCAGAGTTGGCAGTCACCTGTCAGCAGACAGAAGGCTGCATGCAGTGGTTGACAGCAAAGACCAAAGATCAGTGGCTTCAGTGAGACCAAGGGAATTATTTTTTCTCTGCAAGACAGATGACAGTGTCAAATGCCTGCTTTGCTTAAAGATGTTTTCTTTGGTAATAGTCTGGAGGCTAAACATGCAGACCTTCCTGAAGAAGGCTATGGCTCATTGCACGTACTGCTGTGTTCAGGAGAAAAAGATACGAATTCTGATGTAGAAGGGCAACACAGGAGCACAGCAGTTATACAGAAGGATCTTGGAGGTTGGAAGTCCATTTCCCTGCTGCCAGGCAGAGTCAGCTAAATGAACTGAAAGATTCCTGACTTGAGTGCTCATGTCTAACGTAACCTTAAAAGCCTTCACTTTGTGGGCACCCTTCTGTTCTGCATTTAAATCTATGTCCACCTAGTGATAGACAAGGTATGGTCATGGGCAGAGGGAAAAAGTAATGGCAAAATCTTGGAGTGAAAAATCTGGCCTTTTCTATCCATTTTAGGATAGGAAGCTGCATTCTGAGATGGAGCCAAAGGTTTATAGACACAGACATTGTGCATTTTTTCCACTGATATTATCAGGCCTTTAAGGAGATAGTTTCTAGAAGTTACCGTAGAACCAAAATATTTTAGATTGAAATTGATTTTAACAGTACTGAATACATCAATGATAGGCATTAATGCAACTTAGAGAAATTATGTGCATGTGACGGGCTGAGGATTACAAAAACTCATCCTTTGCTACTTTCCACAATTTTCCAGACTCTTCTGGCTCTATTAGGCAGATCCTCTGCACTGAGCATGGCAGAAGTACACTCAAAGACCCCCTCAGAAAGAAGAGTACACTCAGACCCCCATGCTCATACAAAGTAAATTCTGACTGTATTTTCAGTAATACAAAGCACATTCCATGTGTGAGTAACCACTCATATACAGTACACCTTGGTGAAATTCTGTAGTGTTCCAAGATTATAATTCTCAGATGCAGTTTTCCTTAACACTTCTCTACTTCCACATTGGTACAGCTCAGGAGAATCACCCTCCTATATCCTGCAGCATGGCACAAGTCATACTGACACATAGTTCCTCCTTCCACTTTTCCATCTACAGAACATTTGTGTCTGCGTGATCATCATCTGAAGACCTTTCTCAGCTACATACGTATTAAGCAAGTTACATTGCTTATGGCATGTACAGTGCTTGTGATGAGTATGTCCCTGTCTTAAAACGCATATCAGCTGTTCCAGCTGCCGCAGTTCCTGGGCTCCTACTGCTGCCTCTTTGCATAATACCAGAATAGAATATGTGATCTCAAAACCCAAATGAAACACAAAATCTCTGACTGTGATCAGCATGTATGCACAGGCTTGGATTTAAAACTGAGCACCTGCTTAAGAGTTTTATTGAATAAAGGTGAACTTTGACTGTGAAATTTACTATAATTTCTGAAATTCAGTGTCTGCCTAGAAATCAATGAGGATAAACCTTAAGAAGAACTTTACATTCAGAGGCAGTTTTGTTTGTAGCAAACAATGCAGGCTGTATTTTCCCTGCCTCCTCTTCTTTTAAAGTAATAGTATGGTGCAACATCTTCCTTAAAAAAAAAAAAAAGTTAAATTCAAATCTTAAAGAATATCTGCCAGTGAAACAGTGGACATTTGACAACTGACTTAATTTCCAGGCATTGTTTTGGGGCACTGCTTTATCAACAGTGCACATTGTTGTGTGAATAGACTCATTGAAGTGACTTGGATGGCACCCTACAGTGAAGAGAGATGTCCAGAAGACTATAGGTTTAGTGAATCACTGAGGTCCTGAAGCAGTTTTCAAGAGAAGGGACCTAAAGAAAGGAGGAAAAGTGACTCAGTAATGCACCATGCAAATGTGGAAATAAATCAACAGTAACATTGTATTATTGTAGACCTCAAGCAGCCATACCGTATCTTACTCTTAGCTCAGTAAGATCTAGATACAGCTGTTACCTACATTTCATGACAAAGAACTGTGTGCATTAACACAGTCTGGAAAAGTCTAATCTGAGCAATTAACTGTATCTAGCTCGGAGGAACAGGGACTGCTGCCATTTATTCAGTGATGGGGAAAATGTAACTTCTGCCCTCAACAGAGATCTGAAGGCAACTGTGCCATCCTGCTGGAGGAGAAATAAGGTGATTTTGATCCATTTCAGTTTTAAGTCAAAGAGTAAGGGCAGCTTGCTACCAGTGACTGAATGGGACTAGTTTTATTTGCTGTGTGGTTAGGAAGCTGTGGGAGGGGTGGGTTCTGTCCTTCAGCTCTGCACATACACAGATTGCTTATTACTTGACATATTTTATGAAGCAAAAGGGTGGACAGGAGATCAGAATTGGACCTGCTTCAAAAATTTCCCATCCTTTCTAAGAAAAGTGGAAATCATTTCTTCTCTGTGTTGCAATGGATATGGATGCAGTGGGATACACAAAGCCTCAGACAAGATATTTCATGGTGAGAATAAAAATAAACAAAAATAAATGCTGAAAAACATGTCCCTGGTTACCAACAAAAGCCCCTTCTGGAAAGTTTGCTGCTTAGTGCTGGAAAGTTTGCTCAATCATGAGGTTTCAAAACAACACATAAATCTTTGGCACCCCAAAAAGTTGTTTCTGTCAATTGACAGCAGAGCTGGGCTTTTCATTTGGAGTAGCTGACCCTCAGCTGGCGCAGGAACCACCAGGGACTGTCCTCTGCCTTCGGGTTGGTGGTGCCCAAGGTTCAGCACTGGCCACGCAGGGGTTTTGCTCCTGTAGGTGCTGACATGAGACACTAATGGCACAGCACCATTTCTTTCCCAACATCACCTTGTGATGTGGATTGCTGGATTGCTTAGAGTGACATCAGTAGTCCAACTGACTTCAGGGATGCAACCATGGAATAAATATCCTATAGCACACTATCAGGAGGTGCAAAACAAAGCATTCTTCTTGTTTGATCTCAGCAAGCATGGGAAAGTGCTGAGCCCTGGTGAAATGTGTGCAAGAAAGTAAAGGTTTTCACCCAAATGGCTTTTAATCAGAGAGATTTGTTCTCATTGAAACAGTTGACACAGAAAAAAGGCAATTGTTTTAAAATAAAATTCTATTTCAATATTTTATCAAAAATATCAACAAAAATTTTCTAAATTCTGTTTTTGTCAAACACAGATTATATGCAGATGAGCTCAGGCAGCTACAGAGAGACAAATGAGAGCAAATATCCTGGTATTTGCTCCCACATGTAAGACTAAACAGAGATTTCCATGCCTTGTAGGCAGTCATAGCAAGTTGTCCCTCTCCAACAATGGCACCAAGAGAGACAGAAGAAAAGAATGAAGAAAGATGAAGAGAAATCTGCACACATTACAAATGTTGCTCTCAGTAAATGCTGAAATATCATTCTTACTCAGTGTATCTGTCAGTGCAAGTAGCAAAGTTCAAAAACAAGTGCTGTTGACACAACAGGACCAGCAGTGCTATAAAAAAATAAGTGGTGGTCCTCAGCCAGAAAAGTAAATGGCTATTAAGGACATTTGTGAAAAACAACCGAAGGAACTAGGGTCATATATATATGTCAGGATAGCAAGACATGGAGATAATAGGTTTACAGAAGTGTAATTGGCCTGCAGAGGTATTAATGCTACTGTTGCCACCGCCAGACACCAGGACTGGCATACACTTTTTACCAGAATATTTTCCAACAATGTCCCAGACTTTTTGTGATTTAGATTTTATATCAGGGAAGAATGAAAACATTTATTTTGTCTTTTTATATATTTCAACTTTGAAAATAAAAAATGGGAGGGTTTTTGTGCTTCAAAATGAGTGCTTTAAATAATTTTTTTACATTTGAAAAAGTTTCATCTTTTGCTTCCTTTTACTTTGCTTTCTTTCAAGTTCTTTCTTCTATTTACTTATTCCCAAAGGAAAGGGGGACCAGAAGAATATGAAGAGACTTTTGGAGGAAATTGCTGTTCCTGTGTTCCCTCATTTTGTTTCTTCAAAGTGCAAAATGATAGAGAAGTAGAAATTACCTTAGTTTTGAAAAACCAAAGCTAAAAATGAGGAAAATGGATTTTACATTTTTTAAGAGTTAAAATGGAATGCAAATGTATATGAAAACTAAATGAAAAGACATTTTTTCTGGAATGTCTGGTAGAAAAACTTAAGGCCATTTCAAAAAGGAACTTTTGTTGCAATACATTTTCTTAAGAAATGTGTTTGATTTTCAGTCTGCCAGAAGGAATGGGGCAAGTTTTCCCTACCAGAACTGCCAGAATTAGATTTAAGTAAATTCTGCAGAACCACTATAGTTGACGCAGAAATCATTACTGACAAAAAATGGGGAACCATTTCTGTAGACACATTCTTGAAAAGAGACCGGGTACAGACCTTCACTTATGGTGCAGTAATGCCCTTTTTACTTACTGAATAGTCTATCTACGTACTACTTCTTCTGGATCTCCTTTCCATTTAAAAAAAGGCTGTTCAGTGACAGGCTCATACATTTTCATTCTTTGGCCTTGCCAAAGTGAGCTGCTTGTCCACCAGCCCCAGCCTTCAACCTTTCGCATGAGGATGTTTGCTACAGCTCATTGTCTCACTACAACTCCTTGTTGATCCCAACTAGTGCATGGTTGAACTTTGATGATCTCACTGGAACGACAAAAACTGGAAGTCACAAACTTATCTCATTCAGAAGCATGCTTTTAATTTCACCTTATACTAAGCTCTTGTGTCCCACACTGGTTATCAGACACCCTTAGCAGATGTGTGCAGAAAGGAGACTTGAATGAATTAAAGTTCTCCTAATGTCAGCAACCATAATTTGCACTGTGCAAAGACAAATGCCAAGACTGTTATTTTGCTTATGTCCATCCACTGAGTTAGTAAAAGACTGGAGGAAAAGGACAAACCACTTGGCCTTCTTTGTTTCACTGCTTTTTCTGCAAGCTGCGCTATGGGGAGTCAGGCTGCTAACACAATCAGCGTCTGTCTGGGTGCAGCCTTAGAGATGGACTGCCAGAGCTGCCTATGCCTCTCATGAAGTCTAAACATTTCCTACCCCTGCTCTGCCTTGCGTCGCCCCTGCGCTCTTCAGAGACTTTTAAATTGTAGCCGAACTTTTCCTCTTTCATCTCCACTAGTGGCTTCTGACAGTAAGAATATGTGCCTGTACTCACACAGCCGGAGAGAAATTTTAGGTATAACAAGTAGGTTTCTGAAGAAAGGTAGGTAAACAATAGCTATGTTTTGAGACAGTGTCCTTGAATTGTGTTAATGCTGAAGCCACCAATGGAGTCAGATAAATTACCATAAGACCAATCAGCTTTACACAGCGGTGTACCGTATAAATACTGTGTGTTTAAAATAAAGTTCTCTTATTGCCGCATCTGAGTTGGAGTGAGTTTGCTGCCTCTTACTCTAGCTCGACTGCGACAAGAATATCTATAGCAGAAAAATACACTGGATTAGGTTAGAATTTTCCGTATTGGTGCTTAAACTCCACTTAAAATGTTGCAGTCATTTCTCTTTCCCAGGCCAATTCCATGTGTTATCTATCACTCAATCAATAGAAAACTTCTCTTATTTTGACTTTGCTTTTATAGCTTTCAGAAGTCCTAAGACGAGTCGATAAGTTGCTGCAGTCACTCATTAACCTCTTGCTGATCTACTTATCCTCTCTTCTGCATAAGTAGATTTACTTCCCTGAGTCTTTTCACTGGTGTGTCTTTCAAATATCTCTTCATTAAGCTCTTCTCTAATCTGTAGCCCATTTTCTGACATCCTACCACAACTAGCTGTAAGAACTGGACACAGCATTTCAATGGAGAATTGCCAGTATGTGAATAGAGGATATACAATCTCTCCCCTCTTGATTCTTCAGGCTACTGCCCAGACTTGTCAAAATCAGACAAGCCCCTGTGGCCTCAATATTGCCCACACTTAGCTGACTACAACTTAAACTGTATCACACTGCTAATAAAGTTTCTGCAGGATGAGTAACTCTTGTTCCTTACATGCAGGTGTATAGTTAGAGAACTTCTATTCCAGTATGAGCCACAGAAAATCTCACATCTAGTCAGAGGTGACTACCTCACCTGCTCTGGACAGTCTCTTCCTTAGGACAAACTGCTGTTAATTTAAACACTTTACTGCTTAGCAGTAGAAGAAAAAGGTCCTTTTATATATTCCTCTTTCTTCTAATTGTTGTTATTTTGTCCTACAGCTCCCTGTCATATTTTTTTCTGAGAGCTTTTAGAGCAGTTAAACTCTTAAAACAGTTTTTAAAACTGCTTTTAGAGCAGTTAGCCCACAGCTGCAGCAGTTAGTTCAAGTGTTTGAAAGTGTGTGGTCAGAGCTGTCTGTTTGCTGGGGTTCGACACACAGGTTAAATAGATTTTTGTACTGGAAAGGCCTTTGATGTTGATCTGTTCACCTCTGTAACACTGCCATACATCTTCATTTAACAGAGTCTGCATCACACCTGGTAATTCTGCAACACACCTGGTAAAAAGGTAGAGGACATTTGGGTCTCAGATATTTCAACTAACAGAAAATTTCCCAGAAAAAAAAAAAAATCTTTGTCTTCTCAATTTACCTCTGTACGGCACATTCCATATAACTCAACTCTAACATTGTGGCCATCACTTTTATTTCAGCTACACCCTGTGTTTAAGGACCTGCTCACAGCCACCACTTCAGCACCCCCTGTGCAAATGTGCAAACAGAGTAATCCTCCTGATTTCATCTCTAGCTAAACTGTACTTTCACAATTAGTTATGATCCCCATTAAAATCTGACCTGTTATTTGCAGATTTGTGTACTTCTAGCTCCTAGTCAATAGTCATTCCTGGCTTTCACGATCTTGTTTCCTCAACAATGCAGAGATCACTGTGCATGTAGATAAACTTCACACTTTCCCAGAGACTACAACAGATTTCAGCTGTCAACTTAATATTAGGTTATTTCAAGAGGAGACCTAGTACAGGCATTGCTATTGGCCACATAGAAGGATTCTGTAAAGTATTGGTAGCATATGCAAATTCATTGGTTTTAAAGTCACAAGGAAACCTTACAGTCAACAAGACTGTTCCTCCAGGCCAAAGGCTGCAAGATTTCTTCAACCATGCCTGTCTCCCACGGTTCAACAGTTCCACTTGTCACGGAGTTTAAGCAAATGCACTTTTCCTAGAGACATTTCCTGGAGACTAGACTGAAAGAAATGAAGGTTCAAAAGCTTTTCTTACTCCTCCACTCCCAATTTGCTTGCTCCATAACAAAGGTGGCTGGGCTGTATGTTTTCAAGCAGCCCAGCCATAAGGTCTTCAGCATTCCTCACTTTCCTCAGCACAGTGCTAGACACATACTTCCTATGTGCCCATGCTGGAACCACCTCAGCACAGCCACTGGTATATCATGCTCGCCCTGTGCATACACATGCTCCAGGAGTAGGAGTAAACAATTTTGTGTAGATACTAATGAATAAGTGCATATTTGGACCTGTCAATGATGTTTCGAGTGGATATTTTTAGCAAAGAAATGGCCCACACAGGACCTAAATGCATAGCTTTATCTTGTGAAGGCATGCTAGGCAGAGAAATCCTAGAAGCTGCCATCAACATCCTCCTATTGCAAAGAATCCTAAAGCAAGTGTCAGAAAAATTAGCAGAATGGGAGAAAAAGAAAATCCTGCTAGAATTGTGCAACAGCAGTCATATGATAACTTAAAACTGAATTTGATTATTGGTTGACTTTTAACTAATATGGTTATGTACGCTTCACTAAGGTAGCAACATTCCCTAAATCAGTATTTGAATGAATGTATTGTTGCAATGGACCTGAATTTTACATTTTTATGTATCAAAATGGACGCTATTACATTGCCTAATAAACAGCATTTTGAGAAAGAATAATTTTGTTCTGAAGAGAGAATGACAAAATATTTTTGTCTTTCAAAGTTTGATGTACTTCACATTTTAAACAAAACGGTTGTTCCACTGGTGCAACCTTAGTAAGTTCACAGAGTTAATCAGTATAATACTCAATCTTCATTCCACGTCAGTTAAAAGTGGCATTGATGTTATTACAACAGAATTAAGATAGTTCCTTCAAACACGGTATGGAATCTATAGCTCATGGATTGCAAATACTGCCTGATTATCTAAGTACCTGCATCTTTAATGTATAATTTAATGTACATGCAACATATATATCTCATCATGATCATTATTATTATTCTCCTCCTCTTGCAAGGCCACAGGAAAGGAGCAGTAATTTATCCCAACACATATAAGAAATTTGCAACAGAGAACTAGATTTAACTCATGCCTCTTGGGGTAACCAGGCCCTCTTTTTAGCCTTTGATTTTGATAAAGGCTGGATGTACACATGATACAAGGAAGAGGATGGTTTGCCTCTTCAGAAATGTGAATTTCTTGCCTTTTTAACAGTTATCATGGTTGCACCTTAAACCTGTATATAACTGCAAATCTCAATCATTTCTTCTTGGGATCTTGCTCCCATGACAGATTTTTCTTTTCCTTTCTGTGGGGAAACTTCTGTGTTCTATGCATGTGGGATAAATGTATAATATTCTACTGGGAACAATTCCCAGTAGAATACTAAACATTTGTTTCAAGGCAGACTTTACATGTAGTAGCTATCAGGACTACCTTTTTTATACTTCAGATTTCTCAGCTATCGAGTGACAAGAAAGTACATGCACCACACCAAATACGCACAAATGCATGTACTGAGAAGTGTCATTATAGACTTCCCTTCGTACAAACAAAGCATTATGAGTAGAACGGATTTTAGCACTGTGTATAAGCCAGCTCTAGGTCATTCCATAACTCATTCAAGGGCAAAAAGAGGAAAATGTATCTGAGGTGACAGGCGAGGAATGCAGTTTAAATACAGGACTCCTAGTGAGTATGTATGCAAGCAAGCTGCAGCGTACTGGCTAGCTTGTGTTCAACAGGAGAACAGCACAATAGCCGGCCATTTACTGACATCCTACTTTTATAAAGGTAGGATGCGTTTTCACCAGTCTGCTCCTGTGAAAGGTGGCAAGACTTCAGGTTCATGCTGTCACAGGATGCAGTAAAGAAGGTAGTATTTCTGTTCAGAATAAGTACAGGTGTTCAGTTCTATAGTACATGTGCCAAACTTTCTACTCATTCCTGGTTATACTTTCTTTGCCAAGAGGGTGCAGTTTGGTGGTGTTTATTCTGGTGTTGGACATCAATCAGTTGCTTTACCTGGTTTCTGGTTTGCTCTATTGATGCAAGGCAAACATGCAAAATTTTGCTGAAGGACCCCCAAGGAGCACACAGAGAGGCAGCAGAAATACAGTCATGTCCTTTTGGCACAGGGATGTATTCTGGGCCTTTCTACTGTTCCTGTCCACCCTTTGTACATCTTGCTTCCAAATTATCCTGGCCTTGTGCTGTGTGTTGCTTTCTGCAACTTGCTTAGTTCAGCTCAGTTCATGTCACAGCAATGAGCCAAAAGTAAAAGACCCTCAGACTTCCTTGAGGGAAAAGAAATACCTTGCCAAAGACAGTCATGAGTGTGTTTTGAATCTCATAAAGATTCAAAACTCTGAAGGTGTAGGGACTGCAGTGTCTACCACATAGCATGCCCATGTTTGCAGTGATCTGAAGTATTATTATGCCACACAACATCACTTCAGAGTTAGAATTTACATGGATATATTAGGACCCAAGAAGGTTAAAGATAAAATATTGTTATCTGAAGTAAATTGCTATGTAACTCTCAGGAAATGCAATGAAGTGGAGCTGCAGAGTTTATTTTTATTCAGCTACTCAATGTACTGTGTGCATTACAAATTATTAAATGTTTACTGAAAAACAGTTCACTGAAAAAGGTTCAGTCTGGGAAAAGAGCACATCCAGGTTTTCCATAGAGTTGCATTAAAATCAAGGGCAATCGATGCTGATATGCCTAATTTTCCTATCTGTTTCTGGAATTATATATAAAGTAAGCTTGAGGTATTCTGACAGTACTTTAACATATGGTCTGAATTTCAGACTTGTTGTGTAGAAACTAGCATAGGAAGTTCTTGTTAAAGTTTTGCAGTGGTTGACAGCTGAGTTAGCCATTATGGACATAAGACACAAATAGTCCAAATTTTTCTGGTTTTGAAGAGTCTTGCAAACACTCCCAAGTCGTTTTAATTTTATCATTAAGTACGTCTCCCTGTGCAGTTTATGCACCAGTTGAAGCCTCTGACTGGTTTGCATCCTTTGACCATTCCGGTACAGTACAGCTCCAATTGAAACGAAGGAGGCATGTACACTCAGTGTTTCCCTTGTGTCACAGTTGATTGTCTTCTTGATGAAGATATGCCACTGTTCCTGCTGCTGAAATATTTAAGAAAATAATTTGGAAGAGTAACTGAAGAGTACTTCTGGCTGTAAATGAACACCCTTATACACATGCGGATAAAGATTCTTTCCGGGAAAAATACAAAACAAACAAAAGCCAAAAAACCATACTCAGTAATTAAGGTAAACAATGACCTGTTCAAGGCAATGACCAAGGATTTAAAGGACCAAGCACAACTGCAGTCACAGTTGCACATTTGCAGAATAGCCTTTTGTCTTGGTTTAAGACAATTTATAGGGTGGACACTTCAAAACAAGTTACCTCCCCTTTTAGGTTTAGCCACTCCCCTTTTCACCAATAAGGAGAGATGAATGTGAGAAACTATAAATGAAAAAATAACAGTTTAGCAGAAAACAGAACAGCAGCAGGGAGAAGTAACAGTAATAACCCCTAGAAACAAGGGCATTGAATGCCTCTGACTGCCCAGGAACAAAAACCAAAAGATGATGGAGAAGCCCCTCCCCAAGATGGTGGCCCCCACAAAAGACCACACCGTCCAGGCATGGTAGGAGATGCGCCTTCTCCTGAGCACGTGGTGGGGAGAGAGATCAAAGGAAGAAAAAACAACACGGTAACTGAACTTCCACGATTACAAAATTTCGTCTTCCCCCAAACAACAACAGGGAACAAGAACCAAAAGAATTCTGCAGTCCAAAACCAGCAAATGCTGCTGATGTGTTTGATCCACACCACCAGACAGGGCTTTTCCCATGGTGGCAGTGCTGTTGGCAGTGACGGCTGGAGCTGGGCCTGAGGCTGTAACTTGTGGAGTGACTTCACCTTCCCCTCAGTAAAAGCAGCAGACAGCCGGCAGGGGCAGCTCGGACTGTGTGCTCTTTGCTTAGACCAGGCACTGCTGCCGAGCTGGGGCGACCGTATGGAGTGGCACTGTTTCATTTGTCCTGAAAAAGTGGAAAAAAAAAAAAATCCAATTAAAAATGTCTGCCCCAGGAACAGGGATTGCCCATGGCAACCGTGGCCACAAAGACGATGCCAACTGCTCCAAAAGTCCAGGGGAAAAATAAAAAAACAAGCAAACAAACAAACAAAAAACAAAAATAAAACAAACGGGAGCTTCTTCTGCTTTGTGCTGCCTCAGCTTTCCCCCCGGGAATGAGAAACAGGCTCTGCATGGCTGTTCCCAAACTCTTAAAGGGACCAGACACTCACTCCTTGCCTCAAGAACCTGGGCAAGACAACTGGGTCTTCTTCCAGCCCTCGGATCTTAAAGTAACAATCTTGGGCAGATTGGTGTAGGACAGATATGGAATATAATACACATTTTTTGATTACCTGGGACACTGTTGTGCTAGGGCCAGACAAAGTCCACTTCTGTGGAGGCAAGAAGAATCAGGACCCTGTTGTACAGGCTTAACCTGTATCACTGGTGGCATGAGGCAGAAGCTGATGTGAATCTCTTTGCTCATAGCATTATTTTTAAAATACTATTTACTTTCAGACATGGGAGATGATATTAAAAATGAAAGTCTAGTCCACAAAGCAGTGGAACTTGAGCCCTTTGAATTTGAGATTTTTTTAGCTCCATATAGGAAGGAAAAACCAAGGTATCGCTGCAGTTTCTTTGGCTGTTTTCTTTGGGTTTGGGCTCAGATACCTATTATGGTATTCCCTATATCATTATATTTTTATACTTCAGGAAAGCAGTATCCTGGCTAATGATGTAGCTGCTGTATTTTGCATTGTTGACCCACCAACCCCCTAAAAAATTCCAGGGCCTAAACAGCAGAAAACAGTAGTGCAGATCTTGGTGAGTAGGGGATGTAACGATCTGGAGAGGGACATGGAAGAACTTCCATCTTGAAAGGTGAAATGAATCATCTGCAAATGAAATCTTCAGTCAAGGATCAGAATCCCATCAGCAGTGTGATTTTACCATATCTTAATGCAAAAATTTTCATAAAGTTCCTTGGTTTTTTTTTCCTTTGGTCTAGTAGAATGAACAAAAAGCACAAGAACAACTTACCCAGCATTTCTTCTGTTTGGTGATGTGGAAAGGGGAGAGAACATGTAGTTTTGTCTTCAACTTGATTTTGTGGTTAATACTCTAAAATACAGGAGCCCTAGTCAGCTGTAGATTTGGAAATATTTCTATGGATAACAATCTTTTCCATCACCTTACCATTGTGCTATTTGGGGATGAAAATGGACTACATCATACAGTACACATATGAAAAAATTATTTTTAAAATTCCTCCATAAGAATTATGACTAGATAAGAAAATTACAGCAATCTGCTTCCCAGCCTGATACACAAGACCTGTTTGTTGGTGAGATTACAAAATATGCCATAAACCAAACTGACAGAATTAGCTTGGGCATTTTAATTTCCCATGATGACAATTGCATAACTTTTCTGCCATGCTCTAGGTTTCTTCCATTGTGTTTTTATTAGGCACAATCTCTAACGGACCATGATACAGGACTTTTGCTTCTGCACATTGGTTGTTCCACTGTGTGCCAGGTTCAGTATGGAAGTCCTGTCTTTGATTTATTAACTAGATTCAAGAGCAGGCCATTACTCACAATTCAAGAGAAAACAGAAAGGAATTCACATAATCTGTGTATGCATAATGCATCCCAATGAACAAATTGAAAGGACTGTAACTCATTTCAGCAATCTGCTTTGAAAGATGCTGAGTGTTTAGAGTCCAGACAGCACTGCTGAAAATGGCAGCAAGACTTCTGTGGTATGCTGATGATAAATGGGCATGTTTTCCTCCTTTGGGCTTTTCTATGATGGTAGTCTGCAGATCAAAAATTCTTTGAAGTCATGTGGCTTTGTTTAATCTGCTCTCTTTTCCAGGGGTTTTTGCTCAGAAAGCACTAGAGCAATTTGTCTTAAGACCCACCATTTTCCACAGGTGAGAATCATCAGTCAGGCATCTTAACCATGCCCGATCCCAGAGCTCGGGATGGTCCCTCCCAAGACACTTCTAGCTCACAGTGAGTACCTTTGCCAAACTATTGCTGCCTCCGTGACCATCAGCTGCACACTGGAAGAAATGAAAACAGAAACCATGGCGCTCCATTCTGAAGCTCTGATTTCCCAGACAAATATCAAAGTTTGCTGGAGAAACAGTGTGCGAAGAATTTTCCAAGATAAAGTGCAAAAAAAAAAAAA
>VXAX01002069.1:20262-32381 GCA_013399835.1 Leptocoma aspasia
GCAGCCCGCCCTGGCCAGTGCCACCCCCGTGCAGCTGGCCAGGCTCCTGGGGGGCCGCGGGGGCCCAGGGGCTGCCTGGCCCCTGTCCCTCCTGGCCTTTGCCGCCGCTGCCCGGGCCCTTGCCTTCCCTCGGGGGTGCCCGGGGAGCTCCCCACGGCCTCCGTGCCAGAGCTCCCAGCTGCACCCGCTGCTCCGCCGCCACGTCAAGCCCAAAAAGCAGCACGAGATCCAGCGCCTGGGCAAGGTGGGTGCCCCTCCCGATGTCCTGAGACCTCGCAGCTCCCCTCAGCCCCCTGACAGCCCCCCTTCCCCACAGCTGCTGCAGCGGCTGAGCCAGGCCACCGGCTGCCAGCGCGTGGTGGATATTGGAGCAGGGCAGGTAAGAGCAAGGGGACACGGAGGGGTCCCAGGGGATCCCCCCCACCCGAACTGAGCTTGTGTCCCCCGCCAGGGCCACCTCTCCCGTTTCCTGGCCTTCGGCCTGAGCCTGTCTGTCACTGCAGTGGAGAGCGATGGCCGCCTGGTGAGCCTGGCTGAGCGCTTTGACCAGGAGCTGCTGCGGGAGCTGGGCAAGCCCAGGGGGCTGGCACACACCCTCACCCCCCGAGCCCCGCAGCACGTGGCCGGGCGCCTGGACCCCGCAGCTCCCTGGGGGGAGTTCCTGCTGCCCCCCGACCCCCTAGGAGCCAGCCCCGCTGCTCGGAACCCGCTGGGGGGCCCGGGAGGCTCTAAAGACGGGGGGCAGGTGCTGGTGACGGGGCTCCACGCCTGCGGGGACCTCAGCCCGGCCCTGCTGTGCCACTTCGCCCGCAGCCCCGCTGTGGCTGCCGTGGCCTTGGTGGGCTGCTGCTACATGAAGCTGTCGACTGCCCCGCGGCCCCCCGGCCACCCCCCGGGCTACCCCCTGAGCGCCTCGGTGGCCGCACTGCCGGGCCACCAGCTGTCCTACCGGGCACGGGAGGCCGCGTGCCACGCGCTGGAGGAGTACGAGGGGCGGCTGCGCGGGGACAGCGCCCAGCTGCGCGCCCACTGCTACCGCGCCGTGCTCGAGAGCCTCGTCCGCGCCGCCGACCCCAGCAAGAGGCACCTGGGCCTGCAGCCGGGCAGGAAGGCACATGCCCTCAGCTTCCCTCAGTGAGTTCGGCTGGGGGGGACCCCCTTCTGCATCCCCTGGTGGTCCCCAGTGAGTCTGGGGAGGTGGGAGCCCTTTCTGGGACATCTGCTGGCCCTCCCTGAGTTTGGGGAGACTGGGATGTCTCCTAGTCCCCCGTGAGTTTGGGGAGGGAGGACCCTTTTCCTGAACTCTCCTTGTGGGTTTGGGGAGTGGGGACACCCTTCTGTGTCCCCTCCTGGCCCCGCAGTGAGTTTGAGGAGGGGGAAGGCCCTTTTGGGACCCTCCTCATGAGTTTGGGGATGGGGAAGTCCTGCCTGGGACTCCCCTGCCCCCTTTTATGGATCAGATACGCCCACCTGGGGCTGCCCCTTGCGGGACTGGACCCAGTGGGGGTCCCACTGGACTCAGGGGCTGTGGCAGCCATGCTGGAGCAGCAGCACAAGGTGGTGGCATTCTGCACCCTGGGGCAGCTTCTGGCACCTGCCGTGGAGACCCTCATCCTGCTCGACCGTCTGCTTTACCTGCGGGAGCAAGGTGGGCATGGGCACGGCTGCCAGGGCGATCCTACCCCTCCTCTCTTTCCTCTCTCCCTGGACCCCTCTCTCCATTTTCCTGACTCTCCTTTGCCTTTTACCCAGGTTTCCACTGTGCCCTCGTACCCCTCTTCAACCCCCGGTTCTCCCCGCGGAACCTGGTGCTGGTGGCCGCACGGACCCCGCTGGCCACAGTGCTGGCCAGGCTGGAAAAGGACAGTGAGGATGAGGATCCAGGGGAAGCAGAGTCCCCCAGGGAGGGGCAGAGCCCCCACAGCCCGGGGCACAGACCACAATAAACCCAGGATTTGTACAGTCGGGGGCTGGGTGTGAGTGGGTCAGTGCTGCACCAAAAGCACTGCATGCTACCAACACAGAAAATCAAGGGGGTGTTTATTGCAGAGCCCGGCTCGGGAGGCTTCTGCCTCCCCCAGTTAATACCAGTAGGATTTCTTGGCCCGGCGCGTCTCCACAATCCCCATGGCTTCCATGATCTCCTCCTCGAAGGTCTTTAGGGACGGCCGGTACGTCTTGGCCAGCGCGTCCTCCTCTGACGTGTCCTTGGGGCCATCTGTGCGGGCGAGGGGACAGCGCTGACCCCCTGTGTCCCCTGCCACGTCCCCTCAGCCTCCGCTGCCGTGTCACTCACCGATCCACTGCTCGGGGACGATGCCATCCTGGCGTGGCTGCGGGGGCACGGGCAGGATGCGGCCGCTGCGCAGCGACACGCGGACACGCTCGCCCTCCTCCGTGTACCGCCACTCCACCTCTGTTGGCTTCCTGTGGGCACACGGCGTTGCCAGGGGGCAGGACTGAGGTGGGGGGGCAGCGGTGGGGTCCCCTCAGCACCCCCCAGGCCGGTACCGGTCCTCGGGATCCACCAGGCAGATCTGGCTGAGCAGCAGCGGTGCCTCACTGGCGATGTAGGTCCCGGAGTACTTGGCTGTGCGGTTGACGTAGCGATAGTGCTGCAAGGGCACGGGGGTCACTGACAGCCCCTGGCCTCCCCACAGCCTCCTCCAGCCCTCCCTGCTCCAGCCTCACCGTGTTCAGCCCTTCCACCACCACCCAGTTGCGGGCTTGCACCACCTGGGTGACCATCCCCTGCTTCCCCGCGTCCTTCCCCGCCAGCACCTGGACCTGCAGTGGAGAGAGGGGCAGAGGTGGGACCCCCAGCCCGGCTGCCAGCCAGGGGGGAACCTGGGGAGGGGGAGCCTCACCGTGTCACCCTTAAACACCTTCCAGTCGTCCTTGGCGACAGGTTCCACGAAAACCTTGCGGCGGCGCTGCCCCGGGGGGTTGCGGAGCCGGGCGGCCATGGAGTCGGGGGGCCACATGCCGTGCCGGTACCCCGGGGGCAGTCGCGGCCGTGCCGCGCTCAGCAGGGCCGAGAGCCGCATGGTGCTGGGGACTGGGAGGTCGGGGGGGGCCACTGAGCCCCCTGCGGACACCCCTCATGCTCCCCGGGGTCATGTGTGTCCGGGGCTGGGCGACATGCGGGGGTCCGGCAGAGCCCACCCACCACCAAAGGGGAGCCCCCCCCACCCCGAAGGGGATCGAAGCTCCTGGCAGAACAGGCCCCCACAAAAGGGACCCGGGGATCCCACAGACTCTCACCCTCCGCTCCCCCAAAGGGGAGCCAGTCCCCAACACATCCCCACACCCCCTAAGGGGATCCAGGTCCTGGCAAAGCCATCCGTCACCCATGAAGGAACCCAGGATCCCACAGGGCACCCCCCCACCCAGAGGGGACTCAGCAAAGCACCCTCTACTCCCAAAGGGAACCTGTAGAGCCGCCCCACCCCCCGAAGAGAACCAAGAAGTCCGGCAGACATCTTTCCCTTTCCCCAAGGGGCAACACGGGCGTCCCACAGACGGGGAGAGCACCCCACCAAAGAGAACCCAGGGGTCCCGCAGACTCCATTCCCCCAAAAAGCACACGGACACGGGCAGAGCCTCCTCCACCCCCGAAGGGCCCCATGGATACCGCAGAGACCCCCCCCGCCTCCAAAAGAGAACCCGTAGAGCCGCCCCACCACCCAAAGGGGTCCCGCAGAGCACACCCCGCCGGAAACGAGTCCCAGGCGTGGGGCAGAGCCCCGGCAAACCCCTCCGGTCCCGCAGAAAAGCCCCGCCGGTCCCGGGCCCCGGCCCCGCTCACCTGCGGGCCCCGCACCGCTCCCGCGCTCCGGGGGGCGTGGCCAATGGGCGTGGCCACGTGCGGGATGGGCGTGGCCCAGGCGCGGCCGCCTGGGAGCGCTGCGCAGGCCGCGGGGGCGGTGCCCGACGCAGGGCACGCCGGGAGGTGTAGTCCCGGCGCGGAGCACGCCGGGAGCCGTGATCCCTTGCGCGGGGCACGCCGGGAGCTGTAGTCCCGCCGGCGCTCCGGCCCACGGTGGAGCGGCTGCCGGGGGCTGTAGTCCCGCCGGGGCTGGCGGCCGGCCACGGCTCCATTTTCTGCTGCTGCCCTCCCTGCCCCCGGGGCTGGACCAAGGGCAGGGGAGGGTCTTCGTCGTCCCCTCTGCAGGGAGCTAGGGACAATTCCCTCGGTTTGGCCTCTCCTCTCCGGGTTGTGTGTGGGGAACAGAGCACCCAAGAACGGTGACGGCCCTAAGCATGCCACAGCTCAGGGAGCGTTTGGACAAGGCCCTTGGGCCCAGGATGTGATTTTGGGGTGTCCTGTGCAGGCCCCAGAGGGGGACTCGATTATCCTGACACATCCCTTCCTGCTCAGGATATTCCACTGTTCCAGCATAGCAGTTGAGTGCTTGGACAACACTCTGAGATATTGGGATTTGGGAGCACTTTGTCCTGTGCAAGGCCAGAGCTCGATGATCCCTGTGGGTCCCTTCCAGCTCAGAATATTCCATGATTTCATGATCCTAAAGGTCAAGGAGTGTTTAGACAATGCTCTTGGATGGTGGGACTTTGAGGTGGTGTGTGCAGGGCCAGGAGCAAAACCTGACCCTCCTGTGTCCCGTCCAGCTCAGGGCATTCTGTGATTCTGTAGTTCCTATTTTAGCTTCCCTCCAAAACCCTCCCCTGGTTCCTTCCCTGCCCCAGCCCCATCTCTTCCCCATGTCCATGTGCTCACTCCCCCCCCCCCAGAGCTGCCAGAGGGGCTCTGGCAGCCCCACCACTCTGGGCAGCCCAAAGGTCCCAAAAACATCCATGCAGGGGGGTCCAGGGGCTAACCTAGGGCCCACAAGCGCTTTAAAAAGGCAAGATTCACTTTTATTTCAAATCAACTGCTCAGGCCCGAGGAATCGCCAATACAAAGCCTGCGCCCACGGCAGGCCAGGCACGGAGCGCTCGGGGTCAGTACCGGGCTGCTCTGCATTCCTCTCTTTTTTTGTAGGTTTTTTTTTTCTTTTCTTTCCTTTTGAAATTTCTTTTTGGGGTGGTTTCTCTTGTCCGGAGCTCCGGACACGACGAGCCGGCGTGGGCAACGTGGGGCAGCACCCAGGACCCAGCAGGGAAGGATCAGCTCGCCGGGGAAGCCACTACAGGCTGTGGGGGCCAAGAAGAGACCCAGGTTCTTGGTCAGACCCTGTGGTGCCAGGGATGCCCCCAAGGCCTGGAGGCTGTGGGGACAGGGGTCACCGCACCACCCTCACCTCTCCTTGTGGTCTCTGACCTCCTCCTTGCCCTCCTGCTTGGCTTCGTTGGTGTCTGCTGCATCAGCGGTGTCACTGTTCTTCTCCCCTTCGCCCGGGTTGGCTTTGGGCTCCTCCCTGGGGGCCTCTTCGTTGTCCACCTTCTTGTCCCCTTCCTGCCTGTCCGCATCCTTGGGGCGTTTGGGGGAGTCCTGGGCGAGGGAAGCTCAGGTCAGCCCAGCCCCTGTCACCCACATCCCCATCCCCAGCAGCCCACCCAGTACCTCCAAAGCATCCTCTGCTTTCCTCTTGATCCCGCCCTTCTCGTTCTTCTCCTTGGACTGCTCGTCGATCACCAGCTTGCCCTCCTCATCGCTGCTGCCCTCTGCATTGCCCTTCTTGTCCCCATCTCCCTCTGGCTCCCGCTCAGCCGCCTCGGGGCAGCTCTTCTTCTGGGTGGGCTGTGGGAACAGACGGGCTCACAGAGGGCACCAGGAAGGAGGAATGGTGGGGGGAGGTGGGATGGAGGCCCCCCAGCTCGTGACCCACCTGGTAACCAGAGGCTTTGACCGTGGGGTTGTTCTCGATCTCCCACAAACCTTCGCTGAACCCTTTCCGCTTGTTGGGTTTTCCAAACTTCTCCTTGCACTCCTCGTAGGGGAAGAGGTCTTTGGGCCCCAGGAATGCCCTGTGCCAGGGGAAAACAGTGAGGGGTGGGAGCAGGGGGATCTCACCTTTCCCAAACTCACTGGCACCACCCGCCCTGTAAGCCCCAGCTCCCACTCACGTTTCATGAGTCCCAAAGAAGAAGACTTGGTACTTATTGGAGGAGGATTTGACTGCAGCTTCCGGCATCTCATCAATCTGTGTGACACAAAGCACAGGGTGAGAGGAGAGGGCAGAGACCCCTGGGGCTCCTCAGACCCCAGGACATCACCCCCTCTCTAGTGTCCTATCGATGGGCACAGGTCAGAAAGGAAAATGTGATTCCTTGGGAACTCACCCACCATCTGGAGACAGCACTGGCAAGTAGAACAAGTGGACGTGCCCACTGGTGTGGAGGCCAGCAGGGCTCCCTTCTCCCACCCCCTCCCCCATTAAGCTCTTGTCTAGACCAGCTTAGACACACTCAGCAAATTCAGGTGCTGCCAGTGGAGCCACAGGCGTCACGCCCAGCCTGGGCCAGGAACAGGGATCGGGGTGCCTGGGGGGACACTGTCCTGCTGCTGGGACACCCTGGCCAAAATGGGGTCACCAGACAAGGGGATGGCCTGGCGAGGGCTGTGGGGTCAAGCAGCAGCCGGTGCCAAGCCCACAGGCAGGTGCTGCTCCACCGAGCGTGAATAATCCCGAGGCGCCAAGCGGGAACGGAGCGAAAGCAACTCCTGCTGCTTTTTATAGCATCTAAAAATAACCCCCCCTACAGCCAGCAGCCATAAATTCCCTGAGAAAACCTCAAAGGGAGGTGGAAAGAGCTGAAGGAGAATGCAGGTGGGGGTCTCAGGGCAGGCGCCAGCACGTCACCAGGCTGGAAAGTGCCACCGCAGACAGCCGGGGTGCCAGATCCCATTCCCAGCGCTCTGCTGACTCATGGCACAACCTTCCCTAAGTCACCATGACCCCTGCAGCTTGCTGAGCCTCAGTTTCCCCAGCCAGCAGGGCCGGGGTGTTGTGACAGGGTGGACCTGACCAAGAGTTTCTCCTGATTTCCTTCACAGAGCTGGGAATGGAACTAACACTTGCCCCTCTGCTGAGGGGCCACGCTGGCACAGCCCCAGGGGCAGATGGAGGCGATGGGACACTGGGAGGGGCTCTGTACAGGCACCAGGATGTGGTGGACGGTCAGTGTGATGTCCCACTCCTGGGTAGATGTGCCTTTGTGCCATCCTCACTGCCCAAATGTGGTTTGGGGCATCCAGGCCACCCTGCATCAGGATTCAGGGGGTGTTTCAGGATTGGTGAAGTGCTCCCACCCAGTGCCCTGGGACTACTGGCATTGTCATGCCCCAATGCAGGGGGACATTCCAGGAGCAGGGACAGTCCCCAGCAGAGCAAAGGTCAGACTGGCCCTTGCACCAGTCCCCAGCAGGACCCTGGCCCATGGTGGCAGCTGGGAGCAGCAGCTCCATCCCTGCGTGGCACCGAAGGCGGAGGAGGGGATGATGTGACTCAGAGGGGCGGCCACCAGGCCAGTGCAGCCCAGCCCTCCCGGGGATGGTGCTTCCCCGAGGCCACATTCCTGCAGGTCACTCCTGGGACAATGTGGCAAAGGCCTCATCAGCCCTAGGGCCCCCCAGACAACATGGAACCCAGACCCTCCCCTGCCAGCCTTGGACAGGGACCCCATAGACCCTTGCAGTCCCAGGACCCTGATGGAGATTCCCCCAGCTGCACCACTCCCTGAGCAAGTTTCCAAATCTCCTTCCCCAAGGAAAGGCAGCACATGGAGAGGCACGGGCAGCAGCTCCAGGGATGGCCGTGTGGCACTGTGTCCCCGAGCCCACTGCTGCCTGTCCCCAGCCCATGAACTGAGGGGCTCCATGGGACAGAGGAAAGCTGGGATCCCCCCAGCAGTGGGATTCCCTGCACAGCCCATTCCTGCCAGCACCAGCCCTTTATCGGCCCCTCCTGCACCCCAAGGGGATGCGGTGGCTCTATCTGCACAGCCAGGCAGGGACTGGGGTGCGGGGACATGGGGCAGGCGGGTGACATCCCGTTGGGGACACCGATAGTGCAGGCGGGTGCAAACCCACCCAAAAACCCTGGGCTGCCCAAACTGCCCCATGATGGGGGCCCAGGGCTCGTGGCACCGTCAGGGCCCACGTCTGTTTGTCCGTCCCTGTCGCTCGCTGGACAGCGGCAGTGGGGGGAGACAGGGCTACCAGGGTAAAGTCCACGGTGCCCATTTCTGTCCCCCTGCCAGCCCCTGCGAATGGCACTGGTGTCACAGCCTGGCCTTGCCCACAGACCTGCATCTGGGGGCTGGGGGGGGCATCTGAAAATGGGCTGGGACAGGTCCCCCGGGAGGGGAAGCTCTGGAGCGTGGCAGGGGAGGGACAGGCACGTACCCCGGCTCTGGACTCTGCCCCCAGCCTCTGCTCTTCACCTTTGCAACTGGTCCATGGAGCACGGCTGGATGCAGCCTGCCCTGCACTGGCCATGGGGGCTGGGAGCAGCCCCCTCCCTGCCTCAGTTTCCCCACTGTAGGACAAGGCTAGCAGCGAGGAGCTGGCTGTCAGGAAGAGGAATTAATTGAATTAACTCATGTGGGTCACACACAGTTGATGAAGCACGTGGGGGGGGCACACGCAGTGGGTGGGGGGCCTGTGGCATCCCTGAGTCCCATGGGTGCACCCACGCACTCCCCAGGGCTCTCCTCAGCCCTGGGGCCATCACTGGGCCCCATCCCTGCACCAGGCTGGCAATGGGCAGCAAATTACCCGGAGTCTGCTCCAGAGGGTATGGCCAGCAGGATCCTGACCCCACCGCACACCCAGCCGTGGGAACAGGAGATGTTCAGGAAGGGGGATGTCAGTGGTGCCAGGATCCCGTGTGGTGCTGGAAGTTCAGCCCCTGCTGTGCTCCCGTGCTGTCCCAGAGCTCTGTATGGAAGAGGGGCTGCAGAGCTGGCCACGGCAGCAGGGAAGCACCAACGGGCAGGTGACAACAAGGGTCCGGCATAAGGGACCCTGCAGAGAAGGGGTGAGGGGAAGAGGGAGACAAGCATCATCTTCCAGGTGCCAGCGACTCATCTCCCCACTCTCATGCCTCAGTTTCCCTTCTGTTTAATGCTGCCCCTCTCAGGGAGAGGTTTCCACTGGAGGCGGGGGCTGAGCTGCTGGTGTTGGGGAACGGTGCCAGGTGCCATCCCAGGGAATGGGTCAGGGGAACAACCTCTCTCCCGCAGTGCTGCCAGCTCCCCTCTCCATTTCTTCCCGTATCTCTCTGCTCCAGCCACACCTGGTTGGAAACAAATATCCCAGCAAACGCCACGCGTGGCCGGGTAACGTTTCATCACAGCACCTGATTAGTCACGGGCAAGCCCTGCCTGCTTCACCCTGACCGATTAGTCACGGTGGGGAGGGCTGAACTCCAAACCCCCCCGACCAACCAGCACCCTTGGGCNGAACCCGACAAACCAAACAAAAGTTATTCAAATCCGGGAGGGGAAGGAGGAGGGGATGGGGGGGACGGGGGATCCTCGGCCTTGAAAGCCCACCGCCCCATTCCTCCCCTTTTCCGCTCAATTTGGGGTTTCCAGGCGGCCCTGGTGCCCTTTGCAGCAAGGCCGGGAGGGGAGTGTGTGTGTGGGGGGGAACACTCCAAGGAAATTTTAAACTGCATCATCAACCGCTTAAAAATAACCAGCGCCGTGTTGTGTAGCCAGAGCTGCCCACGGCCCCTGGCCGGGGTTCCGGCCCTCATGGCTTTGGGCTTCATCCCAGGGGTCCCGGGCTCATGGCACGGACCCCCAGGACCCTCTCCGGGGGCAGTCAGCCGGGGGGCAGCGGCGGGGCCGGCACATGGTGGGGCCCCCCGCGCCCTCCCCCTATGCCCGGCCCCCCCTTCTCCCCGTCCTAAGTCCTCAATAATTCTATCGATTTTCTAAAGCCAAACTCCCGGCGAGCGCTGGCACCTCTCTGGCACCCGTGGCAAGAGGTAAGGCCACGAAGAGCCGGGGGACACGCTCGGGGACCTGCCGGCAAGCTCAGGGCGGGGGAGGTTTGGCTGAACCCCCCCCGGCTCCCCCAGATCATCAGTGAAGCGGAGGGGGAGCGACCTGCCCCCCCCCCCCGGTCTCGCAATGGAGCGGGAAAGGCGTCGTGGTGCGGCCCCACGTGGAAAAGGGACCCCCCGGNACAGACCTGCATCTGGGGGCTGGGGGGGGCATCTGAAAATGGGCTGGGACAGGTCCCCCGGGAGGGGAAGCTCTGGAGCGTGGCAGGGGAGGGACAGGCACGTACCCCGGCTCTGGACTCTGCCCCCAGCCTCTGCTCTTCACCTTTGCAACTGGTCCATGGAGCACGGCTGGATGCAGCCTGCCCTGCACTGGCCATGGGGGCTGGGAGCAGCCCCCTCCCTGCCTCAGTTTCCCCACTGTAGGACAAGGCTAGCAGCGAGGAGCTGGCTGTCAGGAAGAGGAATTAATTGAATTAACTCATGTGGGTCACACACAGTTGATGAAGCACGTGGGGGGGGCACACGCAGTGGGTGGGGGGCCTGTGGCATCCCTGAGTCCCATGGGTGCACCCACGCACTCCCCAGGGCTCTCCTCAGCCCTGGGGCCATCACTGGGCCCCATCCCTGCACCAGGCTGGCAATGGGCAGCAAATTACCCGGAGTCTGCTCCAGAGGGTATGGCCAGCAGGATCCTGACCCCACCGCACACCCAGCCGTGGGAACAGGAGATGTTCAGGAAGGGGGATGTCAGTGGTGCCAGGATCCCGTGTGGTGCTGGAACTTCACCCCCTGCTGTGCTCCCGTGCTGTCCCAGAGCTCTGTATGGAAGAGGGGCTGCAGAGCTGGCCACGGCAGCAGGGAAGCACCAACGGGCAGGTGACAACAAGGGTCCGGCATAAGGGACCCTGCAGAGAAGGGGTGAGGGGAAGAGGGAGACAAGCATCATCTTCCAGGTGCCAGCGACTCATCTCCCCACTCTCATGCCTCAGTTTCCCTTCTGTTTAATGCTGCCCCTCTCAGGGAGAGGTTTCCACTGGAGGCGGGGGCTGAGCTGCTGGTGTTGGGGAACGGTGCCAGGTGCCATCCCAGGGAATGGGTCAGGGGAACAACCTCTCTCCCGCAGTGCTGCCAGCTCCCCTCTCCATTTCTTCCCGTATCTCTCTGCTCCAGCCACACCTGGTTGGAAACAAATATCCCAGCAAACGCCACGCGTGGCCGGGTAACGTTTCATCACAGCACCTGATTAGTCACGGGCAAGCCCTGCCTGCTTCACCCTGACCGATTAGTCACGGTGGGGAGGGCTGAACTCCAAACCCCCCCGACCAACCAGCACCCTTGGGCTTGGGGAGCCCAACTCCTGCTGCTTCCAGAGAGGGGAAAACCTGTTCCCTGCCTGCCCCAGCAGCCCCGAAACGCTCCTGCCGTGATGGTGGTGGCGAAACCAGGCGCCGGGAGACGAGTGGGGCGTGAAACCCGAGCGGGCCTGGGTTTAGCGCACTCAGGCGCTAATTCGGTCCCCGGGAGCTGAGCCCGGCACGAGGCTTTGCTAACCCCGACCCAGCGTCACCCCCGGCGGCGGCACCCGACCCAGCGGCTTCTCGGGAACCGGGGCCGAACCCCGCTGCCATGGATGCGTGGAGGGGGACTGGGCTGCGGGCCTGTGCTGGGGACCAGGGGAGCATCGCTTTCCCCCGGAGAGAAGCTGCGGTGGAAAAGCAGGCGGTGGTGGAAGCAGGCGCCGGGCTCCCAGGGATCCCTCTGGCTCCTCCTCGCAAAGCCGCTTTCAAATGCGCGTTGGGAGGCCAGTGCCAAATCCGAACGGCTCCCAACCCCCTCCCGGCCTCCCCGCCAGAACCCGACAAACCAAACAAAAGTTATTCAAATCCGGGAGGGGAAGGAGGAGGGGATGGGGGGGACGGGGGATCCTCGGCCTTGAAAGCCCACCGCCCCATTCCTCCCCTTTTCCGCTCAATTTGGGGTTTCCAGGCGGCCCTGGTGCCCTTTGCAGCAAGGCCGGGAGGGGAGTGTGTGTGTGGGGGGGAACACTCCAAGGAAATTTTAAACTGCATCATCAACCGCTTAAAAATAACCAGCGCCGTGTTGTGTAGCCAGAGCTGCCCACGGCCCCTGGCCGGGGTTCCGGCCCTCATGGCTTTGGGCTTCATCCCAGGGGTCCCGGGCTCATGGCACGGACCC
>VXAX01002069.1:32470-57695 GCA_013399835.1 Leptocoma aspasia
GAAAAGGGACCCCCCGGTACCGGGGGGGGGTCACCCCGAGGAGGGGCTCACCCCGGGCTGGCCCAGCATCGTGCCCCGCTGCTGGATGCGGCCCCGTCACCGGCCTGCCCAAGGGGGGTCCCCGCTCCCACGCGGCGGCAGAAGCCACGCGGTCTCCACCCGTGACCCCCCCGGGAGAGAAATGAATAAACAGCACAAAAGGGGCCCGGGGGAACCCGGGACGTTGTTTCCAACACATGAAATCCCCCCCAAGCCCAACGGAATGTCCCGAAAGCGCCTCTCCAAGCCTCGGTACCGAATAACCCCCAAGTCCGCCGGGCCCGGCCTTACATAAGGTGCCGGCAAAGTTGGACCCCGGCCCCGGTGGAAGGGGAACGGGGGGGATTGAAGCCTGACCCCAGTGTGAACACACCCCCCCGCCGTTCCACGGGGGAAGCCTGACCCCGGTGCGCTCCCTCCCCCCATCCCCCGGGGCACCTCGGCCGCCCGCGTTATGCAACGGGGAGCACCGGTGAGAGCACCGGGGGGGCACCGGCGGGTCCCGTCGCCCTCCACCCCTTCCCCAGCTCCTTACCCGGGCAGGCCAGTGCGGGTAACCCTTCATCTTGGCGAAGACCAGGTCCCCGCATTTGTATTCCTTCTGCCGGTTGGACCGGGACATCTTGGCTGGCGGCTCCTCCCGGGACCGGNCACGGACTCAGGAAGGGAAAGGCGCGCCACAGGAGAGGCGGGCTGCAGCATCAGCGGCACTGAACCCCTCCGCATTCACTCCCGGTCCCATTTCCACCCCCGCTCCCTGCCCGCATCCTCTCCCACCTCCCGCACACCCCAGCGCACCCTGCTCCCCGACCACCGCCCCCTGTCGGGTCTGCTCTCCCCAGCCCGGGCTCCAGCCTGGCTTTAAATATTTCTGAGCGGGATGCCAGCCCCTCCTCTCCTCCTCCTCCTCCTCCCGGTGGATGCGCTCGGAGCTCGCAGCCCGGCAGCGCTGCCTGGGCGCGCACACCCACCGCCCGCCCACGGGGCCGCGTGCGCGGAGCCGGCCCCCAAAAAGCGCGAGCGGCGCCCAAAATGTGCCCGGCTGCAGGTGGCCCCGGAGTGGTGTGGGTGCTGCCAGCCGCGATGTGTCACGAGGGAGCAGGGACGCGTCCCGAGGTGACACCAGAGGGACGCCCGGCCATGGGCTCGGCGTGGAAATGGAGGGGTCCGGTGTAGAAGCTGCAAATTCGGTGTTACAGCGTGCAAAATCGACGAGAAACAGCGGAAAACGGGCGTAAAGCCATGCAAAACCAGTGTAAGACGGTGCAAAAGCGGTGTAAAACAGCACCAAAATGGTGTAAAACCAGTGTAAGACAGTGCAAAAGCGGTGTAAAACAGCACCAAAATGGTGTAAAACCAGTGTAAGACGGTGCAAAAGCGCTGTAAAACAGCACCAAAATGGTGTAAAAACATGGAAAATAATGCAAAACCATAATGTGAAACGGTGAAAAACAGGTGTAAAACAGTGCATAACCAGCGTAAAACAGCCCAAAATGGTGTAAAGCCGTGTAAAACAGTGCAAAACTGGCATAAAATCATGCAAAACACTGCAAAATTGGCATAAAGATATGTAAAACAGTGCAAAGCACTTTTTAAACCAATGCAAAACAGTGCAAAAGTTATGTGAGACAGTACAAAACCAGTGTAAACCTATGTTAAAATGGTGCAAAATTGCTGTAAAACAACATACATGGTGAAACCATGTAAAACAGTGCAAAATGTGCAAACTGGTGGAAAACCAGTCTAAACCCAGTGTAAGATAATGTAAACCCGGTATAGCAGCATCCCTAAAATCCCACATCCTGGCTGCAGCTGAACACATGATAAAAGAGGGAGGTTCAGCCTTTGAAAAGAGAGAAAATCAAGGATTGTGAGCATTTGGGGCCCACGCAGGGTCCCCTCGGCCAAGCTGCCCCATTCACCCCCAGCAGAACAAAGAATTTTTCCTTAGAACGCCCTGTCCTGCAGAACCTGGGCTGGACCTGCTGGGATTGCTCAGGGCACAGGGGAAATCTCTGGATGCCTGGGGAGGAGGTTTGGGCCCTAGCCAGCCTCAATATGTGGTTACAGGGTGACAAAGTCACCAGGAGAGTGAATAAATCGTCACCTTGGTCCTGGCTTAAGACTGAAGCTGGGTGCTGCTGTCCCTGTTGTGCCCAACCAAACCCCTGGGATTAAACACAGTTTAAGTCATTTCCAAGACCAGAACCTCCACCCTGACCTGGCAGTCGGGGTTCCTGGGCTGGGCTTTTTTCTTTCCATCTCCCTGTGCTTTCCTTGGCTTAATTTCTCCTAACAAGCTGCAAAGTAACACAAATAAATAATCCACAGGGTCAGGGCTGACAGCAGGATCCTACTGCCTGGGGGTGAGACCAGTCTCAAGGAATCTCCACCTGCAGTGGAAAAATCGACAAAGGCCGAGGGAAACAAGGATTCATCCCTCTTTCTCCACAGCAGGACCCAGACCTTGTTTAAACTGGGAGAGGGTCCCTCCTCTCCCTGCCAGAGTCCTTGTTGATTTTCCTTGGCAGAGGGTGAGGGCTGCCTCGTATTAGAGCTTGGGGTGGTTGAACCACCCTGTGCTTCTCAGGGAATCACCCATTTCCCTTTCCTAAATCCTAAAAATTTACAAACTGGACACTTAGGAAGGAGTGAAAAAAAAATCTGCCAGGAAGATCCCAACCAATCCCCAGGATGATCTTTACGGTCACTTCCAGCCCAGACTATGACTCTGAGCGCAAGGGGTGTTTTGCTGATGAAGTGACAGCAACACTGGGCCTGATCCACAAAAATCCCCATCTCCAGTTTGGTTTCCTTTGGATTTGTAGAGTGGTTTGGTGGAGCTGTGAAAGGAGAGGGCTTTGACACACTTTGAGGTTCAGCCCCTGTGATGGGGGCTCACTCTTCCAGTGGCCACACTTGTGTGTGTCACAACAAAGACAAAGTCTTGCTGTTTCTGGTGGATATGGAACCCACATTCTCGGGGAAAGGGGTTCCTGAAGAGAGGCTGGGACTTTCTGTGAGCCATACTGGTCCCGTGGCCACAGGGACACCTTCCTTCTCCTCGTCATCCTCCTCAGTGTCCTTGTGCTGGGATCGCTTGGCTTTGCCCTCACAGGTCACAGCCGTGTAAGGACTGGGGGAAAACGTAACTCATGTGTCCCAGCTCCTGGAATCTTCCCGTGCCTGTCCCTCATGCTCCACAAGGCCTCAATGCCTGTTTTGAATCCTGTATTTTTAACACTCCTCAGCCCTCCAGAACAGGCCAGGAGGGGTGGGACAGGGCATATTGGCTGGATTTCACACCGTTCTAAATGACAGAGGGTTCAGGATACGCTCCTCATTTATCTCCATTTTGCTTTAATTACTTGTGCTGGAACTTCACAGCAGCTCTGTAGATCGCTTCCCTGGGTGTTGGGGACCCAAATTCGAGCCCAGCTCACTGCTTATTAAGGCCAGAACAACCCAGAAGGAGGTCAAAGGCGTCAAACCAAAAATCAGCAAAGCGCCGGAGGGATAAACTGGGTCCTGGCCAGGCCTCCTGCATCCCAGTCCAGCAGCTTCTGCTGGGGGTCACAGCACTTATCCTACCCCAAACTATCCCGGGATGAAAGGATGGAAGGCAGGGAGAGTCCCTGCAGACCCCCAGTCCGTGTCCCACAGTGACACCACAGTGACACTGCACCGAGCGCCAGGGACACACCGGGAGCCGCAGTCCCAGCTCAGGGCTCTGTTAGGCAATGAGTCGAGTGGTCTGGAGGGGGTGGGTTGAGCCCTCCCACCTCCTCGTCCTCCTCTTCATCCTTGTGCCCATGCCCGTGCCCGTCCCGCCCCGTCCCCAGGGGCCTTCCCGCATCCCCGCTGTGCCCGGGCCTTGTCCCGGTCCCGCCCGGAGGTCCCACCGCGTGGCACCACAGACTACATTTCCCGTGGTGCCTCGCGGCGAGGTACAGAGGGAGGCGGGCACAGCGCTGCTCGCGGGGTACGTCGGGAATTGTAGTCCTGCGCGGCTGCAGCGCGGGCAGCGGGGCGCTGCCGGCAGCCATTACCGGGAGCGCGGAGCCGCCGCCGTCGCCTTGCCTCGCTCCGCGGCCCCGCCGCCGCACGGGGAGGGGCCGTCATGGCNGCGGCGGCGGTGCGGCCTAGCGCAGAGGGTGGATCCCCGGCCTCGCGTAGCGGTTGCTGCCAGCGAAGGGCCGCCCTCCCCGGGGCCATGTCCCTCGTGGCCTACGCCAGCAGCGAGGAGGACAGCGATGCGGAGGAGCCTGCGGGCGAGGAGGAGGAAGCCGCCGATTCTCCCCCAGCCGCAGCCGAGCAGCCCTCGTCCCGGGGGCTTTTCGCCACGCTGCCCCCGCCCAGAGCCCTCGCGGTGCCCCTGTCGTTCCCCACGGGCCCCCCGCCTACTGTGAGCGGCTTCGGCAGCGCCCCGCCGGGCCGGGCCGGGGCCGAGAGCCCCCCCGAGCCGGCCGCTAGCGGGGACGGGGCCGCGGAGTCCCCCCGGCCGAGGGGGCTCCTCCTGCCGCCCCCCAGGAACGCGGCCACCGCCGCCTCCCCCCTCAGCCCGCCCCCCGCTGCCTCCCCCGGGGCGGGTTTGGGCCTCCCCAAGCCAAAGAAGAGGACGGAGCCGGTGCGGATCGCGGCGCCCGAGCTGCACAAGGGGGATGTGAGTATGGAACAAACCCCCTGCTCGAGCCCTTCGCGGGTGAAACTTCCCCCCGCGGGTCTCTTCCCTCGCTCTCTCACACCGAGGTACCGGGATCTGTTGTTGTGTCATCCACGGGGAGATTTGTCCTGGCTGCCTGCCCTAATCCTAAAGCGCTTTGCAGAATTAAACTGATATAGAAACCTTATTTATAATCATAATGCAGCCAAACCCAGATTATCTGCACCCTTCTTGTTCCTGGAGTTAACGAGTTGATGATGTGGAACTGCAGGGCGTTGTAGCCCAAAAAAGTATTTTGTTTCCTGTGCAGGTAATAGATTTTTCAGGCAGTTTATTGCTTATTTGTCTAAAGGCTTCAGGTGTCTTCCAAACTTTAAGATGACCATTTCCCTCTCATTTTGTGGGGATTTTTTGTAATTACTGTGCCTTACAGGGCTTGTGAACCCAGACAGCAAGGAGAAAGGCAGGTCCCTTTCCATCTGGTTTTTAAGTCGGGGTCCCTACTCTTCAGGTTTTATCCTCTCCCCACTGCTCATTTCCTCTGGGACAGCACTTTGATAGAATCATGGAATGGTTTGGGTTGGAAGGAACCTTAACGCTCATCTTGTTCCACTCCCTTGCCGTGGGCAGGGACACCTTCCACTATCCCAGGTTGCTCCAAGCCCCATCCAACCTGGCCTGGAACCCTTCCAGGGATGGGGCAGCCACAGCTTCCCTGTGCCAGGGCCTCACCACCTTCACAGAATAATTTTTTGTTAATATCTCATCTAAACCAGCACCTGGAATCCTGGAGTGGTTTAGGTTGGAAGAGACCCTTAAAACTCATCCTGTTCCACACTGCCCACAGGCAGGGACACCTTCTGCTAGACCAGGTTGCCCCAGCCTGGCCTGTTGTCATGTGGAGGTGGTGGTCATGTCGCTGGTTTTGGTGTGACAGGAGTGCCTGTAGCTGTAGGAAGAGCTGAACTGGAAGCTTGGGGTCATTTCCATGGGGACAGGTGGCTCAAGGAAGGATTTATGAACAGTGTCCATTAATAGTGGCCTGGCAGCACTTTGGGGGAGCCCAGATGAAGTCAGTGCTGTTGCTTTGCTGGAGGAGTCTGGGGGGGGGTCACAGGAAGAGGGGGAGAGGACACAGGTTCCCCAACCCTTCCTGAAGCACCCTGCTCCCAAAAACCATCCCAGTCTGGCACATTCCAGACCCAGAGCTCTGGAGGTTCAGCCTTTGGGACAGAGGGATGAGGGATATCCCAGTCCCTCAGAGCCACTTTTCACTTACCTCCTTGCAGCAGTGTGGTGTGATTCCAGACAGCTGGAATGAACAGGGACTTGTTCCTGCTTTACCCCTCTCTGTGCTCTGCTGTGTGGGCTCTGACCACACAATCTGCAGGTTCTCAGCATTGAGCAAACGAATTTTGAAGGGACAGAAAGTACCTTAAACTGGAGCTGGTCTGAGCAGTTCCCATTTGGGATTCCTGGAGGTCCCTTGGCCTGTGGCTGAAGTTGTCCTCAGTTGTTCCCTCTTTCTCCTTAAAATCCCTCCCATCGCTGCCGTTCATCCCCTGGAGGTGCTCCAGGGCAGCTGCAGTGTCTCCTCTCTCCCAAACCAACACGTGGGTTTACAGTCACTCCCAGCTCTTTATTTACACACATTCGTTGTCTTTCCCTGTGTCCTAGGGTGATGCTTGTATCCCCAAATCATCCTCCTCTTCAGAGAGGAGTTTTGTCATCTGGTATTGTTCATTTTTTGTGCTGGGGAGTGCTTTGCCTGTTAAATAAACAGGTTTCTTCCACTTCTCTCCGAGGAAATTTTTCCCGAACCGGTTGGGGGGAGGGGCCATGTGGGTTTGCTTTCTTGAGGGGGGGTCCCTTTTGGAGGTTCTCTCCCAAATGTGCCCTAAACCAGGACACCCTGGTTTATGATTTGGAAGTAAACTGGCACAAGCCCTCAATCCCTGTTGCCTCTTCCAAGTTCTCTGAGGAGCCATGAAATTACAAAGATACTTAGGGTCTTTTCTGATGCCAACCAGGCTTTCAACTCAAGTTTTAACTGGATATTTAGCAATTTCAGCATTACTGGGAACAATACTCTATATCCCTGCAGTGAACTTTACACCCTTTGTATGGTTTGTGCTTCCCCTCCAGTAACTCTGTTGTCTGTCCCTCTGAAGGAGAGCCCTGACCTGTTGCTGTGCACCTGCAGTTCTTCCTCCCTTTGGGTTTATTTTCCTGGGATTTATTAACATAATTATTTTAGTTTAGCATCTCAAGTTGTGCTGAGCTCTGGTTTTCTCTCTCAGTCAGATTCAGAGGAAGATGAACCAGCAAAGAAAAAAACCACTCTTCAGGTAAATAACAAGGGCACTTGGTTAAACAATTTTCTCAGGAAAAAGCGTTGGAATCTTGGGCTTCCGCTTGGATAAATCATCCACTCTGATCACCTCGTGGCTTTAGGGATATTCCTGAAATCCCATGGGTTTTCAAGTCCTTTCTTTTGGGCAATTTCACCAATTTAAATCTTTGCAAAAGAGGCATTAGTTTGGGAATTGGGCAGATATTTGCAAGTACCACATTTCCCTTCAAAATCCCCCTGGCCTTTTGTGCAGTGTATTCAGAGTGGCCAAGCGGCAGGAAGCCACAAGAAGTGTTAGAATTGGGGGGATAATTGGCAGGAAGTCAGGAGAAGTGAATAATCTCACTCTTTTATTTCTGTGCTGCATTTGTCCTGCATGGATGTCACCAGGGACGCAGCGAGGGCTCCGGCTTGTCCGCTTTGCTTCCTCAGCCCAAAAACATGACAGTGAAAGAGACCAATCGGTTACTCCTGCCCTACGCCTTCTCGAGGAAAGCAGGAGAAAACTCCTCTGACTCCAAGCCTGCCAAGGCCCCAAGCTCTTCCTCCAAAGCCAAGCCCGTGCCCAAGCCGGCCGTGCCCACAACTCCGTCCCCGTCGGCAATCAAAGCCGCGGCCAAGAGCGCGGCGCTGCAGGTAACCAAACAGATCACCCAGGAGGAGGAGGACAGCGACGAGGAGGTGCAGCCAGAGAACTACTTCTCCTTGTCCGACAGGAGCGAGCCCAGTGCCGTGGGTGCCGAGCCCTACCTGTACCCCGGCACGGGGGGGTTGGAGGACCCTCCGCCCGGGACAGAGCCGGAGCCCCAGTTCCAGGACACGGCCGCTAACGCCCCTCTGGAGTTCAAGACGGGGGCGGGCTCCAGCGGAGTTCAGCACAGCTGGGCACCCAAACCCGGCGAGGACTACGGCAGCCACCCCTATGGCCAGTTCCCCCCCGCCTACGGCGAGCCCGGGGGCTACTACCAGGTGGGTTCGCTGGCCGGAGGTGAAGTGAGGGGCTCTGAACACGTCCTTGAGTGAGTGGCTCAAGTTAGTTCCTGGCTGCTCCTGGGAATCCAGCCTTTGTGAGCTGCCTGGGACACAGGGCAGGGAATGCAGCCCTTGGGAGCTACTTAGGACACGGAGCAGGGAATCCAGCTCAAGCTATCTGAGACAGGGAGCACTGGGCACAAGGGGATTACTACAGCGTGAGAGCTCCAGATGTTCTTTGCTGGACAGATGTTTGACAGCTGCACTCCTGTGAAAATGCCCTGGATGTGAGGGTGCGGAGTCAGGGCTCACTGGAGCTGCTGTCTGAGCCCAGGTTGTTTTAATAATTCATAGAATCCCAGACTGGTTTGGGCTGGAAGAGACCTTAAAGCCTATCCAGTCCCAGCCCCTGCCATGGGCAGGGACACCTTCCACTATCCCAGGTTGCTTCAAGCCCTGTCCAACCTGGCATTGAGCACTTCAAGGGATGGGGCAGCCACAGATTCTCTGGGCAACTTGTGCCAGGGCCTCACTGCCCTCACAGGGAAGAATTCCTTCCCAAGATCCCATCTAACCCTGCCCTCTGGCAGTGGAAAGCCATTCCCCCTTGTCCTGTCACTCCAGACCCTTGTGAAAAGTCCCTCAAAGCGTTTGTTGGTTTGTCCCTCTGGTGGAATCAGCCCAAGGGGCAGTCCATGGCTTAGTACCACTCCAGGATTGCTCTCATGACAAACTGGTTTCCATTTCCCTGCCAGGATTACTACAGCAGCGGGTACTACCCAGAGGTGGAACCAGCCCAGGCCTCACCACAAGAGACGAGCACCGACTCCTCCTTCATCGATGACGAAGCGGTTGGCACTTCATTGTCTGTCCCCCTGTGGAATTTGGCTTTGAGCTCTGCCAGAGCACAGGGCCTGCTTGGCAGCCGTGGTCCTGCCGTGGTCCTGGCCTGTGTTTCCAGGGGCTTGGGCTTGCTGGTTTTTCCAGGGGGCCTCGTGGTGTGTTGTGGACACGTGTGGAGTCCTTCCCACAGTCTGCTGGGCTCCTGCTCCAGCTGGGTCTGCAGGCCTGATAAGTACAGAATAGAATCAATTGTTGAGGTTGTAAAAGGCCCCCAAGATCATCAGGTGCAACCATTCCCCAGCATTGCCAAGGCCACCACTAAACCATTTCCCCAAGTGCCACATCCACATGGCTTTTAAATCCTTCTGGGTGTGGGGACTTCACCACTGCACTGGGCAGCCTGTGCCACAGCTGGACAACCCTCTGGGTATAGGAATTTTCCCTATATCCAAACTAATCTTCCCCTGGCACAACTTGAGGCCATTTTCTCTTGTCCTGTCCCTTATTCCCTAGGAGCAGAGCCCAGCCCCCCGCTGGCTGCAGCTTCCTTTCAGGGAGTTGTGCAGAGCCAGAAGGTCCTCCCTGAGCCTGCTTTTCTCCAGGCTGAGCCCCCTCAGCCTCCCCTGGTGCTCCAGCCCCTTCCCCAGCTTTCTTTGCTTCTCTGGACATGTTCCAGCGCCTCAATCTCTTTCTTGTCATGAGGGGCCCCAAACTGACCCTAGGATTGGAGATGACTCAGCAGTGCCAGCGCAGGGGATGGACACTGCCCTTGTCCTGTGGCCACACTGTGGCTGGTACAGACCAGGTGAATGTGTTGGCAGCAAAACTTGAGGTTCTTCTGTGGCTCTTAAAATGAGTGATTCAGGACCTCAAGGGTCTCCTGAGCAAGCCTGGAAGCAGGAGTAAATGCTGTTTCCTGCATAGGAAAATGAGATGATAACCTTCATGCTAAGTAGTTTTAGATACTCTGATGTACAGCAAGCTGGAATTCTCCAAAAGATCAAAACCCTGGCTGGAAAACTGTTGCTGTGCCTTGTGTCAGGTCAGTGCTGGGTGTAATTCCAGCTCTTCTGTTCTTCCTTCAGTTCAAGCGTCTGCAAGGCAAGCGGAATCGTGGGAGGGAAGAGATCAACTTTGTGGACATCAAAGGTGATGACCAGCTGAGCGGGGCCCAGCAGTGGCTGACCAAATCCTTGACAGAGGAGAAGACTATGAAGTCATTCAGCAAGGTGGGTGGAGCATGAGGGCCGTGGTTGGAGTCTCTGCTCAGTGCCCAAATCAGCCCCAGCTGGAGCTGTGTTGGGTGCTGGCCAGTCACCAGGGAGGAGAACAGGGACCTGGTAAATAATGACATGTGAGAGACCAGTAGAGTTCCTCAGAACACAGCATGTGGGTGGGGAGGGCCAGCCAGGAAGTGCTTCAGCCCAAGGAATCTGCAGTTTAATAGGGAACAAATGGTGCTGGGCATGGCTGTGTGCAGGCCCTTGTCTTAGTTTGCTGTCCAGGGAAGCACCTCTCCAGGCTGAACACTTCACCTCTTTCTGCTTTCCAGAAAAAAGGAGATCAGCCCACAGGACAGCAAAGGAGAAAACACCAGATCACGTACCTGATCCATCAGGTGAGTGGCCTCCCTGTGATGTATGAGCTGATCCAGGCAGAATTGCAGGGTGGTCTTGGCAACACCAGCCTGGGGTGGTGGTGGAGCTGCTCCTCCAGCAGCTGGGGACCAGGGGCTGTCCCTGAGAACCCCCTGAGTCCTGGTGAGACCCAGTGGGGCCAGAGGTGAGTCCTGGCCCTGAGGGGTCCCAGTCCTGAGCTTTCAGCTTTGATTTGCCCTTCCTGCATGCTCTGAGGCCCTGGGATCCTGTCCTGGATTCTGCCCCGGGGTTGGCGAGTGGCTGATGAGCCCGTCCCCGTGAGAAGCTGCTTTTCAGCATGAATGTAATGTCTGTGCATCCCAGTTAATCCAAGCCTCTGTCAGGATGATTGTGCAAATTCCTGTAACAAGGCTTCTGGCTGAAGGGCTCTGTAATCCACATGAGGAGGAGGCCGGAATGCTGCTGAGTCACTGAAACACAGAGGGTAACAGCATCCTCTCCATCTCTGCAGGCCAAGGAGAGGGAACTGGAACTGAAAAACACATGGTCTGAAAACAAGCTCAGCAGACGGCAGACTCAAGCCAAATACGGATTCTGACACATCTGTCCTGCTTTTTGGCTGGTGTCCTGGGTGACCTGCTGTGTCCGGGGTCTCCTGGCCTCCAGGAGATCAGCCAGGCCCCAGGACAGGGCTGCTTGGTGGGAGGGAGGACACTGCCCTCCCTGGCCTGCCTGGAAGAAGGGTCATTGCAAGCTGGTCCTGAAACTCCACCTGTACTCCTTCCCCTCCCTCCTTGTAAACGATACCATGGAAACGATCAGCCAAGGATGGTCCCAAGGCACCACAGGGAACGTGCTGGGTGTGAGGCTCCAGCTCCTGTCCTGAGGGAACAGGCTGTGTCTCCTGACGCCAGACCCTTCAGCAGAGGCTCAATAAACTCCCAGTTCCCACTTTGCTCCTCTCTTGGACTTGCTGTGCATTGAGAGTGTCATTTTCCTTTCTAAAACACGGTGAGTTCCAAGAGCAAGCCTGACTTTGGAATTTTTATTTTGTCCTTACCTTTAAGATGTCCTCACAGCTGTTTCCTCATGTCCGGGCTGCTCCAGCACTCCTCTCACGCCAATGATTTTGATATCCTGGTTTTTAAGTTGGTGTTTTTGCTCTGGGCTCCACAGGCTGAGCTGTGCTGAGGGAACACCCCTGTGCAGGTGAGAGCTGTGCCAGGGGAAGCGCCACACGTGGAGGGGAAGTTCTCCTGCCCGGCACACTCAGAGCTTTGGGTTACCCTGAGCCATGTGTGCATGTATATTGTCCTTCCTTTTTCCTCCTCTTTCCTTCTCTTTCCTTCTCCCCCAAGAACCCAAGGCCTACTATCCTGCCCCAGGCTGTTCTCAGACTCATCAAACTGAGTATCCCAGTGTCCCACGTGTGGCTGGCTGGGAGTGAGTTCTGCAGTTTCCTCTGAGCAGACACACAGAGGAGCGCTGCCAACTGTACTTTTTTTTCCCAGCTTGTTTGTATCAGTTCTGTTTCAATTAAGTGACTTTACCCTCCTGGCTGGGAAGAGGAGACTGCCCAGCCCTAACTTCTTCAAATTAAACCTTTTTTTTAATTTAAGGAATTCTGTCAAGGTGATGTGACTGCAAATCCTGTGCAGCTCTGCTGGCCCAATCCATGGATCCAAATGTGTGGCATCATTTTGTTGTTCACCAAAGCATGTGATGCCAAAGGGAGCAGAGAGCTGGCCTGGTTATTTAACTTATATTCCCACCACTCCGGGTTTTATTTGTTGTAACCACAGCTCAAATGGCCAATATTTGTTAATCCGGTAAGAAGAACTCCCTAGAGGTGTTTTTTCTCCCATGTTACTTCTTAAAAACAGGCAAATTCCCATGACTGAAGTCTTTTCTTAGAACATTTTAAACTAATCTCATTTTTAGTTTAGCTCCCTGTATGTTTAGTACTTTGCAGAGCCTGTTTGAGTATTTGAATGATCAGAATAAAGTTACTGTTGAGTAATTTATTCATATCTTGTATGTACAGTGAAATCCTCCCAGAAGAGATTTGGTAAAGGAATGTATTTCTAAATGACCCCACCCAGCTCTGTTTCCATCACAAGGGGCTCGGATCCTCGTCCAGGTAGCCAAGGATCCTCGTCCAGGTAGCCTCTTGGCCAGGGCAGTTTGCAGTGTGGAGCACAGCCTGTGTGGGGGCTGGAACTCCCAGGTTCCCCTTTCCATTTCTCAGTGGGGTAACGGCTCAGGTTTCGCACCAAGAGGAGTTCCAAGGGCTCATGTTCCACTTTCAGCCCTCTAAGAGCAACAAAATTCAGGTTTGTGAAAAGTCAGAAGTGAATTTTCCCAGAGATAAAACAGCTACAATGCCCCAGCCCTCCCTTTCCCTCTGAGCCGAGGTTTTGGCCATCTGGCTCCCTGCTCCTGTTGAGCTGGGAGCACCACTGGCACTGCTCAGCACCACTGTGGCTCGGCGCTGTTCCAGCCAGGGTTTGTGCCCCACGGGGCAGCCCTGGGACAGTGGTGTCATCCCAGGTTTTGTGGCTGAGGAAGCAGGCAGGTCTTGGAGTGTTGGCTCCAGGCTGGGGAGGTTCAGCGTAGCCCTGGCTGCAGCATCCCTCCAGTTTCTGGCCAATTTAATATCTAACTGCATGCACCAACTGTGCCAAACTTATCCCTCTTTTTCCCATAACAGCCTTTTTCCCCTCAATTTATTAACAGAAATCTTTGGGAATGTGTTCATGGGTAAGGTAACCCTGCTCCCCCCTCTGCTGTCCCACAGGGCTGGGAAGCAGAAGAGCAGGGGCTCCCCATGGAGCAGATTGACTGGGGCCAACAGCAGCCTTGGACCTCCCAGGGCCAGGGGCTTCCTGCAGTGAGATGGAGACTGAGGTTCCTCCTGCCTGGGAGCCAGGTCGTGTCCTGAGCCCACCTGTGCAGGTGCCTTAAGGGCAGTCCCCAGGCAGCTGCTCGTACAGGTTCTCAGGCATGGCCGTGGGTTGCTGGTCCCTGTGTGTGCTCCGACTGTACACGGGGTCATCCAGCTCCAGTGCAGGGTTCAGAATGACCTAGGGAATTCTCAGGGAGAGGGTGGATTTGAGAACCAGGAAATAGCACAAAGTTGGTCTTTCACTCTCTCAGCCCTTGGCTTTGGTCCGGCTAGGGACCCGGTTTTTGCAAGGACCTGGAGTGACAGGACAAGGTGGAATGGCTTCCCACTGCCAGAGGGCAGGTTAGATGGGTTATTGGGAAAGAATTCTTCCCTGTGAGGGCAGTGAGGCCCTGGCACAAGTTGCCCAGAGAAGCTGTGGCTGCCCCATCCCTTGAAGTGCTCAATGCCAGGCTGGACAGGGCTTGGAGCAACCTGGGATAGTGGAAGGTGTCCCTGCCCATGGCAGGGGCTGGAATTGGATGGGCTTGTTTCCAACCTGAACGTTGGAACTACGTTTCCATGCTTCTCCCTGTGCTCCTGGTGTGGAGCAAACCCTGATCCCTCAGATGCCGGGAGGCTTCACTCGTGCTCTAGAGCAATGACCTGCCCTGGGGACCCACCTCTGTGCCTGTGCTGGAATCTCCTCTGTCCTTCCTGGCCGTGCTGGGAGCCACCGAGAACTGCCTCCTCTTGCAGTCCTGGCTGGAAACACTGCGGAAGAGCCGGCGGTGGGGCTGGGGTTTGGGGGCCAGCGTGGAGAAGGCGTTTTGGGGTGCCTTGGGGAGCTGAGCAGGCAGATCCTGCCGGGCCAGTGCCACTTCGGAGTAGATGTTCTCCTCGGGGCCGGCCTGGGGGCTCCAGGCCCGGGCCATGGCATAGAAAGGGATGGGTTCCTCGGGGATGGGCTCCTGGGGCTCGCAGAGGGTGGGGGAGCTGGGGGCGATGTCCTCACGGGGCTCGGCGTAGACGTGGAAACACTTGAGCTGCTGGTACTTGGCCTCGGGGGGCTCGGGGCGGGCGGCTTCTTTGTGCACCTGGGCATAGGGAGCCTCGGGCGCTGCTGCGCTGCTGGAGGGGCTGCGGGGCCGCCGAGCCGCGCCCCGGGAGCTGCTCTTGGCAGGGAGCGCCGGCGGGGCACTGGGAGCCTGGGGGAGAGATGGGACAGGACGGAGGTGAGGGCTGGAAGTGGGTCCGTGGTGTCCGTGACTGCATCCCCCCGCCTCGTCAGACCTGTGGCTCCTGTCCCTGGGGAAGTGCCTCCATTCCCTCCGCCCCATTACCTCCCTGGCCGAGCTGCCCTCGGCTCTGGGGGACCCCAGGGACACAGGGCTGTACTCCGGGAGCTTTGCTGGTGCTTCGCTCCGTGGGGAACGTGCAGCATCACTGTCAGCTGGGGGCTGTGTCCGTCCTCGGGGCTCGTCTTTCTGCAGGGAGAGCAGGGAGATGTCGGGATGGGTGCGTGGTCAGGGCAGACCCAGCCGAGCGCTGGCCACAGGCTGGCTCCTTGCTCTTGGTAGCCAGGGTGGCTACGGTTCCAACCCCAGCTTTCGTGATGCTTGGACTTCCCTTGGCTGTATTCCCCAGTTTGGGGAAATCGCCCTGTCCATGCAGCCGGAATGACTGCAGGGGCTCCAGGGGGCAGGAGCTCACCCATCCGCAGGGCAGGGGCACGGTCAGGAACTCGTGGTACGGCGTGACGGGGGCCGCGGTGTGGTGCTGCAGCAGCTCGGCCAGCTCGGCGTGGGCGCTGCGCTCCCCCAGGATCACGTACTGCCCGTCCGGCAGCTGGTCCAGGACAAAGTGCCGGCAGCTATCCCTGCCCCTGGCGGGAGATGGCACGGCATGGCACGGCATGGCACGGCATGGCACGGCATGGCACGGCACGGCACGGCATNTGGCACGGCACGGCACGGCACGGCACGGCACGGCATGGCACGGCACGGCGTGGCATGGGCATAGCGGCCGGAAGGGGACTGAGCTCGTCGGCCCCTCCCTGGGACAGGGCTGGGTCCCTCACCTGTAGGAGAGGACGAAGCCGACGGTGCTCTCGCTGAAGCGGACCAGGAAGCAGCCCAGGGGCTGATCCTGCAGCAGCTCCTCTGCCTCCCTGTGGGAAGGGACACTGAGCCATTCAACCTCATCCCCTTCATGTGATCCAGGGACCCAGCTCCCTGTTTAGGAGCCCAGGGGTGGGGACACTGACCCTGTTCCCTGCCTTGGCCTCCCCCTTGCTCACCTCCGGCTGACAAAGCCGTGGAACCACGGTGGGAGCTCCCCCTCGGGCCCCAGCCTCTGGGCTTGTGTCTGCTCAAACCACAGCCTCGTCCGGGCACGCAGGGCCACCCGCTCTGGCCACAGGTCCCCCTCAGGCAGCGACTGGGCTGGTGGAGGTGACCAGAAGCCTGGAGGGAACTGGAGGGAAAGGGACAGCACTGGGAACTCAGGTGAGGACATGCGCCAAGGGTGTTCTGCTCCCTGCACGGGGCTCCCAGTGCAGCCCATGAGGACACAGCCCCTGGGAGCACTGGGATGGTGAGCTGGGCTCATGTCCACCCTCATGTCCCCATGTCCTACCCTGACATGTCTGTTGTGTTGTCCCGGCGACTGCTCTGACCCCTGGGGCTGGGTGGGGGTTTTGTTGGGTGCTGCCTTGGCTCTGGCTGTGTTGTCCTCACCAAAGGGCTTGAAGGTGATGAAGAGGGGACGGTCATCATCCATGGAGTCCCTTGTCCCATGGAATGGGGAGGAAAAGGCTCAGGGCAGGGAGGCCTCCTCTGGGGCCCCTCACTGCCTGTAGAGCACTGGGGAGTCTGGGGGCTCCAAGATACCCCCTGCAGGCTCTCACCAACCACCTGGGTCCCCAAGCTCAAGCTCATCACCCTGATCCTCCCCAGGGAGACCACCCTGCGCCTGCACGATGGGAAAGGACAGTGACCTTGGGACCCCAGAGGAGAAAAGCCCTGGGGAGAGTGATGTAGGCGAGGAGGAGCTGAGGAGAAAGCATGTGAATTCTCCAGCTCCTCTGAAGTCCCCAGTGTGTCAGGTCAGCCCTGGGTAGGGTAGGGAGAGGCTGAGCAGCTCCTGAGGGACCTTGAGCTTGACCCTGAGCTGCCAACACCCAGCAAAACAATGTTAATTCCTGGCAGATGCTTGAGGGGGTGGAAGATGCTGGGGCTGGTTGGATCTGGGAGGCAAAGCTGAGTCAGAGGAGTTGGTCGAGGCTTGTCTGAGAGCAAGGGGATCCAGCCACCAGGAAAGGCACCCCAGCTCTACCTTTAACCCATGGCAGTGCCCAGCCCGGCCCTGCACCCCAGCAGGCAGGAAAGGCAGGGGAAGGTGAGGAAGGTGTTGACAAAGAGAAACAAAACATCCCAAACTGCAGTAACCGAACTCAGGGAGTGCTGGGAAGGAGAATTCGGGTCAGGTCCTGCCCAGGCATGGCCAGGCTGCTGGGGACAATGCCACTGTCCCGAGCTCGTCGTGTATCCCCCAGCTGGGTGGGGATGCTGGGCAGGGGTGGTGGGCTCATCCCAACTCCCCTATCCCAGCACCTTGGCCTTGGTGGGGCAGCTTGGGGGGATTTGCTCCCTGGGGCAGGATGTGCCTCTGAAACCTTGCACTCCTGAGGTGGGAACGAGTCAGATCTGTCTTGAAATTAGTTGAAAGCTTTGCTCTTTGAGACATTTCCGGGCTGGACTTCCCCCTTTGGAGAGGGTAAGATCTGGCTGGAAGGGCTGGTGTGGGCAGAGAGCCCCAATCCTCTGAGGTTTCTCTTCACCCCATCATTGTGCACTTTGTCCTGCCTTTGGGCAGGGGGAACGTCCCTGTACCACCTGGTGCTGCCCTGCCCAGCGGCCCCTGCTCAGGGCTCACTCTTTGGCCTTGCTGCAAATCCAACCCCAGGCCCCAGCCCCAGCCCCCAGCCCACACTCCTACCTCTGCTTGGCCAGGCGGGGCCCTGGGGGTCTGTGGCCGGGAATGCAGTGGGCAGGGGGCCGGGCGGGGTGGGGCAGCCCTGCTGCCCTGCCTGTGCTCTGCCTCTGCTGCCTGCGACAGGCAGGAAGCAGCAACCAGAGCTGCAAGAACCTTCATGTGATGGGGAAACGTCACAGGAAGGTGGCATGGTGGCCGTGCGGTGACATCCAGGTGACAGCAGCAGCCTCAGGGCAGGCTGGGCTGTGGCAAGGAGAGGATTCTGGCCACCTGCCCACCAGTACATGCAAGCCTGAAAAGGTGTCATTGTCTCTCCTGTCTGCATCCTGAGACCTGCCACTGCTGGGCACAGGGACAGCAGAGCTCGGTGGGGACAGCAGAGCTCGGTGGGGACAGCAGAGCTCAGTGGGGACAGCAGAGCTCAGTGGGCCTAGGCTCACACCGTGTGCCAGGATTCAGTCCTGGCATGGTGTAATCCAGTGCCATTCCCCTTCCTCAGACTCTGGGTGCCAGAGCCAGGCAAATTCCCGGGCTGTTCTGGGGGCATCAGTGCTGCGAGCGCTGCTGTGGGGAGCAGCAGCCGAGCTGCCAGAGCTGCAGCTCTGCCACGTGTCCACTGCCACTCTGGCTGGTGCCAGGCTCCAGCTGGACCCAGGGCGAGAGCGGTGCCAACCCTGCATCCCAGAGTTCGCATGGATTGGGAATCAGGGCAAGGATTAGGGCTGGGTCTGGCTCATCCATCGCACCGGGAACAGGGAGGGATGCGGTGGCTCTGCAAACCCTGGGGTGGTGACGGTGCCCGGGGCCCCCCAGCAGCCCCCGGGTGCCGGCCCCGGCTCCCTCCACCTACAGAAACCCGTCCTTCCCCAAAACCTTCACAGCCTCACACGTGTCCCGTCCAGGCTTCCTGTTTGCGGTCCTCACCGGCACAACGGAAGGGGGGAAAGTCGGTGAGAAGGGGCATCGGCTGCCAGCGGCTCAACCCGCTGTGTCCCGGCCACTCCTCACGGAGCTGAGGCTGGAACCACCAGGAGCTGTCCCTAAAAGGCCTTTTTTGGTTCCTCTTCACAGCTGGGGGTGTTATCAAGAGCCCGCGGGAGGAGGAACTCAAAGAGCTTTTCTTGTCCTGAGCCGCTGCGGCCGGATCCTGCCCCAGCTCCCCGGGAATGCCACAACTCTGAGGCAGATCCCGGCGCTGCCAGGGGTGCTGGAGGAAGGCTGGAGCTGGAGGTGAGGGGTCCCAGGTCCCCATGACATACCAGGTTCGGGGGCTGTCTTGGCTGGGGGGGTTTGGGGTCCAACATGGCTTTTTGGAAGTTGGATGCTGACCTGAGAGCTCATTTTGTGGCAGCCAGTGCCGAGGCCAGTTTTCCTGGTTTTCCTGGTGAGTGGCTGCAGGACGTGGTGGGACAGGACACTCTGCCCCCCGCAGCCCCCGTGGGTCCAGCTCTGTCTGCACAGGAGTTCAGCGGTTTCTGCCGGGGCCTGGGGCCACCCGTGCCTCAATTTCCCTCCTTTCACAATCAGCACAGTGCAAGGAGGTGTCTGGCAAGGCATGGGGGAATCAGCTGCTTGTGTCCATCCCCAGGGGACAAACAGACACACTGTCCCCCCACGGACATGTCACATGCCTGGGGACGTTGGCCTGGCTTCAGCTGGAGCCACCCCTGTGCACGTCCCCGCTCGGGGACAGGCCAGCTCCGCACCGTGCCAGGGGCCAGCGGGGCCTGCCGGGGTGCCCCCACCAGCCCAGGGGCCAGGGGACAGTCAGGGTGAGCAGTGACTGTCCCCTGTTCTGGCTGGCTGGGGAGTGAGGCAGAAGCGCTGCTGGATGTGGAGGAAGGCTCAGGGAGGGTAAGGGGGCACAGCTGGGCTGGGAGTGGGAGAGACTGGAGGGGAACTGGGCTTTGGGACCACTGGCTGTCCTTTAGGGACCCTGGGGCAGAAAGGGTCCCAGCCCCTGTTTGGTGCAGCACAGCCCATGGGGCTGGGAACTGCATCCAGCCTCTGTCCTCGGGGGCTCAAATCCCTGTGGGGCTCAAATCCCTCCAGAATGCCCCTGGTTTTCCCTGGAGAAGGGGAAATAGTGCCATCCCCATCTCTTTCCTGGTGGCCTTGGACCCCGCAGCCCATCCCAGCCCAGGAAACCTTCTACTCCTGGGTGCACAGAACTGGGGACACTGAGATGGCCCCAACACCGGGGCTCAAAATGCCCCATTCTCTGCATCCCTGCAGAGCTGCTGCCCCTGTTCTGGAGCATCACCCCATTGTACAGCTGGGGAAACTGAGGCACGGGGGGTTGGGTCCTGGTGTTGGCGTGCTCTGAGTGAGCTGAGAGGCAGGTTTGTGGTTTGGAGCTGCTGAGAATGAGACACGTCCCCAGCTCTGTGCGATGAGCTGGGGGGACTCTGCCAGATGTAGGCAGGTGCCTGCCCCCCTGAAACTCCTCTCCCCTCTGTGGGGGGCTGGGTGCCAGGTGCCACTCTGTCACTGCCCTCCTCACCTGGACAGGGCACAGGGAATAGAACAAAGGGCTCCTGGGTGGGGATAAGGGCAGGGAGGGGTCACTCACCCATTAATGTCATGGGCAAAATAGACTCAACTTGGGGAAATTAATTGCATTTATTACTAATCAAATCAGAGCAGGATAATGAAAAGTAAAACCATAGAAACATCTTCCCCACTATCCCTCCCTCCTCAGGCTCTCCCTCCTCCCTCCAGCGTCGCAGGGAGATGGGAACGGGGGCAGTTCAGCACAGGTTGTTTCTGCCGCTGCTCAGCCAGAGCAGTCGCAGTCCTTGCCCTGCTCCGCCCAGGTGGGGTCCCTGCCTTCCACGGGAGACCCTTCCCCAGGGATTTCTCCAGCGGGATTCCTTCCCGCGGGCTGCAGCTCTGCCCCAGCTGCTCCGGGCTGGGGCGCTTCCTTGCCCGGGCTCAGTGCCTCGGGAACTGCTCCAGCGGGGGCTTCCCACGGGCTCACAGCCCCCTTCGGCCATCCCCTGCTCGCCCGGGGGCTCCTGCGGGGCTGCAGGGGGGTCTCTGTCTCCGGTGACCCCCACGGGCTGCGGGGGAACCTCCACTCTGAGCCCCAGAGCCCCTCCTGCCCTTCCCTCCTCCCTGACCTTGGTCTCTGCAGGGCTGCTTCTCTCACTCATTTCTCTTCGCTTCTCTGGCCACAACTGATTCTGCACAATCAATTTTTTCCCTTCTTAACTCTTATCCCAAGACATTGCCACCATCACCGCTGGGCTCGGCCTTGGCCAGTGGCAGGTCCATCCCAGAGCCGGTGGCACTGGCTCTCTTGGACATGGGGGAGGCTCCTGGCAGCTTTCACAGAAGCCCCCCCTGCTCCCAGAACCTGCCATGCAGACCCAGTGCACTCCCCCACCCTGGGCCCTCTTGTCTTTGCAGGGATGGCTGAGAGTGGCCAGGCAGGGGTCCCGGCTGAGGGGGCGCCGAGGGGTGCCCCTGACAGCCCCCAGGTGAGCCACAGCTGTGGGTGTGTGTGGGCAGCACTGCCACGGGGCTGGGAGTCACTGGACAGGGCTCTCATGGCTGAGCTCACAGTGGTGCTTTCATCTGCTATTAATCCGCTCTTTAAAAGAAAAAGCCCAAATGTTGTGTTTTCTCTGCATTTTGCACCCCTAGCACAGTGAGGGAGAGGGAGGCTGTTGTGACCCCCTCTCTTCCTGCTCCTGCCCCATTTCCAAGCCCCCTGAGCAGCTCCTGCAGGTCCTTATCAAGGGGTGGAAGTCTCCAAGTTTCCATGTGCTGAAGAACTTAGTGTAAACTGGAAGAACTGGGCAGGGCCTGAGCTCAGATGCAGTACTGGGCACTGGGGAATTCCCCTTCAAGTGTGCTGGGGGGTTCTGGTGCTCCAGGGGATGGGGGTCCCTGCACCCCTAGGTCTGGCACAGCCCTGGGCAGGGGCTGAGCCAGGTCCTGGTGCTGCCTCCCAGGATGTGGCTGAGCCCAGGGAGGATGCGGGGAGTGAGGGCCTGGCAGCCACCCCAAACCCGGGCAATGTGGAGGACATGTATGAGCTGCTGGAGAAGCTGGGCAGGTGAGCAGGAATCCAGGCAGGTGAGTGGGATCTGGGCAGGTAAGTGGGACCTACCAGAGGTGAGCAGCTTGCAGGCAGGTGAGAACAGGGCAGGCAGAGATCCAGGCAGGTGAGTGGGATCTGGGCAGGTGAGTGGGATCTGGACCTACCACAGGTGAGCAGGTTGCAGGCAGGGATCCAGGCAGGTGGGTGGGGTGCAGGCAGGGATCTCAGCTCCCCCAGAGCCCCAGGAGTGCCCGGATTTCTGGGTTCTTCCCCTGGCATGGGGTGAGCCCAGCCGTGGCCCAGCCCAGCTCTTGCTGCAGTGGCCACTTTGGTGTGGTGAGGCTCTGCCGCAAGCACAGCACCGGCACCTTCTACGCTGCCAAGTTTGTGAAGATGCCACGCCTGGGGCTGGAGCGGGCACAGGTGGAGCGGGAAGTCGCCATCCTCCGCCAGCTCGACCATCCCAACATCATGCAGCTCCACGACCTCTTTGCCAGCAGAGCCGAGGTGGTGCTCGTCCTGGAGCTGTGAGTGGGGTCCCGGTGAGGGGGACACCCTTTTTGTGCCGTGTGTTGGAGGTGGCCGAGCTGCCCTGTCCCCACCCTGCACAGGATCAGTGGTGGGGAACTCTTTGACTTCATTGCGGAGAAGGAGATGCTGTCAGAGGAGGAGGCCGTCGAGTTCCTGGGGCAGATCCTGTGTGGGGTGGAATATCTGCATGCTCGCCTCATCGCTCACTTCGACCTCAAGGTGCCCATGGGGACCCCCATCCTCTCTCCCTGAGGATCCAAGGGCTGCCAGGCGTCTCCAGAGCCCTGGTCCCACTCTTCTCAGCTTCCCAGGGTGCTGCTGTAACTCCTGTCACCCCTCCATCATCCCGCTGTGCCCGGCTCTGTTCCCACAGCCCGAGAACATCATGCTGCAGGAGAAGGATGTCCCCAAGCCCTGGATCAAGATCATCGACTTCGGGCTGGCCCAGCAGCTGGAGGAAGGCATCACCTTCAAGAGCCTCTGTGGGACTCCCCAGTACATCGGTACAGGGCTGGGACACCCCTGGGGATCCCTGCACTGCTCTGCTCTGGGGCTGCAGCTGGGCTGCTCTGGGGGGCCACAGCAAGGGGTGGGCATGGGACCTCCAGGCATGCAGGGAAGGAGGTGGCAGGATGGTGCTGTCCCTCTAATGTCCCACCCTGGCTCTGTGTTTGCCCCCAGCTCCTGAAGTGATCAATTATGAGCCACTGAGCCCCGCAACCGACATGTGGTGAGGAGTCAGGACCTGGGGGCAACAGCTTGAGCTGGTGGGTGGGGAGGGCCCCCCCTGTGTGCCACAGGGCATGGAGGGGTCCCAGGGAGGGCAGCACCTGACCCTCACCTCTGCATTTCAGGAGCATTGGAGTCATCACCTACATTCTGTGAGTATGGGGCAATGCTCCCTGTGGCTGGGGGAAACTGAGGCACAGGGACACTGTGGGTGCTGGGGTGGCCCAGCCAGTACTGTCCTGGCTCTCAGTAGCTCTGTTGTGTCCTCACAGGCTCAGTGGCCTGTCCCCCTTCCAGGGTGAGACGGATGCTGAGACCCTCTCCAACGTTGTGGCTGGTGCCTATGAATTTGAGGAGCACTGCTTCAGCCAGACCTCCGAGATGGCCAAGGACTTCATCTGCCAGCTGCTGGTGAAGGAGCCAGAGTGAGGCCCCATTCCCACCCCTTCCATCTCCTTCCCACCTCTGCCCCCACCTCCACCTCAGTTATCTCCACCTCCAACATCCCCATCCCCATCTCCATCCCATCCTGTCCCCAACCTCATCTTCATCCCCATCCCCACCGCCATCATCCCCATCTCTCTTTCCATCTCCATCCCATTCCTGTCCCCATCCCCATCTCCATCTCCATCTCCATCTCCATCTCCATCTCCATCTCCATCTCCATCTCCATCTCCATCATCTCCATCTCCATCCCATCCCCATCTCCATCCCATATTTCCATCTTCATCTCATCCACATCTCCATCCTCATCATCTCCACTTCTGCCTGCTTCCCTTCTCTGTCCCCAGCAGCACCATCCCCATCTCCCCACCCCCATGGTGGATGTGTGGGGCCGGGACCCCCAGCCCCAATGCCTCCCTTTGTGCCGCAGGCACCGCATGACAGCAGCCCAGTGCCTGGTCCACCCCTGGATCAAGGTGAGAGGCACAAGCAGGGGTGGCTGCAGACCCCCTGGCAGCGGGGTGGGGACACGGTGACAGTGCCGTGGCCTTGCCCCCGCAGCCCCTGAGCAGGAAGCAGGCGCTGAGCCGGAGCCGTTCCTCCATCAGCATGAGAAACTTCCGCAAGGTCAACGCGCGGAGGAAGTGGAAGGTGAACGGGTGTGGGGTCCCAGCACCCCTGAGTCCCCTGGGGAGCTCAGGCTGGGCTCCATCCCGAGGCCAGCTCCAGCTCAGAGGTGGTTGGAGTGCTGTGGTGGGGTGGGGGGTAGAGCTGGCGAGGGACCCCCACCTCCGACCCCCTCCCTTCCTGTCCCCCAGCTCTCGTACAACACAGTGTCCGCCTGCAACCGGCTGTGCCGCACGCGGCTGCTCTGCCACCTCGGGAAGGAGGAGGAGGAGGAGGAGGAGCTGGTGAGCCCCCAGGAGCCCCCAGATCCCACCCAGCATGGGCTGGGGAGGGGGGAGAAGGGATTTGGGGGGGTCTCTCTCAGTTTCTCTCTATGGCAGTACCCTCTATGCTGCAGACCCCCTGTTTTGGGCAGAAGGGGCAGAGCGTGGGACCCCCCCCTATTGCTGGGATGAGATGAGGGAAGTGTGGTGGGGGGCTTGGCCAGAGATAGGGGCATCGAATAGGGTGGGGTGCTGTGCAGTGAGAGTTGTCTCCACCTGGGGCACCCTCTTCTCTGGGGGGGTTCTCTCTCCGGGGGAGGTCCTGTCCCTGCCCTGCAGCCCCCCTGTGCCCCCAGCGCTGCTGTGAGAGCGATCAAGAGGAGGAGAGAAGCTCCCACATCACTCTGCTGTGCCGGCGGAGAAGTAGCTGCTCCTGAGCTCCTCCAGAAAAAGACAGGACCTCTGCAAGAGGAGCCTTGGGGTCCCCCCCATCACCCCATTCAAGGGGGCAGGGGCACTGTCCAGCCCCAGTGCTCCTAGTTCTGTGGTGTTGGAGGGTCACTGAGGCATCAGCACCCCACTCCTGCCCCCAGGTTTTGCTGCTGTGGAGCTCGTGGTGCCCCAGGGCTGGGACCCTCCTCCCTGCTTTGTCCTAATGAGAAAAATAAATGTCGCCTCCTCCTCTATCCTCTTCTCCTGCTTCTCCTTCCGCTTGAGGATGGCTCGCCACAGCCTGGCAGGTGCTGAGTGCCCACAGCTTCCTCCCTCACTGCAGGGCTGCTGTTCTGTGGGGACCCCAAAGCCGTGGGCTCCTGGCACCCCAGATTCACCATAAGGCAGAGTGACCCCTAAATTGTCCCTTCTGTGCTGCTCCGGGGAGGTCTCCATGGGTTGCTGGCTGCTTTCCTGGCGTGCCCCTGCCACAGCAGCTTGGATTCTCCTGCTCTGGCTGGGGAAACTGAGGCAAGAGGCAGCTCTTCCTTCCCACCCATTCCGGCGCGGGGGGGCCGCCCTGTTTTTCCCCTCTCTATTTCCCAAACATGCCCTGGCCCTGGCCCTGACAGTTGTCAGGCTAAATATTTTGTGTGCGGCAGCCGAAAACAAAAGTGAAGGGGCCGCAGGGTCCGGGCAGGGTCCGTGGGCCNTGTCCCCAACCTCATCTTCATCCCCATCCCCACCGCCATCATCCCCATCTCTCTTTCCATCTCCATCCCATTCCTGTCCCCATCCCCATC
>VXAX01002069.1:59954-71814 GCA_013399835.1 Leptocoma aspasia
GGGGGATGCCTGGTGATGCCTGTGCTCTGGGGTGTGCAGGAGACAAACCCTGAGGCAAAGCTCTTTGGGTGTTGCCTGTCTCAGTTTGCCCCCAATGCTGCAGGAGGGGCAGAGCGGGGCAGCCCCCTATTGTGGGATGGGATGAGGGGAGTGCAGTGGGGGGCTTGGCCAGAAATGGGGGTGTCGGTCCCTCAGCCCCACCGGGATGGTGGAAAATTGTCACAGGAGTCAGGGGGGTGCCATGGTGGCGAGGGGGCAGCTGTGGGTCCTGGGTCTCATGGCCACAACAGGGGGTACGAGGAGGATCTGTCATTTGTCCTGCTTTCCCCCTCCTTGCCACCCGTGCCTCAGGGTCCCCAGTCACCGAGGGGATGTGCTGGGGGATGGGAGCAATGGAGGAAGTGGATGAAACATCCGAGAGCTGCCCAAGGGACACGTGTCACTGTGCCTGCTCCTGCCTGGGACCCTGTCCTCTGTCTGTCCTCCCAGGGCCACCCCCCTCCCCTTACAGGGCGACTTTGCAAGGTCAGGGAGGTGATGGTGGCAGTGGGGACTGTAACCCTCGGGTGTGGTGCTGCAGTCACAGCTGGTCCAATAGAAGGACAGAGGGACCCTCCTGTCCTCACAGCGAGGGGACAGGGCTCCCAGTGAGGGTCTGAAGCTGGTGCGGTGCTGGGGTGAGGGGCTATGGGCAGCTGCCAGAGCCACAGTGCCCATGGGGCCACTGTGCCTAAGGGCCACATTGCCCACGGTTCATGGGTGACACCAAGAGGGGAAAATCACCACAGGGCATGAGGTCACAAGGACATGGCCATGAGCCACTAGCCCAGGCTGGCAGCGGACAGACGAGGGGTGAACCACGCACCTGATCCCCTCCAGGACCTGGACCTAGTTTCTGGCTGGGGATGCTGTCAGTGGGAAGCTCTTTGCTTAGTCTGGCTCTTGCATCCCTGCCAGGATCAGGAAGCAGGAGGTGCTGGGGCTCATGCTGCCCATTTCTGGGTGGAAAAGCCCCAGGACAGCCAATGTGGGGCTGGGGCAGCAGGGCTGGGATGTGATTCTGGGGCTGACGTGGGGCAGAGCAGGCGCCTGGCCTGCCAGGCCTTGTTAGCATCACTGCTGAGGGACACGCCATGCCCCGGAGAGCTGCAGCGTGCCAGCTGCTGTCAGAGCCACTCGCGTCTCCCCGGCCGCCCAAACCAATTCCAGCCATGCTTGACAGGCAGCACCAGGATATTAAACCCCCACGAGCATCACCTGGGGGATCCCTGGGTGGGGGTGGGGGTCAGCTGCCCTGTTCCTGCTGCCCATGGGGTCCCCCTCTCGCCACCCCAGTCTGCGGCAGCATGGACATCCGCAATGACGTCTCCCAGCTCCGGAAGCTGGAGAACTGCTCCATCATCGAAGGCAACCTGCAGATCCTGCTGATGTTCACCACGGGCGCTGAGGACTTTCGGGGGCTCAGCTTCCCTCGCCTGCTCATGATCACAGAGTACCTGCTCCTTTTCCGTGTCTACGGGCTGGAGAGCCTGCGGGATCTCTTCCCCAACCTCTCCGTCATCCGCGGCACCAACCTCTTCTTCAGCTATGCCTTGGTCATCTTCGAGATGCCACACCTGCGGGACGTGGGGCTGCACAGCCTGGGCCACATCCTTCGTGGTTCCGTGCGCATTGAGCGCAACCAGGAGCTCTGCCACCTCTCCACCATCGACTGGGGGCTGCTGCTGCCCGACGCCGGGGACAGCACCTACATCGTTGGCAATAAGTTGGCTGAAGAGTGTGCTGACGTCTGCCCGGGCATCCTGGATGTGGAGAAGCCGTGTGTGCAGACCAGCGTCAATGGACAGCTGGATTATCGCTGCTGGACCTCCAGCTACTGCCAGAAAGGTGGGTGCAGGTGGCACAGGGCCTGGTTGTGCTGGCTGCCTTTCTGGGATGGTGCTGGTTTGCACTGTGGGGATAACTGGGAGGCACTGGAGGAGGCTGGTGGAGCCACCTGGGGATGGCAGGCCCAGCATGTGGCTGTGGTTCCCCTGCTGCTGGGTGTGTGCTGTGCCGGCAGCATGGTGGGGTAACCAGATCCGTGCTGTATCATCCTCCGAGCAGAGGCCAGCTCCTGGCTGCCGTGTTTTCCCTGTGGCGAGGTAAATACAGGCCCCTCCTGAGCTTGTTTTCTGTAAACAGGAGACCTGGTAATGAAATATGTACTATAAACACAGATCCTTATCAGGGCTGCAACCTCGGCTGTGGCCCCAGCCTGGATGCATTGGGCAGATGGGGTTCAGCATGGGCTGAGCCCCACCTTGTCCATCCATCTGTCCTGCTATCCCTCCATGCAGCCACTCATCCACCCATCCAGCTGTTCACTCAGCCACCCATCAACCCACCTGCCTGGCCAGCCACTCATCACGTGGCCATCCATCTGTTCCTCCATTCCTTTGTGCACCCCTCCATCAGTGCTGCCATGCCTCCATCCACTCCTCTATCAATCCATCCCTACCTCCCTGTATCCCTCACTGCATCCCTGCATCCTTCCCTTTCTTCCTCCATTCTTGCATCCCCACATCCCAGCATCCCTCCTTCTGTCCCTCCATCCCTGCATTCCTCCATCACCGCATCCATTCCCTCTCTCCCTGCATCCCTTCATCTCACCATCCATCCCTCCATCCCTGCATCACTCCATCTATCTCTCTATCCCACCCTCACTCCTGTTTTCCCCCAGCCTTAGAGGAAGCCAGCAGCCCCCTGAGCCCTTCCCACCTCCCTCCTCTCCCTCGTGTACACCCGACCCCAATCCCAAGCTGTGCTGCCCGAGGCTGGGCTCCGTGCCCGTCGCTCCGCCGTGCCCACGTGCTGTGTCTCCCCTCGTAGTGTGCCCGTGCGGTGCGGGCTCGGCGTGCACAGCAGCGGGCGAGTGCTGCCACGCCGAGTGCCTGGGGGGCTGTGGCCGGCCCCGCGACAGACGGGCCTGCGTCGCCTGCCGCCACTTCCACTTCAACGGGCACTGCCTGCCCTCGTGCCCGCCCCGCACCTACGAGTACGAGGGCTGGCGCTGCGTCACCGCCGAGTACTGCGCCAGCCTCCGCAAGGTCTCTGACAACCCCCGCGACGCCTCCAAGTTCGTCATCCACCAGCAGCAGTGCCTGTCCGAGTGTCCCTCGGGATACACCAGGAATGAGAGCAGGTGGGGTGTCCCCCGTGCCCCGGCACAGGCGCGGTGGTGGCACGTTGGCCGGCTCACATCCCGTCCCTGTCGCCCTGCCCACAGCATGTTCTGCCACAAGTGCGAGGGGCTGTGTCCCAAGGAGTGCAAGGTGGGCACCAAGACCATTGATTCGATGCAGGCAGCACAGGAGCTGGGGGGCTGCACCCTCATCGAGGGGAACCTCATCCTCAACATCCGCCGGGGCTGTGAGTGCCAGACCTGGCCCCACCAAACCCACCCTGGGTGGGAGAGCTGCTGCAGAGGGCAGGGGTTGGAGGAAGGGTTTGCAGAGTGAATTAATGGGGAGGTGCCCCTCTCCCTAGCTCATGCAGTGTGTCATTCCCAGATAACCTGGCCTCAGAGCTGCAGAGCAGTCTGGGGCTCATTGAGACCATCACGGGCTTCCTAAAGATCAAACACTCCTTTGCCCTCGTCTCCTTGTCCTTCTTCAAGAACTTAAAACTGATCCGTGGTGACTCCATGGTGGATGGGTGAGGATGGTGTGGGTTTGGGGGGAACATGTGGCTCAGAAGGTGCCCTTGCCCACTGCTTCCATCCACATCTCCTCCCCCAGGAATTACACCCTGTACGTCCTGGACAACCAGAACCTGCAGCAGCTCTGGGACTGGAGCCACCACATCCTCTCCATCCCCGTGGGCAAGATGTACTTTGCATTCAATCCCAAGCTGTGCCTGGCCGAGATCTATCGCATGGAGGAGGTGACAGGCACCAAGGGCCGGCAGAACAAGGCAGAGATCAACCCCCGCACCAATGGGGACCGGGCGTCCTGTGAGTACGGGGATGGTGACAACCAGCAGTGCCATGACCTCTGCCTGAGCCCTGCTTCCTCCCCACAGGTAAGACCCAGACCCTGCGCTTCATCTCCAACGTCACCGAGTCCGATCGCATCTTCCTCAAGTGGGAGCGGTACCGGCCCCCCGAGTACCGGGACCTCCTCAGCTTCATTGTCTACTACAAGGAGTCGTAAGTGCTCCCTGTCGTCCTCTTGTCCCCATTGTGGAGGGCTTGGGAATCCTAGCCTGTGGTGTCCTTTGTTCCTGCTGGACACCCAGGGGTCACAGGACCCTCCCTGATGCCTGGTCTGGGACAGACCCTTCCAGAATGTGTCAGAGTATGTGGGGCAGGACGCCTGTGGGGCCCAGAGCTGGAATGTGCTGGACGTGGATCTGCCCCTGAGCAGCGAGCAGGAGCCAGGGGTGACGCTGCTCAACCTCCGTCCCTGGACCCAATACGCCATCTTCGTGCGTGCCATCACCCTCACCACGGCCGAGGAAGGACGCAACTACGGGGCACAGAGCGAGGTGGTTTACATCCGCACCATGCCAGCGGGTAAGGGGCTGGCAGGAGGCCGGGCATGCCCATGGTGGACACCCCCAGGAAAGACTGACCAGCCCTGTGTCATCCCAGCCCCGACGGTGCCCCGGGATGTCATCTCCATGTCCAATTCTTCCTCCCACATCGTGGTGCGTTGGAAGCCACCTACGCAACGCAACGGCAACATCATCTACTACCTGGTGCTGTGGCAGCAGCTGGCCGAGGACATGGAGCTGTACATCAATGACTACTGCCACAAAGGTGAGGCCAGGCAGGGGAGGGGCAGCACAGCAGCCAAGGACATCAGCGGAACAGGGATTGTGCCACTGAGCCAGGCTCTGCCAGCCCTGCCTGTTGCTGCCCACAGGCCTGAAGCTGCCCACCAGCAGCGCAGACACGCGCTTCGGGTTTGGGGATGGTCCCGAGGGGGAGCAGGATGCAGAGGAGAGGTGCTGCCCCTGCCGCCCCACTGATGGGCAGCTCCGCATGGAGGACGAAGCTGAATCCTTCCAGAAGAAGTTTGAGAACTTCCTCCACAATTCCATCACCATCCCCAGGTGCCATCTGGGGGGGTCCCTGCTTTGGGGGGCTCCCTCAAGCTGGGTGCGTGGGTCTGCCTGGGTGGGGGGGTCCAGTGGCTGCTCCTGGCAGACCCTTTAACTGATTTCCCACTGTCTCAGGCCACCCTGGAAAGTGACGTCCATTAATAAGAACCCACAGAGGTGAGCTGGGACCACACCAGCCTGGGGGACTTCCCCCCCTTGATCAATCTTGGGGGACAACCCAGGGCCTCGACTCCCCACCATTTCCTGTCCCCATGTCCTGCAGGACCCTAAAGCAGCGCAGGGACGTGGTGGCCGTCACATCCTCAGCCAACGCCTCCTCAGCAGAGCCGCTGGCTCCGAGCCACCTCGGAGGCGAGCCCAAGCCTGACTTCCAGATCTTCGAGGACAAGGTGGTGCGTGACCGGGCAGTGCTGTCACGGCTGCGCCACTTCACCGAGTACCGCATCGACATCCACGCCTGCAACCACGCCGCGCACACCGTGGGCTGCAGCGCTGCCACCTTCGTCTTTGCCAGGACCATGCCCGAGTGTGCGTCCCCAGCCCTTCCAAACCCCACCCTGGCCGTGCTGGGACATGCTGGGATGTTGTTGAGATGGGGGATTGGCAGCTGATTGGGGTCAAGGTGATGCCCCCAGGAGCTGATTCCCTCTGTGCCTCTCTGCAGTGCAAGCTGACAACATTCCTGGCAACGTCACGTGGGAGCCGGCTGGCAAGAACAGTGTCCTGCTGCGCTGGGAAGAGCCCAGGAACCCCAATGGGCTCATCCTCAAGTATGAGATTAAGTACAGCCGGGAGAGTGAGGTGAGAACCCCCCGTGGCATCTGCTGCCCAGCCTTGCCAGGTCTGATTACAGGGGTTCAGCACCGATGCCATGCCATGCCATGCCATGCCATGCCATGCCATGCCATGCCATGCCATGCCATGCCATGCCATGCCATGCCATCCCATCCCATCCCATCCCATCCCATNTGCCATGCCATGCCATGCCATGCCATACCATGCCATGCCATGCCATGCCATGCCATGCCATGCCATGCCATGCCATCCCATCCCATCCCATCCCATCCCATCCCATCCCACCTCTCTCCCAAGGCTTACACATGGCTGGGGGGGATGAAGCCCCTTTGCCACCCCCACATTGTCCCCTCCAGGAGGTCACCACTGTTGTCTGCGTTTCACGCCACCGCTACTCCAAGTATGGGGGTGTCCACCTGGCTCTGCTCCAGCCAGGGAACTATTCAGCCAAGGTCCGGGCCACCTCGCTGGCTGGCAATGGCTCATGGACGGGGCTCATCAAGTTTTACATCCTGGGGCCAGGTACCTACGGGCTACAGGGGGACATCAACAGGAACCTTGGCAGGCAGGGAGGGGGATGGCTGTGGGGTTGGGGAGCTGGGGCTCAGAGGGTGCTGCTGGATCAGGTCACTGGGGAATTGGGCTGTGTTGCTGGGATGGGATGTGTGGGGTCAGGGGATGCTGCTGGGCCAGGCTGCTGAGGATGGTAATTGTTGCTGGACTGGGAAGCTGAGGATTGGGGGATCATCCTGGCCTGAGATGCTGGAGCATCACAGAATCATTTGGGTTGGAAAAGGCCTCCAAGACTAATGAGTCCAGCTGTTCTCTCAGCACTGCCAAGGCTATTGCTAACCGATGTCCCCAAGTGCCACATCCACACGTCGATTAAATCCCCCCAGGGACAAAGACTTCACCAGTGCCCTGGGCAGCCTGCTCCAATGATTTCCAGTTTTCCCTAATATCCAATCTAAAACTCCCCTGGTGCAACTTGAGGCCACTTCCTCTGGTCCTGTCCCTGTTCCCTGGGAGCAGAGCCTGACTCCCACCTGGCTGGCTGCCCCCTCCTGTCAGGGAATTGCACAGAGCCAGAAGGTCCCTCCTGAGCCTCCTTTTCTCCAGGATGAGCCCCGCCCCTCTCCAGGTGCTCCTGGTGCTCCAGACCTCTCCCCAGCTCTGATCCCTTCTCTGGTCACATTCCAGCCCCTCAATGTCTTTCTTGTCATGTGGGGTCCAAAACTGACACCAGGATTTGAGGTCCCTCAGTGGTGCCCAGCACTCACTTTCTTCTCAGCTCTCCCTTGGGTACAAATGGATTTATAGAAACACTTTTTACTGTCTCTTATGGCAGATTCAGTTCTAGTTGGGCTTTGGCTCTTCTAATTTTCATTCTTGTCCTGAGCTCCCTCAGATCCTCCTGAACTTCCTGCCCCCTCTTCCAAAGATCAGAACCTCTCCTTTCTCCCCGAGTTCCAGCCAAAGACTTCTGCTCAGCCAGGCCGGTCTTCTTCCCATCCTTCATCCAAGGATGCTGCTGGATTGAGGAGCTGGGGGATTGGGGGATGCTGCTGGAGTTGGACACTGGGACAAAAGGGTCTGCCAATAGACTGGGGGATCTGGAGGATGGAGGGATGCTCTGGGACAGGGGCACACAGGGATCAGAGGGTGCTGCTGGTCTGGGGAGGTAGAGGCTCCCTCTCTCTGGCCCAGTGGTGGTGGTGGGACAGGTGTCCCATGTGAGGTGGGATGAGTGCCCAGCCCCTGATCCATGGCCACCCGCTCCTGGCAGCCGAGGAAGAGTCCGGCAGCTTCTACGTCCTGCTCACTGTCACGCCTGTGGTGCTGATGGTGCTCATCTCCTGCCTGGCCGTCTTTGTCTTCTTCTACAACAAGAAGAGGTAACGACCCCCCCTGCACCCCCAGGGCTGGGCTGGGGCAGAGTCTGGCTGAACCAGGCCTGGGAAGGGCTGGGGGGAGGCAGCAGCCCCGAGTGCTGCCACCCCTGACAGGAACAATGACGGGTACCCCAGCGGGACTCTCTACACCTCCGTCAACCCCGAGTACTTCAGCGCCTCGGACAGTACGTGGGGACATGGGGACAGGCAGGGGNCTCTTTGTCCCTGCAGGTCCGTCTGCTCGGCGTAGTATCCCAGGGCCAGCCAGCTTTGGTCATCATGGAGCTGATGACACGTGGGGANAATGACGGGTACCCCAGCGGGACTCTCTACACCTCCGTCAACCCCGAGTACTTCAGCGCCTCGGACAGTACGTGGGGACATGGGGACAGGCAGGGGCCACCCCAAAGGGCCACCAAGCCCTTTCTTTGCTGGGGTCACACTAGAGGGGATGGGATGGGTGAGAATGGGCTGGGAGTGGGATGGGATGGAGATGAGTATGGGGGTGGGGATGGATATGGAGATGATGGGAATGAAGATTGGAATGGAGGTGGGAGTGGGATGGGGATGGGGACAGGGAGGAGGATGGTGATGGAATGGAGATGATGAGAATGATGATGGGATGGAGATTGGAAAGGGAATGGGAAAGGGAATGGCAGGGGGATGGGGACAGGGAGGAGGATGGTGATGGGATGGAGATAGGAATGAGAATGGGATGAAGATCAAGATGGGGATGGGGACAGGGAGGAGGATAGTGATGAGCTGGAGATGGGAATTAGAAAGGGATGGAAATGGATGAGGATGAGGATGAGGATGAGGATGGGATAGAGACGAGGATGGGAATGGGATGGAGATAGGAATGGGGACAGGGACTAGGATGGTGATGGAGATGAGGATGGGATGCAGATGGGGTTAGTTACAGTGATGGGGATGGGGTGATCCCCACTCACCCCACAGTGTACATGCCTGATGAGTGGGAGGTGTCCCGGGAGAAGATCACAGTGATCCGGGAGCTGGGACAGGGCTCCTTTGGGATGGTGTATGAGGGGGTGGCACTGGGGCTGGTCACGGAGGGAGAGGAGACCAAGGTGGCCCTGAAGACCGTCAACGAGTTGGCCACCATGCGGGAGCGCATCGAGTTCCTCAACGAGGCCTCTGTCATGAAAGCCTTCAAGTGCCACCACGTGGTAGGTGGGCAGCTGAGGGGGAGGGAGGGGACACGGGGGGTCTGGCCACTCACATGCCAGCCCTCTTTGTCCCTGCAGGTCCGTCTGCTCGGCGTAGTATCCCAGGGCCAGCCAGCTTTGGTCATCATGGAGCTGATGACACGTGGGGACCTGAAGAGCTACCTGCGTTCACTCAGGCCTGAAGCTGAGGTGAGGGGCTGGTCAGGTGCCAGGAAAAGGGACACTGACCCTGTTCCAGGGGAGTCCTGGTGTGCTCCTGCCCCAGCCCTGACTCTGTGCACGGTGCAGAACAACCCCGGGCTGCCACCTCCATCGCTCAAGGACATGATCCAGATGGCGGGGGAGATCGCCGATGGCATGGCCTACCTCAGCGCCAACAAGTTTGTGCACCGGGACCTGGCTGCCCGCAACTGCATGGTGTCCGAGGATTTCACCGTCAAGATTGGAGGTGTGTGGGCAGCGGCGGGCAGGCTGTGCCAGTCCTGTATCTCCTGCTGCTCACACCTTCCTCCTCCTCTTACTCCCCCGCTGTGGTTATTTGGACGGTCAGTGATGGGACAAACGGGGACAAGAGATCTCTGGGGTCAGTGCTGGTCTTGGAGCATGCAGGTTATTACATAGGGGGTGGGTATAGGGGCCCTGCTGAGAGCTGCCAGTCACAGCTTGGAGCAGGACTCAGAGATAGAAGGGTAGAGTAAGAGCAAGAGTAAAAGTAAGAGTAAGAGTAAGTACAAGAGACTGAAATTCCTGTTACAATGCATTAAATCTTCTTCTATACTGAATATTCTAATTTACACTAACCAATGTAGTACAAGATACAAATCTTATAGAATCATTACATTACCATACTATGTTATATTTTAAACCCTAAAAACTACTCTTTGGACCCCTCTTGCCAAGCTGGTGGGGTCTGCTCTGACCCTTGGACTCTTGGTAAGGAGAAGGGCATTGTTTAATTAAAAAGAGATTACCTTCAGCTGGCCACACTATTGTTCTTCTGTTGTTCAGTAACAGAGGGTCGGCATCTCAGACATCAAGACTTGCTTTCAATTCTATTTCACTTACATGTTTCATATTCTCAAAGTCTAAACAGTCGTATTTATAAGGCTTTCCTGTTTCATCCTTCCCAACACCCCGCCAGATTTTGGCATGACCCGGGATATCTATGAGACAGATTATTACCGGAAGGGGGGCAAGGGGCTGCTCCCCGTGCGCTGGATGTCCCCCGAGGCGCTCAAGGATGGCATCTTCAACACGCAGTCTGACGTCTGGTGGGTGCTGAGGTGGGTGGAACCAGGGGGATTTGGGGATCCCCCGGCTGAGCAGCGGTGCTCCGGCAGGTCCTTCGGGGTGGTGCTGTGGGAGATCGCCACGCTGGCCGAGCAGCCCTACCAGGGCATGTCCAACGAGCAGGTCCTGCGCTTTGTCATGGACAACGGCATCCTGGAGCGGCCCGAGAACTGCCCCGACAAACTGTGAGTGCTGGGGGACACCCCCTCACACCCCCACCGTGCTGTGGGGAAGGCTGGCAGAGGAGATCCTGGTCTCTGCGCTGCTGGGAGGGCTGTTGGGGGCTGCAGCTCCCCAAACCCAGCAGGTGCCCTCTCTCCACAGCCATGAGCTGATGTGCCTGTGCTGGCAGCAGAACCCACGCCAGCGCCCCTCCTTCGTCCAGCTCCTGGAGCGCATCAAGGACCACATGGCACCTGCTTTCCGCACCCTCTCCTTCTTCTACAGCCCTGAGAGCGGCCATCATGGCTCAGGAGAACCTTCCAACACTGAGACAGATCCGTCCCCCGAGGAGGATGAGCCCCCCACATCCCCCCTGCCCACACGCAAGGACCACAGCCCAGGCCAGCTCCCCAACGGGACAGCCTCTCTCTGACCCCGGGGTGTCCTTGGACCCCCACTGGACTCTGCACCCCATGCCCTTCTCTGGCCACCTCCCACTGCTGGGACCCCCCCCTGCACTATTTATTGCTTCCAAGGGCCCAGCCAAGGAGTGGGTGCCTTGGGAAAAGGGTGGCAGCAAGGCAAGGATGTTCCATGGGATGCATTTTCCCTAAAAACAAATTGGGGGTGCTTCAAGTCGGTGGGAGGGGGTGGGGGGCTGCTGGTTGGGAGAACACCCCAGCCTTCCCTTACATCTTTTTGGGGGGGTNCTTACGTCTTTTTGGGGGGGTGGGACAAAGTGGGTGTGGGTAGCAGGGTTTGGCATTCAGGGTCCCCCATCAACCTGCCTCTGTCATCGCTCCCCAGCCACCTGGCAAACAGGTCAGCAACCCCTGTGATCTCCACACCTTTTACAGGTGGGGAAACTGAGTCACGGGGCAGCCTTGCAGCTGGAGAAGCCTGGGGTTGCCCTGATGTCTCTCCCCAGTCCCCTGCACTGGGACCAGTGCTGAGGCCGTGCTGGCCCACGGAAGGGTGTCACTGTCTAATCTGAGCTCGAATAAAGGGGATGAAGCTCAGCTGTGGCAGTGCCTGGCTTGGGGGGGGAGGGGCGCGGAGGGGGGGGCGGCACACGGGGCTTCCCACTCCCCACCCCGCCAGCCCTATCTGCATCCTGTGGCTTTGCCCTGCGGTGCCCACACCGGGGGCGTTTCTTGAGAAAAGCGTCAAAGCAGTGGAATATAGGATGTGGTGACAGCCACTGGCTCGCTCTGGCGGGGCGTGTAGGGCTGCTGGGGTGTCCAGTGGGGCCCCACGGGAGGTCACCCCAAAGGAACCGTGACCCCGTAGGTGCTGCTGGGGGCTGGCGGTGGGGCTGAGCCGTGGGGGAGGGTGCAGGCTGAGAGTGTGCCAAACTCAGTGCACAGATGAGCCACCCCCGAGGTGATTCCGAGCAAGCTCGGGGACAAACAGCATCCGGGTGGGGAT
>VXAX01002069.1:96678-107921 GCA_013399835.1 Leptocoma aspasia
CCCTCCCCTCCCCTCTCTGAGACCAAATGCACATTGCTTTAATATTGTTGTTTGCGAGTTCCACTCGGTGCCAAATCCAAGTCAGTTCAGTTGTTGCCAATAACTACTGTTCTATTGCAAAGACCTCTGGATAATCATTATTATCCCTCTCATTACTGCACAGAGATAAAAAACAACCTCCTCCCTTTTCCCCTGGATGGGAGTGGGGTGGGCAGGGACTGGCAGCACATGGGGCAGGCAGCTGCCAGCAATGGGAGGGGGCTGTCCCAGGCCCAGTGCCAGCCCCACAGGGCACCCCAGGCAGGATCTGGGCCAGTGGAGCTGGGGCTGCACAGGCAGCTGAGAGATTCTGCCCCCCAGCTACGATTGAGAGGGGCCTGCAGCACTGCAGGGACCATTTCCAGCACCTGTATATGCCACCTGCATGAAAAAGGTGTCCATGCCCCTCATCAGCCACCTTGTCTGCCTGCCCATGCAGTCCAGGTTCCTCTGCCAAGAGGTCAAGGGTGATGTGTGGGACTCTTCCCCTGACCCTGTGCTCCCTTGGGGGGCACAGTGGTGCCGGGGGATTCCAGCTCTGCTGTCACCACCCCTGTTCCATCCCTGCAGTCATCAACTGCTGGTGCAAGGAGAAGGTCCCAGGAGACTACAGCTCCAGGTGAACAGCTCCATACACAGACCCAGCCAGGAATTCAGGGCCAGCACCCTGTACTAGGTGTGTGCCTGGGCACCCTGTGGGTGCCTGTCACCGTGCCCAGGAGCAGGGTGGGGGCCAGGTGAGAGAGACCGGGATGTTAAAAGCTATTAACTCAAATTTGGCATTTCCAAAAGCAGCAGGTGCTTTGCTGAGGCCAGGCTTGCATCCTCCAGCTGAAGTGGAGGAGGAGAGTTTTTGAGTGTGTGGTGGGGAAACCTCTGACATGCATAAGAACATATCCTGGGGCAGAGAGGGTGCCCACCCACCACCGGGGCATGACCAGCACAAATCAACCTTTGTTTAGCAACAGGTGGTTTTTGAGCCACATAAGGGAGAAGGCTCATGAGAAGCAGATCCTGAGAGGTGGCTTAAATGTTTTTTTTTATCATGGCACTGTCCTCCCTTAAACAAATGGCTCAAGGGTAAAACTCCAAGGCCCCTGCTGCCCCCAGGAGGTATCAGGACATTCACCTGTAAGTCATGTCTTAGAAGGTGTTATAAACCATCAAAGACCCCCAAAGTGCCCCCAGACTCATTCCCAGCTGAGTGGGGAGGTCAGTGCAAGGGGTGCCAAGCAATAGGATGAAAATTGATGCTCAGGAAGTTCTACCTGGACAGGAGGAAGAATTTCTTCTCTTGCAGTGACCAAGCACTGAACAGATTGTCCAGAGACTATCCCTCAATGGAGAGATTCCAGAACTGCATGGACTCAATCCTGTGCCCTGTGGCCTGGGATGAGCCTTTTTAAGCAGGGAGCTGGAACCAGGTGACCCACTGTGGGCCCTTCTAACCTGAGCCACTCTGGGATTCTGTGATCACTCTGTGCCCAGGGGTTCCCTCACCCACCTTCTACGCAGCCCTGACCAATACCTGCCCCAGGTATCCTCATGGGCCCCCCAAGCTACTGGGACACCAGGGATGAGGAGATGTGAGTAGAGAGGTTCCAAGAGCCCACCTGAGCCTGGGGGGCTGCAGCTCACCCCTGCTTCACCCCATTCCAGCAGGGACTCCAGTGACAAGGAGGCAGCAGTGAGGATGTGGGGCCAGACACAAGGACAAGGCTGGAGTCCCAGCTGCACAGCAGAAGCTGGGAGACACTGTATGGGGAAGGGCTGCCAAAAAAAACACCTGGTCCTTGAGGCACCGCAGTCCTGGCACCCTGAGCCCACACCCTGGTGGTCCTGGGATANCCAGCTGAGTGGGGAGGTCAGTGCAAGGGGTGCCAAGCAATAGGATGAAAATTGATGCTCAGGAAGTTCTACCTGGACAGGAGGAAGAATTTCTTCTCTTGCAGTGACCAAGCACTGAACAAATTGTCCAGAGACTATCCCTCAATGGAGAGATTCCAGAACTGCATGGACTCAATCCTGTGCCCTGTGGCCTGGGATGAGCCTTTTTAAGCAGGGAGCTGGAACCAGGTGACCCACTGTGGGCCCTTCTAACCTGGGCCACTCTGGGATTCTGTGATCACTCTGTGCCCAGGGGTTCCCTCACCCACCTTCTACGCAGCCCTGACCAATACCTGCCCCAGGTATCCTCATGGGCCCCCCAAGCTACTGGGACACCAGGGATGAGGAGATGTGAGTAGAGAGGTTCCAAGAGCCCACCTGAGCCTGGGGGGCTGCAGCTCACCCCTGCTTCACCCCATTCCAGCAGGGACTCCAGTGACAAGGAGGCAGCAGTGAGGATGTGGGGCCAGACACAAGGACAAGGCTGGAGTCCCAGCTGCACAGCAGAAGCTGGGAGACACTGTATGGGGAAGGGCTGCCAAAAAAAACACCTGGTCCTTGAGGCACCGCAGTCCTGGCACCCTGAGCCCACACCCTGGTGGTCCTGGGATAGCCCCAGCCCAATGCTGCTCCACCCTGGCTGTTTCCCCAGCCCCTCAATGTCCCCTTCTCCCTTGGTGCCACCATCTCCATGCCCAGGGTGTCCCCAGGCCCTCCACATCCCTGTCCGTCCATGTGGTGCCGTCCACCCCTCGATGTCTCTGTTCCCAGGCACCTCTTGCCCTATCTCCATCCCCATAGTGCACTCAAACCTGTCCCTGTCCCTGTCCCTGTCCCTGTCCCTGTCCCTGTCCCTGTCCCTGTCCCGCCCTGNTCCCTGTCCCTGTCCCTGTCCCTGTCCCTGTCCCGCCCTGGGAAGGAAGTGCCAGGTAGGGCAGGGACAGCTCCATGTGCGCTGGGAGCAGCGGGTGCTGCGTGACAGAGACCTCGGTGGTGCTGCTGGGGGCAGGACCCCCATCCTCCCCATCTCAAGCCCCCCACCTCCATTATCCAGTGCAGCGGAGACCCCCACCTTCAGCATCTCCCTGGCAGACACACCCCCAGACCCCACTTCACACCGTGCACGGGGATTGAAACATTTATTACCAAGTACCTTCAGCCCGCGTATCCCTGCTCCTCCTCATCCTCGCTGCTGTCCTGGCCGAGGTCGGGGTCTGCAGGCTTGCAGGCGAGGCAGGTGCCCCCAATCTCCCTCCAGCAGGACTTGCAGTACAAGGCGCTGCAGTCGGGATCAGGGCAGGGCTGGTGCTGGGGAGTCTCGGCCATCCCACACAAAGTGCATTTCTGGCGCAAGATGCGGCGCAGCCGGGGCCAGCGCCGGCGACACCACTGCACCAGCAACGTCCCCTGCGGCGAGGACGGGCCCATGTGGGGCTCAGCCAGAACGGCTGCAGGGTCAAGGGACAGTGGCAGCCCCACCCAGCACCCGTGTCCCTGTCCCCACTCACCAGCGTGGGTGGCTGCTGTGCTTGCCGGGCCACGCGCCCGCGCTGCAGCTGCAAGAAATGCTTCCGCTGCCGCAGCAATTTGTTGTACAGGAACAGTACTCGAGCCTTTTCCCTCTGCGCAGCAAAGACCGTGAGGGGTGGCTGGCTGGAGACACAACACAGCCCACCCAAAACCGACCCCAGAATCCACCCCCAGGCTGTGCCCAGCCCTCAGACTGCTCACCTTGGGGAAGTAGAAGGCGGCGATGGCGCGGCGCAGGCGAAACGGGTAGACCTGGGCCAGGCAGAGCAGGGCCAGCGCTCCCAGGGGCAGGCAGGTGTTCAGGTACTGCTGCCTCGTCATCCCAGTGGGCTGTGGCAGGCACACTGGGGACACGGCACTGGTGTGAGCCCCCTGTGGCCAGGCATGGGGCTGGGGGGTCCCAACCCTGGCAGGGGCTTACTGAGGTTCGAGGTCTCCATTTCGGTGTCGAAGGAGGTGTTGAGGGCCCCAATGGTGCCCCGCAGCAGCTGTGCCATCAGGGACGTGCCCATCACGTTCACGGACAAGTGGTGGCTGGCTGTGGGATGGGAAGATGGAGAGGCTGAGGAGGGGGTGGGAGGGCTGAGGGGTCCCTGCATTGCTGAGGGGAATGGTGGGACCATGGGCCGGCCCTCCAGGGCCATGAGCTCACTTTGGTAGGAATACTCGATAAAGGAATGGTGCTGGATGATGCTGAGAATGCTGAAGATGAAGTGGTCCAGGCCACAGACAAAGAGGAGGAAGAGCAGGAGTGGGATGCACTTGAGTAGCTCCAGCACCTGCAGGGAGCAGGGGAGCTGTCACAGCCTGCTGTCCCCAGCTCTGACTCCCCTGATTACCCCCAGCCCCTCACCATGTGCTGCAGCTCAGGCCGCTGCACAGCCAGTTTGCACGGGAAGATGAAAGACGAGGCCTCCTCCCGGAGCAGGGGCAGTAGAGTCTGCTTGTTCTGGGTGAGGGGCAGGGAGTGTCTCAGTGCAGCCTCTGGGACACCCCACTTGGGGTGACAGGCTGCCCTGCACCCCTTTCCCCCTGCCCAACCTGCTCTTCACGCCGGGCATCAATTTGGCGGAAATAGGTGGTGATGTAGCAGTTGTCAAAGCCGATCTTGTGACAATATTGGTAGGTGTAGTGGAAAGCCCTGGTGAGACAGGATAGGTCTGGGGTGAAGGAGGCACTGGGTACAGCCCCCGAGACCCCTCCCTTGTCTTCGTGTCCCCCCCCTAGACCTGCTGCCAAAGAAGGCCCCCACCCCTCTGTGCCCTGCCGCTGGCACAGGGGTGTCACCCCCACCCCTTGACCATCCCAAGGCTCACGAGAAGAAGACGAAGAGGAAGGTGAAGGACAGCAGCATCCGGAAGAAGGAGACGGCCAGGCCCAGACGGGCACCTTCCTTCCGCAGCTGCGAGGTCATCTCCTCCCGCATCTGCGCCGCTATCTCGGTGCCCACCAGCATCTCATGGTGCTCCTCCTATGGCAGAGGTGCCATGGGGCAGGGCAGGACCTGGCCCCCACCCTGGACATGGGCGCAGGGGACAGGTGCCCACAGGGTGCCCAGGCACCCACCTCATAGGCAATGCTGGCGCTGAATTCCTGGCTGAGGCTGTTGACAGAGCTGTTAACCCGGTCATACATGTTCCCGAAATTCCCATCCACGGGGATGCTCTCCTTACACCATTGTCTCATGACTGCAGAGATGGAACAGGAACAGCTGTGGCTGCCGTGCCAGGGGCTGCAGGGGCAGAACTGGATCTGCCCCTCCAAGGGAGCACAGGGTCAGAGTCACCTACGTTTGATCGAGTGGCAGAAGAACCCAAACTGCATGGGCAGGCAGAGCATGTGGCTGATGAGAGGTACAGTCACTTGTTTCATGCATCTCTTGTACATTTTCTGGAAATGGTCTGTGCAGCGCTTCACACCGTTCTCGATCACAGCTGGGGGGCAGGAGCCCTCAGCTGACTGTGCAGCCCCAGCCCCACTGGCCCAGCCCCCAGCCGAGGTGCCCTGTGGGGACAGCACTTGGATCTGGGGCAGCCCCCTCCCCCTGTGCTGCCAGTCCCACTCACTGTCACAGCGAAGTTTGGTCTTTGTCTCATAGAGCTCCTGGGTGCTGGGGGCCGACTGCGTGCCTGTGCCTGGGCGTTGCCGCAGGTCGTAGCCCTCCTCGCTGGCCATCTGCTCGTTCAGCTCCACGAAGGCGTGTGAGACGTCTTGCATCTCACTGTTGAGCGTCTCCGCGCTCCTCTGCCAGGGCACATACACACCCCAGCCCCCCATCACCCACTGCCCCAGACCCCTCCTCACCACCAGCTCTTCCATGACTTGGCGCAGGGGGGCTGTAGATGCCTGCCAGAGATGTCTTGTGTGGTTGACCTGTAGCTCCACCACACACTCCATCGAGCGCTTCGTCTCCATCAGGTTGTACCAGAGGTTGGCCCCAGGCCCTGGTGGCAGCAGGGGTGGCTCAGAGCCCACCAGCTCCCAGGAGCCCACTGGGGGACACAGGGATATGGGGGGACCCTACCGTTGTAGACGGCAGCGAAGACAAAGGAGAGAACGTAGAGTCGACCCTCCTTTCCCAGGAACTTGGGGACCATGAGCAGGTTGGCACAACGGAAGTGGGGGGACGTGGCCCAGCCCAAGGCAGTTACCCCTGTGCAGAGCAGAGAGCTGACCCCATGGTCCCACAGAGAACCCTCTGGGGCTTCTGATGGTCCCCATCACCTCAGTCCCCTCCCTGCCCCACCCTCACCTGTCAGCCACCAGGTAAGCTTCACCCTCTGTGTCTCTGACAGGTCCAGAGGCATGATGAGAAGGTGGCAGAGCCCTGGAACACCCAACAATGTGTTCAGAGCTTACAGTGCTACCAGCCCCATGCTGTGCCCAGCACCAGGACACACTCACCGAGGCCAAGGAGCATCCCGAAGCCAGCTCCCAGGAAGACCTTTCTGCAGCAATACTCGTCTGGCCGGCTCCAGAGGAACCGGCTGCACGGGCCGGGCAGGACTGAGACCACCACTCGCTTCAGGGCTGGGTGGGGAGGGAGGTGTCAGCCCTGTCCACTCCCACTGCCCACAGGCAGCTCTGGCTGGGAGAGGAGTGGGAGCAGAGCTGACTTGAGTTGGGGGGTTTCTGAGGATGGTGGGATTCTGCCCTGGAACTGATGTCGGTGGGATGCTCCAATGAAGAGGGAACGTGGCTGGGTGTCTGCAAGACCACCACCTCCCGTAGCTCTCCATCCCTTCTCTCAGCTTGCTCCTTGTAGTCCAAGTCGTGTCTGGCAGTGGGGAGGCAAGTGTTGGGGACCAGCACTCCCAGTGCTGGAGGGGAAGGAGGACATTGCCATCCCCACAGCCAGCCCTCACCTGGAGAGCAGTCTCTCGCTCTCCTCCTCCTCCAGCTGGTCTTGCAGCCGGGTGGCCGTTCTGAAGGGCAGTCTCCGACCCTTTATCATGTCCTTGATGCGCTGCAGCAGCTGTCGCCCTCGCTCCTGGCCCCGCAGCGCCCGCACAGCACCCAGCCACAGCCCCGGTGTCTCCTCGTCACTGGAGTCCCTGCAGGGGCAGAGAGGGCAGGGGTGAGCTGCAGCCCCCCCACACCCGCTGCAGCCCCCCAGGCTCAGGTGGGCTCCCAGCACCCCTCTGCTCACATCTCCTCATCCCCAGAGTCTGGGTAGCTCAGGGGGGCCATGCAGATGGAGCAGGTGTTGTTCAGGGCTCTGTAGCACTCGCTGCAATACAACCCTGCGGAAAATGGGCTGTCAGGGGAAAATGTGGAATTTTCTGAGGAGGGGTCCCCAAGCTGTGGGGGCTCCTACCTTTGCAGTTGGGTGTGATGCAGGCGGTGAAACCTGGCTGCTCTGCCATCCCACAGGTCAGGCAGTGTTTGCGCTGGATGCCCAAGCGGCGAGCGAGGCGGACAAGGAGAGGGAACCTGCAAGCACGGAGCAAATGATCCATGGGGCAATGCCATCCCAGAGGTCCTTGCCACAGACCCCCAGGGATGATTCTGCCCTCTTCCATCTCCTGGATGAGCTTACCTGGAGATGAGGATAAGGAAGAGCCTGCTTTTCCCAGTATCGGCCATGTTCCGTGTGCCAGTTCGGCGCAGGGAAAATATCACCCATTCCCGCCGTGCCCGGATGATGTTGTGGAGGAAGGCCAGGCGCTCCTGGCACGGAGGGGATGGGGTGAGGGCAGCTGCTGGCTGAAGGACTGTAGAGGGACATATACACGCACAGGGGGCTTCTCACCTGCTCACGGGATGGGAAGTAGGCGGCACAAACTGCCCGGCGCAGGCGTGCCATGTAGGAACCGAAGACGGAGATGAAGAGCCAGATACCGTACAGGATTCCTGGTGGGAACAAAACTAGTTAGGTGCGGGGGGCAACCCCCTACACCCCCCCACCCACCTGGGTCGTTGAGGGTGCAGCGTCCCTGGTCTGCACACCTATGGTGATGTAGGTGCTGTGGTCAGGCTCCACGGGCTCGATGAGGCAGACCTGGGACAGCACCGAGACCTCACCCTCCTGCAGTGTGTTGAAGGCAGAGACCAGATCCTGGTAGATCTCACTGGTGTAGCCCGTCCCGTTGACACTGATGGTCATTGTTGATGGCGCTGTGGACGAGCAGCTCAGACCTGGGCCCATCCCACAGCCCTGACCCTCAGCCAGTGGAGCACCCAAGGGTGCTGCTCACCCCTGGCAGTGATCTCCGTGCTCAGCTGGTGCCGGAACAGGTCAAGTAGCCAAAAGATGCTGTAGTCAGCCAGGAGGATGCTGAAGCCCAGCAGCATATGGCGCAGGAACGCAAACAACTGTAGCCCATACTGGCGCCTCTCATTCTTTGACAGCCACAGCGCACCTGGGTGGCCAACGGAGCACCATGAGACCGTGTCAGGGGGCTCAGGTCTGGGCTGGGGCATGCCCTCGGTGGTGGGGAGGACCTGGGGGGATGTAGCGGCCCTTCTCCCGTGCTGACAGGGGCAGCACGGTGGGTTTGCCCTGCTCTGCACACCGCAGGTCCATCTCCACAAAGCGCCGCGTGATGTAAACGTTGTCAAAGGTGTCGTCCCGCAGGTAGCGGCGCCGGTACCGGATCGCGCTGGGGGCACAGTGGGGAAGCTGAGCACCTGCACACCAGGCCCCTGTCCTCATGGGTCACCAGAGCACTACTCACCGGTAGCACAAGAAGAAGATGGCCAAGAAGGAGACGTAGGAGAAGAGCTCCAGGGCACGGTGGTAGGGCTCCATGTGCTGATGCACAGCCTCCATGATGTCAGCAGACACCTCTCCCAGGGTCTTGCTGGCATTGAGGTTGACACTGAAGTGGTGCACGACCGAGATGTTGAACTCAAACTCGGCGCGGACACGGTTCAGGGCATCCGTGAGGGCTGCAGAGGTGACAAGAGGTGCTGTGCATTGCGGCAAGAACCAGAAGAGGGGTGCAGAGAAGGACCCCTGACCTCCACATGGCACTGGGATACTCACGGGCTGCGACATTGGCCCGGATGAACTCCTGTATGTACTGAGGGATGCTGCAGAACATGATAGCAACTGCAGAGAAGAGGAGGTCTGCTAGGGCTGGGCCCCCATGATGGTGACAGATCTGCCCCATCACCCCATTAGCCCCTTGTGGCAGAGGGACAAGGACTCACGATCAGTGGACACCCTGCAGAGGATCTTGAAGCTGAGGACAACATAGCAGATGTGGAAGAGGAGAGGGAGGGCGCGCTCACATCTGTCCTTGGCCTTGTCCATGTAGCGCAAGCAGCTACCCAGGGATGACCCCGCTTCACGGTTACAGATGTTACCAGCCCTCGCCAGCCACAGCCAAACGTTGCGCAGGGCCCGGGCTGTTGGCAGGGAGTGGGCATTGGAGACAGGGATGGTCTGAAAGGATGGTAGGGGGTGCTGGGGCTAGGGACACCCCCGGGGACCCCACTCACCAACGTGTCTGGTGGAGTCTGTGATGGAGCGGAAGAACTTACGGACACGGTCGCCCATCACCTTGACATTCTGGCCAATTTCCTTGATTTTTTTCTGCATGTCTGCAGAGAGAGGGGACACCTGAGCATACCTCAAAGAGTGAGGGTAGCCTGAGGCTGTCTCTGGCTCCCCCAGGAAGGGCTCCTCCAGTCCCTGCACCTTCCCCCAGACCCCTGCTCACTCAGCAGTGGCTCCTTGGCACGTTGCACCCGCTCGGCCGTCTGGTTTTGGGCCAGTTCAGCCCCACATGACAGTGCCTTGGCGACCTGGGAGACGTTGTGCATGAGATTGGTGCCAGGGCCTTGCACAGTCAGGCACAGCGCCAGCATCATGACCATCATCTTCCCCTCCCCTGCAAAGACAGGGCAGTCCTGGTGCTCAGCCAGGAGTTCGCATCCCCTGACAGCCCCAGCTCCCAGCACAGGACCCATGGCTGCTCACTGGTGAAGAAGTGTGGTAGTGCCAGCAGCACAGTCATCCGTGTCTTCTTGGAGAAGGCCATGCCCAGGCCCAGCCCCGCGCCCAGGATGACGGTCATGCTCAGGCAGTACCAGACATTGTGGCCCTGCACCAGCAGCACCAGAGCCCCATAAATGCTGGCCACAGCCAGGCCCAGGATGAGGCCACCGAGGCTGCGGGTGAACTCCTGGGCCTTGCTCGGATCCTCTGGCTGGCGCTTGGCCGCAGGCTGCTGGGCCCGCTTCTTGTGCTGGCCCCTCCGGGCCCGCAGGGCTCTGCCCAGCCCCGAGACCAGCCTCATGCTGAGGTTCCTGCTGCTCCCTCCGGCTTTCTCTCCGTGGGATAACAGCAGACCGAGTGAGCAGTTTCCAACGTGCTGCTTGCAGGGGTCCCACCGTTGTCAGTTACTGCATGACGGTTTCCGTTGCCTTCAGAACACTCCAGCAGTTTCTGTTGCACTCTCTTGCAGTGGGTGCTGCTCACCCTCATGTTCATCTTCCAAACAGAGAAATTCTGTGTAATTATGTGTCAGTAATTGTAGCTTTAATAGGCCTCAGCACTTGTAGAGAGAAGTGAGCCAATACATCAGCAGGGACCAGGGCCCATGGAACACTGAACACACAAACCAGGGACACTTGGCCACACAACCACGAGATGGAGAGGAACAAACAAGGCCAGCCATCAGCCAAAAGGGCAAAGTGGGTAATTGCAGCAAGGAAAGATCATGACCAGAGTGAGGAAACCCACTGACCCAAAAGGAGAAAACTGAGCATGCACCCTAGAGAGAGAATCATTTAACCAATAGAAGAAAAAATACTAATTAATACTAATTAATGAGGAACTGTGTAACTTGCAGGCCATGAATGTTTAATATTTGTTTGCTAAAGTGTAGAAATAGTGAATAGTTTGCTCATCGGGGGTTGTGTTGGGGATTGAGCCCTGGCACAGAACTGAAGATAAATCCCTTGGCTCTGCGTGGGGTTGGCCTCTTGCACACCAGGAGGAGGAACCCATTTCAGGACATTTTGGTGACCCAGATGGGATGGCCATAAAGCCTTGCTTGGATCATCTTCCTGCACCCACTAATGGAGAATGGGATCACGCAGGACTCCTGTGGTATCTTGGGCTGTGAGCAGTGCTGGAGGAGGGTGGGAGTTTGTGTCTTGCTGGTGGTCCTGCAGATCCCAGCCTCCTCCAGGACAGCAGCAAGGAGGGGACCCCAGCAATGAAGGCTGCAGCCTTCACCGGTAGCACAAGAAGAAGATGGCCAAGAAGGAGACGTAGGCATGAAGTGGGGTGTGTGGGATGCATCTGCCAGGGGGCTGAAAGGGGGTGTAGGGGG
>VXAX01002069.1:120231-130757 GCA_013399835.1 Leptocoma aspasia
GTGTCTGGATGCCCCGGGTGGGGGCACGAGGGGTCGGGGTGCCCCGGGTCGGGGTGCAGGGTGGGCTCTGGGTGCTCCGGGGTGGGGGCGCCGTCCCCGCGTTCCGCCGGGAGGGGGCGCCCCCGGCCCGCGCTCAGCCGCCGTCGGGGGGTCCCGGGGGGGCTGCGCCGGACGGGCCCCGCTGACCGCCCCTGCCCAGCCGTGCCCAGCCCCGAGAGCGCCGGGCGATGCCTGAAGCTGCGCGTCACCGTCTGCTGCCGAGGCACCAGTGAGTCCGGCTGGGGGGGCTGTGCCCCGAATCTCGGGGGCTCACCCGCCCCCGGGGCCGACCAGTCCCCGCTGGGGGATACCAGAGCCTCGGGGGCGACTCCACGTAACCCAGGGGAGCCGGTCCCTGACAACGGTGGGGTTTTTTTCAGCGCCAGAGCCGGGGACAGAGGTGCCGAATTCGCAGCCCCGAGGGCGCGGGGGCCCCGAGGGTGAGTACGGGGGCGGGGCTGGGAGGCCGGGGACCTGCTCGCCCTGACTACTGCTTCTGCCCTGGCAGATGTGGTGCCTGCCCGGGGCACCGCGGTCCCATCACAGCCCTGTCACTCGTGCCTGACGCTCGCGCTCCTGGCCCTGCTCTGGATCTGACCCCGGCGCTGCCCGTGGCGGGGGGATGGGCTCCTCTGCCCCAACGCCGCTTCCAGACTCTTCCTCGCAGCCAGTCCCCCCAAGCCCGTGGGGCAGCCCCAGGCCATGACCCGCCTGCTGGACCTCCGCAAAGCCGAGCTGGGGCCGGGAGCTACGGGCTGGAAGGTGAGGGGCAGTGGGTGAGCACCTGCCTGCTGCCCTGAAGCATCCCTGGACAGGGCTTTCTCCCTCTCAGGGCCATCGCTTGCCACCGGCATCGCCGCACATCGGGATTGCCACGAGTCCGCGTGCGCTGGAATTGCCACACCCTGGCGCTCCCCCACCGGCCACATGCCCCGGTGCTGGGGTCCCCTCAGCGAACGCCTGCTCTGCCCCACGGCCATCACCTCATCTCGTGCCTTTCCCCACGGACCCCCGCCCCTGGGGCCCAGGGACCCCCAACCCCGGAGCAGGGCAGCAGCTCCGATGGCAGCATCTGCCGCTGCTCTGTCCTCCTCCAGTGAGGACACACTGATCTGTCTTCTGGGAAGACGCCTTCCTCCGTGCCCTCGGTTTGGTTTTAGCCCTTGGTAGTGACTGAGCAATACAATATTTGCAAGATCGCTGCGCCCCGGGTGTGCAGCCCCCCGCTGTCCCCCTGCCTGTGCCCCCCATCCCTGCACTGGTGCCAGGGTGGCTCCTCCAGGGTGTCCCTGCCCCTCACTCCCTGCATAGCCTTTATGGCCAAGGGTTTAATTGCAGCAGTTTGATATTGAGTCGTCAGCTCCTGTCACCGGAGAGCTTTAATTACAGACGAGCTGCTGGTAATTAACACCTGGTGGTGGGACGAGCACTGGGACAGGGTGTGAGGGGAGAGTGGGCTTTGGGGGTCACTCACCCGAAGCCCCCAGCCAGGCACTATGGTCTCTCTTGCCACCTTTGGATGTGTTCAGGGTGCCCACAAAGCAGCCACTCCCTGTCCATCTCTCAATCTGCTATTCACCCCTGAAGTGGGGGGTTGTGGGGAGATGCAGGGTTTCCCCCTCCCTGAGTGGAAGGCTGCTGTGGGGGCCGATCCCATGGCACAGCCGTGTCCCTGTCAGAGTCATGGCTCTGGCACAGCCACATGCCCCAGGCTTGCCAACTGGCAGGAGAGTTCCCTTATGCTCTTGGTCCCCCATCCCATGAGTGCAGCCCCCCACTTGCCCTCCTGTGGGGCTCGAGGGGCCCAGCTGCCCCTGGGGCTGCCTCCAGCAGGGCCCCCTAGCCCCTCGCCGCGCAGGCGTTGCCGGCCGCCTGCCGCAGTGGTGTCGGGCACGTCAGACAGGTTTTATGGCTTCTGGGAGAAAGAAGCTGCTTGGCAAGAGGCTGAGCAAAAGCATCGACCGTGCCGCTCCCCTCCCCCCGCTCCGCTGCCTGCCCTTCCCCCACCGCACCCCATCCTGCACCTCTCCCTGCACCCCAGCCCTGCAGGGAGGGGTACCCCATCCCCATGGGGACACAGAGGCTGCCTGAGGGGGGCATCTCCTTTGGGACCCTCTCCCTGCCAGGAGGGGGTGAGACCATGTGGGGGACATTGTACCCAAGGGACCCCCGTGTAGGGTGCTGGCTGGGACATCCCCCAAAATACCCACCTGTGGGGATGCTGGGGGGCAATGGTACCTGTAGGACCAGTGTGTGGGGATGTCAGGGGTGATGGTGACTTGTGGGACTCCTATGCAGCGATGATCTGGGGCTGTACCCTGTGGGACCCCCATGCAGGGATTCCAGGGGACAACCGTGCCCTGTGGGATCCCCATGCAAGGACGCTGGGTGGGGGCATCCCCCAAAGGACCCCCATACAAAGATGCCAGGGACAACTGTGCCCTGCACGACCCCTGTACAGGGATGTTGATGGGCTGTGCCTTGCAGAAACCCATCAGGGGGGCTGCCCATTGCACCGCCCCTTCCCCAGACCTTCAGGGATTCCCAGACAAGGCCAAGGGGTCCCTGTGGAACCCCTGGAGTGGGTGCTAAGTCTGGGAGCAGCAGGGTCCTGTCCTTGAGCTGGTGTTGTTTGGTATGCAGGAGCTGCCACCAGCTTCAAATCCCATCGACTTCCAATGAGCAATGCCATCAATAACGGCTAATTGATGGCGCGGCCGCTCCAAATCAGATTCCCCGTCCCCTGAATCCAATTGATGGCTCCGCACCCCGCAGCCGCCGCGGCAGAAATTGAATCTATTCAAAGAATGGGCTCCATTAGCCCATCCCTTCTGTCTCGCCATCCCCCTGCCTCGGGGCCGCCCCTACCCCCCCCCAGTGCCACCCACACCAGCTGGGATGCTGGGGTGCCATGGGGAGCAGTGTGGGGTGAGGATGTCAGGTGGCCCAGGTGGGTGGGAGTTAAACCTTCAGAAACTGGGAAGGAAAAATTTATCACCTGGAATAGCAAGTGATGGGAAATGGTAATAGGCAGTACTGAGATGGAGAGCAGGATAAAGAGCCATGTGGTGCCAGGGGCTGGGAGCCGCAGCAGGCAGTGAGGAGGGAACACAGCATGGCCATGCCCACCCCATGCCCTGGCTCACTGTCAGGACAGGGACCGTGGATGCACTAGGATGAGCCTGCTGGGCACAGTCCTTGTAGCTCTGTGGTGTTTCCAGCAGCTTCCACTCCTGGCACCAGATCCCTCACCTGGCCACGCTGCTGGAGTCCCCCCACTCAACCCTGCCGTGACGGGGCTTCAGTGTGCCCCAAACACCCCTCATCACCCCAGCGTGAGGATAAGGTCAGGTAATGCAGCCGTCCCGGGGTAGGCCCAGGACACACAGGGGACATGGGGCACGGTGCCCCACCCCGAGGGCTGAAAGGGAGGAGCATGGCCCCCAGGGCGGTGGGGCCCATCCCTGCTTGTTTCCCATGGGCGAAGGGCAACGGCGGCAGCGCCCACCCGAGAGCTGTCGAGAGCATCCCGGAGATGGGAAATGGCTCCGTGTCACCATGGAAACGGGGCCACTGGCTCGGCATGCCGAGGGGACACGCACGCTGAGGGGACAGGCATGCTGAGGGGACACTCATGCTGACGGGCGCCGGGCCAGTGCTGGTGCTGTGCAGGGCACTGGAAACGCCAGACATTGGGCACGATGGACTGGACACCAGGCATTGGCCACCCAGGACTCTGAGGCCAAACCACAGAGCCCATCACCCACCTCGGACCAGCTCCCTCATTACCCGGTAGTCATGGGCACTCTGAGGGATGCCACCTCTTCATGATGCTACCCTGGCGTGATGCCACCGTGGCCGGGCAGCTCCACACCACCACACCAGTGCTGAGCCCGGCGTGCGGGGGCCGGAGCGGCTGTTCCCCGAGCAGCCGCCTGATGATGCGCATCGTCAAGGTTATAATTTAGCAAAACACTCAGCGGGGGCTTGGAGGGAGCTGGCCCGCACCGGTTAATTAACCAGAGCTGCACGCACCGAGCCCGCTCCTGCCATAGCAATGAGGGTGCGGGCACCGGGCTGGCGCGGCACAGGCATGCAGGGGCTGGCGCATCCCACCTGCATCCCGGGGGGCTGGGCTGGGCGAGCAGCTGGCCAGTCCCAGCTGCCAGGTGGGAGCAGCAGGCACTGATGTTTGTGTCCACTCGAGGGCCCAGGGTGGCAGTTGGTGTAGTGGGGAGGGTCACTGGGGTGTGAGACAGCCTGGCACTGGTGCGTGTGCACGTGCAGGGGTGTGGGCACAGATGCTGCCTGTGCCATCACCATTCTGGGCCAGGGTGGCTGTTTGTCCGTGCCTGTGTCCATCTGTCCTGTCATGCCTGTGCCCTTGCACGTGCTGGAGTGCACTCCCAGTGTGATGTAATCCTGCTGGACAATAATCCTGCTGTGTCAGAACAGGGATGGGCAGGAGCTGCCCTTGCTGCCAGCACTGCTTGGACCTGCTGCAGGCTGAGGCCCCACATGGTCCCCGTGCTGGGACAATCTCTAGATCCCTGGGGAAAATGATTAGGACTTCAATGTGTGGGTGCAAATGACAGAGGTCACCACCCCAGCACAGTGTCTCTGTCTCCAGGGCAGCCAGACAGCGGGTCAGAGGCTGGGGTGGATGCCCAGCCAGGGCAGCACCTCCCAAGGGTGTCTGAGTGGATGCTGAGGTGCTCTGTGCCAGGGTGTCACCAGGCTCACACCATCTGTGCAGCTATCCGGCCTCTCTGGGTGCATGTCCACTGGGAGGATGCTGTGGGGATGGTGGAGATGGAACCCTGAAGTGTCTTGGGCCCTGCTCCCCACATCCACGTATCTGCCCTGTGCTCCTTTGATCCTCAGGCTGCGAACAAGCTTCCCTGGCAAAGAGCTCATTAGCCACGGCAGAGCCTGGTGCTGCCTGACCAGCATCTGGCTCCACTGGGCTCAGGGCTGGTGTTCCCTGCTCTGCCACGGGCAGCTCCTCGGGCCCCTGGACTGGAAGCAGGACAGGGACAGGACAGGCCAGTCCCAGCAGCTGGCAGGAGAGCCGGCTGGTGTGGCCAGCCTGTGGCCAGAGGCAAGCGCAGCAGAGGCGGGTCGATGCTCTGAATTATTGAGCACAGGACCACAAAGTGGCTGCAACAGCAACAGCCTGCATGGGAGGCACGGGGCCATGCTCACACCCAGGAATGGGACCCCACCTAGCCCAGATGGAGCAACTGGACAGTGCCAGGCTTGCAGGGACACTGCACCCACCCAGGGTCCTCTGCCAGCCGCTCGGGTGGTGGGTGGCAGCAGCACAGGGCACCCCACGCCTGCCAGCTCCTCTTGGTGCTCTCCTGGCTATTCCCAGTGGTGCCAGCAGCACCTCCTGCTCTGTCCCCTGTCCAGCACCCAGCTCCCAGCACCGCAGCATCACCTGGCCAGCAGCACAGGCCTGGGGCAGCTGCAGCCAGTGGAGGGAACCCCCATTTTCGCTGTGCCCCCAGCCCGTCTCGTGAGCCATTTCCAAGCGATGCATTATTGAAGCCCCCCCGTGCCATCGCTCACGGCCGGAGTGAGGCAGGCGCCGCATCAGCCCTGATGAATATTTCAGGCCCTGAAATCTCCTGCTCCTGCACGCTTAGCCCCAGTCTCCCCCTGCCCCCCCCCCACAGCTTATTGGTTCCTTTGTTTCCCTGCGCTTCTGCCCAGCACCAAGGCCACAGCATGGCAGGGGCACTGTGTCACCCTGCCCTTCTCCCTGGGGACAGTCACACGTGGCCGTGGCCCCTGCCTGGAATGGGATGGGGATGGGCTTTCCCCGAGGGGCAGATGGGCAATGCTGGTGGCCCATCACCAGGGCAGAGCCAGAGCATCCCCACACTGCCAAGCTCAGTGCCAGCTGGGGTTTCCTAGGATGGCTCCTGTGTTTCCTAGGACAGCTGTGCCCATCCCCAGCCCTCATTTGGGCCTGAGGGATTGCAGGTCCCCTGGCACCACCACCTGCAGGGTCAGGGCAGAATAATGGGGACAACCTAGAGCACAGCACATTGTGGATCTGTCCCTGGCACCCCCAGCCTGGCACCTCCCAGTTCACTGCCACCTCTGCCGGTGCTCCCAGATGCTGATTGTGGTGTGATCTGTGTACACACAGATCCTGTGGGAGCAGGATATCGATGCTGCATGTCACTCCTTCATCAGATTAAAGTCACTTAGATACCGCCAGACACTTCACAGGGGACACTAGGGTGGCATGACCAGGATGAACAGAGCATGTTCCAGGGCCAGTGGGGAGCCAGATGCTGGAACGGGCAGCCACAAACGTATCTCTGTGTCCTTGTCCCTTCCCCAGGGAGCTGTGGCTGCAGTGGGGCCACGTGCCAGCCCTGCCGTGCCCACCCTACCCAAGCCTCCCAGCGGGTATGGCCCTCACACCCTCCAGCACATCCATGCCGTGGTCGTGTCAGAGCAGCAGGGGCTGGGAGTGAGGCCGGGGCTGCCACCGGCGGGTGATATTGGAGTGATCTTGAGGCCAGGAGGGAGGTTTGCCACGCGGGAGGAGAGGAGAGGAGCCGGCTGAGTCACCCGGTGCCGGCTGCTGACTCAGGCGCTTCCTGCCAGGTAACCTCTGCCGCCGGCGTGTGGGCTGCTGGGACAAAGGATGTGGCACAGGGGACAGACGGGACCGCGGCACTGCCTGGCACACCAGTCCAGCACCCAGGGTGGGATAAAGCGGGGATGTGCGTGGCTGTGCTGCACCGTGTGGTGACCCATTTCTACCTGGGATCACCCGCATGCCGCGACACCATCGGGACCGTGGCTGCTGGCCGTGGGAACCATGAGGAGCTGGTGGCTTGCACCTCCCACCCGGCACCTCCGGGTGCCCACACACCCAGGGCGGGTGAGATTTGGCACAGTGGACCCTGCTGGAGCCAGGGTTCTGGCAAGCAGGCGTCTGGCGCCCAGGGCAGGAACCCTGCAGCTTCCTCCCGCCGGGCAGCGGGAGCAGCTCCAGCGCCGGGCTGGGCGGGCAGTGGGGCTGGGAACCACGCACGGCTTCATCCAGCGGCTCCGCGAGGAAGCTGATTTCCTCTGACGGCCCTGGCGCTGCCGCCTGGCACCGCTGCTCCCTCACTGGTGGCCGGTGCTGCGGTGGCAACTAACCCTCCTCTGCAAGTGCACAAAATCCAGCTCCACATAAATTAACTCAGGCCACTGAGGTGCTAATTAATGAATCGCTCCCACGTCCCTCTGCGCAGTCGGGCTCGCTTCTGGTCCCTCTGGTAAGAGGCTGCTCTGCCTGGACCTGTGGCTCGCCAGGGAGTTGGCCGGGTGGCTGGTGACACAGCCACCCATCTTCACCTCCCCTGTGTCTACGCTGCCAGCACGCCCAAGCCCAGCCCCAGGATGTCCCCCAGGATTCCTCCAGAGCTGGGTCTTCCCCCCTCTCCCTGGGAAATGGGAAGGCTCAGCCCCTGTGCCCTCCCCGAGGCGATGCCCGCCCAGTGCTCGTCAAGGCACAGGCGCAGCGCAACCATCCGTGAGGCCTCATTCAAATTTAACGACAGACATGGGATATAAAAGGGAAGGGGCAGGGAGGAGCAGGGCTGGGAGCCGGCGGGCACACCGTGTGTGCTGAGTGTGCCCCAGGCGTGCCAGCCTGGCAGGACAGACCTGTGCCCAAACACCAGCATGGGGCTGTGAGGGGCTGTCCCAAACGCTGCCAGGAGAAGCTGGCAGGAGCCAGGACATTTCATCTCCACGTGGCCATGCCAGCACTGCCAGCTACCTGCTCCCCGACCCAGGCCATCCGCCCTGCATGCCTTTGGCTTGTTCTTGCCGTGTCTGGCTGGACGCGTGCCGGCACCTGGCTCCCGCGGGCGGGTCGGGAGCCCTGAGCTCAGCGCGTTGGGCCCTGGTAGGTGTGGCTGGTGAATATTTCATGCCCGCGTTCACCGAGCCCTTTCTTGGTTACACTCCTGCCTCCTCCCCGCACTCTCACCGTGTTTATTTATTTAATGAATTATTTATCGGCTCCCCCTCTCGCTCGGCTGGGCGCTGCCCCCCCACTCCCCCAGCCCAGCTCCCAGCCCGGCGAGATGATTTATTGAATGCCAGCTCTGCTCTGCGGTTGCGACATTCTGTCACAGGAAGCCGCGGTTAAATATTAACCGAGGCGGGCGAAGCGGGTCCCCTGCCCCGCCGGGCACGTGCTCCAGCCCCTCGGTGCTCATGGATGGCAGCTGGGAGGCTTTCCCCACTGCTTTGACGCCAAAAGCTGCTGGTCCTCAGTGTGACGGGCACAGGGTGGAGGAGACAGAGGGGTGTGGAAAGAGCAGGGAACCAGGTCTGCTCCGTGTCCTAGCTCTCCTGGACAGCTCAAGGCCTCACGTCCTCCCGAGAGCGAAGGACACCTGGATGTGTCCCCCAGCCATCCCACCGCAGACACCACAGCCCATTGTGGCAAAACCTGGCCAAGCCCCCGCTCTGTGCCGGCTCTCAGAGTAATTCCTGGGGGTGCTGACACCAGCACATGAGCGCACACTGTGATGCTCCGGGATCTGTGTTCTGCCACCCGGGTGCCTTCATCTCCACTGGAGCACTTGGTGCATCCCTCCGTGGCCCTGCACACAGGTGTGCCATGGTGGGGGGACCCCCGTGGAGAGCACGGCGTTGTGCGGGTGCTGACGGCGGTGCGTGCGTTGCCATGAGCGGGGGGTTTCCATGTGGAGGTGGGTGTTGCCATGGGTTTGCCGAGCCAAGGCGTTTCCATGGTGGCAGCGCGGTGCTGTGGGTCCTCCCAGAGGTGTGCAGCACCCTGGGATGTCACTGCTGCCGCTGCCACTGCACCCCAGCACCTGAGTGCCCCAGCCCCTGCAGCCCCCCCAGCACTCCCCTGCTCCCACCCCCAGGCAGCCAGAGCCCTTTTCCATGTGTTGTGTTTTCTTCACTTCACTTCTTCGGATGAATAATTAATAGAGGCTTTTTCGGTCCTCCGGGCCCTTCCGCCAGCCCCCTCCCCCTTCCCAGCAGGGCTCCATCAGGGGCTTGGGCTCCCAGTGCCACCAGTTTGGATGGGGAATGGGGGCTGGGGCACAGCCCTGCCATGGGCATCACAGCACTGCGTCTCCCACAGTGCTGAGTCGGACCAGGGGCCATGCCCATCAACTTTGTCCCCTTCCATAGACTGGGGCAGCATCCACATGGCCAAAGGGACCCTGAGAAGAAATGGGGTGGCTCTCCTCCCACACTGAGCTCCTCCCAAAATTCTGGGGAGCCAGGAGACCCCCCCTAGACTGAGCACCGGGGCACCTACACTGTGGCACCTGCCCAGGCCTGAGAGTCACCAGGCCCACTGGGGACTTGGGGCCACGACATTTGGCGCCGCACCACCCTGGGCGAGCTCACCACGCCAGCGAGATAGCTCCTGGCAGGAGCAGCTCAGGCCGGCTCTGCAAGCCCAGCCCCGGTTTTGGGAGCCTCCTGGTTTCATTCACAAGCTCCTCAGGCTGCCAAAGCTCCAGGTGATGCGCGATGCCGGCACTGCCGGGGCAGAGGCCGCCGGGCCAGTGCTGGTGCTGTGCACGCGCTCGGCGTGGCCCCACATGGGAGCCAGGGGCGAGCTGCGGGTGCCCGGTGAGCTGTGTGTGCCCGTACCAGTGCGAGCATGCCCGTGTGTGCCCACGTGTGCCAGGGTGCCGATCACCTGGCGCTCGGCTCTGCCGGGCAGTGCTGCATGGCAGTTCTAAGGGATCTCTCTGAGGACGGGCAGTAGGAGCTGGCACCCAGCTCAATCCCCACATGGGTGGCAGGAACCAGCACCCAGGGGAGCACCCACAGCCCCCGTGGCTCCCCCCAGGGACCTCCACCCCACGAACCTTTGAGGTGTGGGAAGAGCAAGGGCCTGGCATTGTGGGTGGGCACTTGGCCAAGTGCTGGCTCCTGAGGGAGGTCAGGGCAGGCGGCAGAGCCTGGCACTGTGTCTGTGTTCCTCGGTAGCCAGGCTGTCCTGGTACATGGGCACACACCTTCCCACCCACTCCTGTGCCCCCAGGGTGGCCAAACCCCTCTGCAAATACATGTGACTCTCATGGCACTGGCAGCAGCAGCATGAGGACCCTCTGGGGTCCTGAGCCCTCCCCCATGGCTCCCTCAGCAACACAGACCCACAGGGGCTGCTGCCCCCAGGCAGGGACACCCCAAAAGCGGGAGGTCCTGGCTTTGATGCCCCCACCTGTGGGTGTCCAAGAGAGATCCCAGTGGCACCTGATCCCGCAGGGACAGGCATGGGTTCCCGTGAGACCCCAATGTCAGCAGGACTTTACACAGGTGCCCCCACCCAGGGGGTCCTGGTGAGATTCCGGTGGCACCTGGTCCTCCTGGGACCCGGCCCCGGGGTCTCCACCCGCGGGGACCCGCAGCCCGAGCCTGGTGCCGGTGCCGGGGCAGGCGGGCCCGGGGCGGCGGCGGGAGCGCGCGCG
>VXAX01002069.1:130935-143069 GCA_013399835.1 Leptocoma aspasia
GCTCCCCCAGGGATCCATCTCCCGGTGCGCCGGGGCGGGCAGGGGTCCCGCTCCCCCCGCCAGTCGCGCCCCCCGCATGTCTGGGTGCGGGAGCGGCACCAGCGGCGCGGTGGAGGCGGGGGGCCCGACAGGTGCCTGCCGCCCCCCACCGTCTTTGACCGGCAGCAGTGGCACCCCCAGGGCGGCAGCGGTGGCTCCCGGGGCTGCGGGGACAGCGGGGGGTGAGAGCGGAGGGTGGGAACAGCCACCGGGAGCAGAGCAGTCGGGGGTCGGTGGCCTTGGACACTCAGCCCCTCCCTCACACCCTGCGCCGGGGCTGCCTCTGCCCTCGCCGGCGCACCCACAGCTGAGAGCGGATGTGGATGGGGACGGTCTGGGCTGGACCCTCCCGGGAAGGGGGGCTGCGTGCCTGTGGTGTGTCCACGGACTCCTTCACGGGGATCTGCGCCTGCTGCCATCGCCCACCCCTCCGTCCCTCGCTGGTGCGAATGCCCAGGGGTGTGGCGGGGACATGCATCCAGCCAGAGCATCCTCTGGTGCCCGTCGGTGCAGGGACTCTCCTGGGCTCCCCCCACCCCACACCCCTTTGTGCAGGGTGGGAGCAGCCCCGGCAGCCCCCTCCCCTGCCATTGAGATTGTGTCGCCAGGCGGAAGCCCGGGCCCCATAAATCGTGCGTGTGTGCGACGTGCTGAGGCGCAGCACAATGGCGAGGTGCTGTGCTCGCCCCGCCACGCTCGGCATCCCCCTGCACCTCCTGCTCTGGCCGGACCCCCTTCACCCCCAGCCTCGTCCCCACGCTGTGACATTGCCACGACGTTGGCGGGTGGGACCAACCCCACCCTCGTCTCTCCGGGACTGAGGGTCCCCACCCCATCACCGCCATGACCTGCCGCTTCCCCGGCACCTCTCGAGGGACAGGGTGGAGGGGGGGCCGGCAGTGCCCGGGCCATGCCAAGCCGGGGGTGTTGCAGGCAGATGCCCGCACCCCCTGCGCAGGCGTGTCTGGCGCGGCCGCCAGCGTCCGGCTCAGGGCATGGGCGGCGCGGTGGGGGCGGCTGCGGCAGAGCCGTGTCCCAGGGACTCCGGAGCTGATATTTATTGTTAGGCAGTGCGGCAGCTCGGACGCAATTATAGCCGCACGGCAAAGTGTCTGGATTAGATAAATTATGGGGGGAATTAGGCTCCCTGGGCCGCAGCCTGCAAATCCCAGCAACCCTGCTGCAAGTGGAGCCATAAACAAGCCCAGCGCGGCCCTGCGGGGCTCTCCGGGGAGGAGGGGGTTGCTGGCTGTGGCCACTCCTTGGGGGCTGTGCTGAGCACCCCACAAATTTATTGTGTCTCCTGCCATGCTACCCTGGGTACCCCTGTTGCTGCCCTCAGTGGGACAACAGGATGAGGGGCAACCCAGGGAGCAGCCCGATGGTGCCTTGGGAAGCAGGAGACTGGTGGCAGCTCAGCCCCTTGGCCACACAAGGAATGGCTGGGGGTGCCAGGTGGCCAGGAAGGGTCACCAAGCAGGCAGAGCATCCCTCATGCCTTGGGTTTGGGGTGTGTTGGCAAAGCCCAGGGGAGGTGTGAAGGTGGGATCCTCAAATCCTGCTCTTGCTCGGCCTGATTGTTGGTCCAGCTGTGCATTCCATCCCTCTGCCCCATCACCTCCACTGGTGGCAGCCAGCAAGCCCTGGGGGTGTGGGATGACCCTTGATTCAACCCTGCCCTCCACTCCCCAGTCCTGCCAGGAACAGGCCTGGTGGCATGGGACAAAGGTGCAGGACAGTCATGTCCAGCCAGCACTACCTTTTGTGGGGCCTGTGACCCTGGGCTGACCCATTGCACAGGGTCAGGGGTTCCTGGCGTGTCCCCAGACAAGCTGGGCCCTGGCATGCTGGAGGCTATCTCCCTGCTGGGTGTCCCAGATGCCAGGATGGGGACAGCAATTTGTCCCTGTTCATGGACACAGACATGGCCAGCGCTCCCGACACTGCTGCACCTAAGAAGCAGCCCAGAGCAGGTTGGGGTGTACCACCCTGTGCCACTGACTCCGTGGGGCCTGAGGCTGCTCATACTGAGGGCTTTGGGTGCCATGGAGGGGGCAGAGCGAGGGGTGCTGTGAGACAGGGGCACACAGAGTGCCGGTGCCTGGCTGTGGTGTGGGGGTCAGAGCCCACCTATGTGCAGGGAGGTTCTGGCATTTTGTGCAGGCACACAGCTCATGCAGCTCCCCCCAGCACTGGCACTGCCACCACGCTCACCTCTTCAAGGTGTCTTTTATCTGGCCAAGGCTGTGTTCAGGCAGCGAGGGCTGGAGTGGGCTCTGGAGAGGGCTGGGGTGAGCTCTGGAAAGCCCCGGCGTGGAGCAAGCTCGCTGGGGAGTATCTCACACAGGAGAGGAACCACATCACTCCAGAGCAGGTCTGGAAGGGCCCAGGATCCTCTGCAGCAGCCAAACCCCAACACCAGGGCTGTGCCTGGCTGGATGCCCCCAGCCCATCCGCTGACACCCACAAGGCTGAGGACGGGGTCACCCACAGCAGGAGGGACCGGCAGGTCTGGGGGCATCCAGCAGGAGGTGCGGTGGGGTGTAGGGCAGTTGTGCCCAAGCAGGGGCAGTTCCATGCCCACTTGTGGAGCTGAATGTAGAGGCAGTGCCAACGACACCACCTTTGACATTCCTAAGCTGGCTGGGGGGCTCAGCCAGCCCCCATCCCAGGCTTCTGCCCTCCAGGCTGGTCCCCAGGGCACCCAGAAACCTCAGGCACCCCCCCATCGACGGGTGCTCGCCACGGCTCTGGCAGGAGCGGGTGCCCATGGGCAGAGCCTGCTGTGCCCCGTGAGTCACGGCGCTGGGCGGCACCGAGCCGCGGCAGCACGGACGGCGTTCCCGTGGGAGAAGCGGCCGCGGTGCCGGGGTGCAACAGGGCCGGGGCCACCTGCTCCTGCCCGGGCTGGTAATTGAGTCACCGGTTGCAGATTGATGGTTTAATTAAAACCCAATTAGAAACCTCATTGATCTTGTTAGCAACACGGGAAGGTGCCGGCTTTAGCTGGGATTACAGGGATTGTATGGCCGTCGATAGTGACGGGGGTGTTGGGGGCACCTGTAGGGTGGTGCTGGAGTCCCAGGACGCTTGGGGAGGGCTGTACCTGTCGTGCCGGTGCTGCCCGGTGACACCCCGGTCCCTCCACGTGGGGAGCAGCCTCCGCCCCCCCCCGCTCGGAGCCCCAATTCCCCACGCGGGGAGGTGGCCCCGGGGACACCGTGTGCTGGCGATGCCATTAGCGCCCGCGCCTTGCGGCTGCGCCAGGCGAGGCCGGGGGGGCTGTGCTGTGGCTCGGTGCCACCCGCGTGCGTGGGCTGCGTCGCAGGCGCTGTCTGCCGAGCCAGCGCGCGTGTGCGTGGCCGTCTGGGCGCCGTGACTGTGCAGCGCTGGCTGCGTGGGGAGGGCTGGCACGGGGGGGGCCGCGCTGAGCCCCCCATCTCCCCCGCGGTGGGTGCAGGTGGACGGTCGGTCTGTCCGTCCCTCCGTCCGTTGGGGTGGAGCAGCCACAGCGGTCGATGCGCCTTTGCCTCTCGCTGTGGTGCGGGGTGACGGGAAGGGGACTCGTAAATCAATGGCACTTTTTTGTTCCCTGGGTGATGGATGGGCCCCGGATGCGCCAAAAGGACGAAGCTACTGGAGCCAAACAAAGAGCCTGGCTGTGCTGGGGGCTGTCCAGTGCTGGGGGGCACCGTGCTGTCACCACATCGAGGACACCCCGCATTGCCCTGCTACTCACCACTGGCACCACCAATGTGGGGTCCTGAGCCCAGCTCTGGCCCTGCCACCCTCCAGGCTTCTCCAGCACCATGGGAATGAGTCTCCGTGGTGTGGGGGTCCAGACAGGGGTCTGGCCCCGCCGTGCCACTGCTGCCGGGGTGTGCTGCAGTGCACCAGGCGCTCCCCAGCAGTGTGGGAGCCAGCGTGCGGCACGCAGCCCGGATTTATGGCAGCAGATGGGAGCGGAGCGGCCGCCCAGCTCACCGCTGGCTGCCGTGTGCCAGGTAGCCAGGGTCCCACCAGGGTCCCCTCTGGTGCGGGGCTGGTGGGCACTGAGCCCGGGGCCGGTGCTGCCAGGGGACATCCATCTGCCCAGCGTGACAGGCTGCTGGAAGGTACCACTGGCTCACCAAGCCCTGCTCTACAAACGCAGTCGTGCAGAAGTGATGCTGCCCGTTCTCCTCCTGCACTTAACCCTTCGGGCACTGCCAGAGCCCACCATCCCCACCGGCCATGCCATGGCTGCCAGAGTCTGGGATATCGAGGGTCCAGCCCAGCCCAGGTTGCTGGTGCTTCCCAATAGCTGTGGAGCTGGCAGGCACCAGGCAGCCCATGCCTGCTCTGGGATGGGTGCTGGTGAGAAAGGAGGCAGAGTCCCTCTCTCAGAGTGTCCGTTCCTGCCCTTCTACCCTAAACCAAGGCCCAGGGCCTCCCTGGATGCTGCTGTCAGCAGATCTTGGAGCATTTGGGTCATTGCACTGAGGGGGCTGCCGGATTTGGGGGTATCTAGCTGCATGAGTTGCTGCTCTGCAGTGACTGTGCAAGAGCCAAGCATGGCAGGGACACGGTGTTGTGGCCAAAGCTGCTACTGGGGTCACCTGGATGTGCCTCTGGCTGCAGTAGCCCTGTGGCTCTCCCCATGTGGGGCCATTCCCCAGCCCCTCCCAGCTTATGATGATGCCTGTGGGCTCCTGGCATGCCGTGGCAGCTGGCAATGCCCGCGGGAGTCACTACTATGGGGCCCTTGCCACACCACCTGGAGCTCCTGTACCCAGCCATGGGTGCTGGTGTCCCCCAGCCCAGGGGAGACTTTGGTGCCTCGTTAGTGAGGCTGTTTATCAGCAGCCACACTTCTTAATGAGCCGCGGCTTAACGAGCCCCAGCGTGGGGTCCCAGGGGACTGTGCCTCTGCACTGAGTGCCACAAGGGAATGGGGGGTCACCGCTCCCCAGCACCCCATAACAGAGTGTCACTTGTGACGCTTCTTCTAGTCCCTCTGTCCCATGGCACAGCCACAGCCCGGCTCCGGGGAGCCCCAGCTGCCAGTGCCCACCCCGGTGTAGGGCAGCTGGTATTGGGGTACGCTGGCGTCCCAGCTCTGCGTCCCGCGTGGAGTTAATTGCAATTTTCTCCTTGGGGCCATTTCTTTAATAACAAGCCTTTTTCTCCCCCCGCCCCCCTTCCCACCACATCAAAGGGGGAAGATGAAAGGTCCCGGCGCCCGCTCAGCAAGGGTGGCTGCCTCAGCACCTTCCCGGCGGAGCAGTTGCCGGCGGGTGCCGGGATGGGCTGCGGAATAGCGGCTGCGCAGCAAGGGAGGGGCCGCGTGGGGCTGCGCTCCCTATCCCACGAGTGATGAATTCTGCCGTCAGCCCCCCGTGTTGCCCCCCGGTGCCGGAGGCGACGCTTCTCGGGCCCCCCTTTGCCGCCCGGCACCGCGTCCCGCTACGGTTCTGTCTCCGCCGCTCGGCTCCGGGTGCCGCGGGCGCTGGCGGAGTGCCGGGGCTCCTCAAACCGCGCCGGGGGCGATGGTGCAGGGTGGGGCGTCTGCACGCGCAGCCCTGCCCGCTGCCTGCCCAGCCCTGCCGGGGAGACCCAGGAAGCCGCTCGGCTCCAGGAGGGGTGGCGGCCCCCCCGCCAAGGCCAAGGGGACCCGGAGTGACGCCTCGGGGGCTCACGGTCGGGGGTTTGCCCTGAGAGGTGGGAAAAGGGCCGTGATCCAGAGCGATGCGCCGTGAGCTGGAGCTCCACAGGGGAGCTCGGCCACGTGTGCCGGGATGCTGCTGTCCATGTCCTGCGGGAAGCGGGCCAGGAGCCCCCGGGGCAGCGCTGAAGCGGGCGGCGGAGCGTGGTCCGGTCAGGGTCCGGTGCCGCCGCGGCGGCTCGGTGCCGAGCCAGCGCCGGGTGGTAATTAATTGGCAGGAGCAGCGGGTCAGCGCGGCGGCGAGGATTACCGCGGCCGGGATTTCCGTCGGGCGCGGATTAGGAGCCAGCGGAGCCTCTCCTGAGTGGATCTGAGGGGATTGCTGCTCCTAATCAATGTAAATGAGGCTCCCCCAGGGCCACCCTTTACGGCATTAACGAGCTAACGGGATTAGGCAGAGCAGGGTGAGAAATCCTGGCTCCGAGCTGCGGCGTGTGCCAGGGCCATGGTGGGCGGCAGCGGTGGGTCGGCTCCAGGCTGCTGGAAATGGGGAATGCTGGGGAATGCCGGGGAATGCTGGGGTCCCCCGCACACCCACGGACTGTGTCCCGTGGAGACCCTGGTGCCTATGGGACCCTGATGCCCTTCTGGGTCCGTCTGTCCATCGTCTCCTCTTTGAGGCTGTTGGCACGTTCCCGGCAGACCCAGAAGCACCGTCTCATATCCCCGTGCTCTTGCCCATCCCAGCTGTGTGTGTGGCTTGACTCCCACCCACAGCAGCACCTGTCCCCCCCGCTCCACCTGTGCCCTCCAGGATGGGGATTCTGCTCCATGGGTAGGTGAGGCTCAGGTTGTGCAGGGGTCCCACTGTGCCGGGGGCTCCAGACAGGGGTGGAACAGGGGGTATCACTGTTCCCAGAGTTCCAACCTTCGCTGCAACCTGTCCCTCGTCCAGCCTCTGGGCCCCCTTGCAGGACACTGTTTGGGGAGGTGGAGAGCATATCCCTGACCTCCCATCTCTTCTTTTCCTTGCAGCCTGCGGCGGGAGGGCTACACCGTGCAGGTGAACGTCAACGACTACCTGGACATCTACTGCCCACATTACAACGCCTCGGTGCCCGAGCACCGGCTGGAGCAGTACGTGCTGTACATGGTGAACGCGGAGGGGTACCGCACCTGCAACACCAGCCAGGGCTTCAAGCGCTGGGAGTGCAACCGGCCCCACGCGCCCCACAGCCCCATCAAGTTCTCGGAGAAGTTCCAGCGCTACAGCGCCTTCTCACTGGGCTACGAGTTCCGTGCGGGGCAGGAGTACTACTACATATGTACGTGGGGCACCGGGGCGGGACCCCCACACAGCCCCCAAGCCCCAGATGGGTCTCCTCAGGTCCCAACCCAGTTGGACCCCTCTGTGTCCCCAGGGAGGACCCCCTTGGCTGGTTCCCCTGCACCCCCAAAATTGGGCAGCTGTTTCCCCCCCCAAGAGTGGGAACCTGGAGCTCTGGGGGGGCGTTGAAGGAGCAAGGGGGCAGGGGGGGGTTACATGATGCAGGGAACATATAGGGATGTGGGGAAAGACAGGAAGAAGGGTGTGGGTGTGGATGGGGGTGTCAGTGCACAATGGGGTGCTGGGGGATGATGATGTAAAGATGCAGGATGCTGATGCAGGATCAGGGTTCAGAGGCTGCTACTGCAGGATCGCAGTGCTGGAGCCAGATACTGGTGCTGGATTGGGATGCTGGAGCTGATGGTTCAGGGCTGGGGTGCTGGCACAGGGCATTGGTGCAGGATTTGGGGTGCTGCTGCATTCCCCCAGCCCAGAGCGCACCCCTGGGCAGTACCAGACACCTCTCTGTCCAGACCCACCAAGCCTCGGGGTGCCTGGGGTTGGGGTCCCTGCCATGGAGCCCCTCTCAGCACGCTCTTGCCTTGCAGCCACGCCAACACACAACCACCGCCGGGCCTGCCTGAAGATGAAGGTGTTTGTCTGCTGCGCCTCCAGTAAGTACCTCCCTGCCCATCCCAGGGGCTGTGGGCAAGCGGGGGCGGCGAGGCTGGCCGGTGGGTCCCCCATCCCTCCTGGGGGGGGGGGGGTGTGTGGGGGCTGCGGTGCAGGGCATCCAGGGAGCGTGCCCCCCGTCCCCTCTCTCCCTCCACAGCGTCGCACTCCGGGGAGAAGCTGGCGCCCACCCTGCCGCAGTTCACCCTGCGGCCCGAGGTGAAGATCGAGGACCTGGGTGAGTGAGGCACAGCCCCCGGCCCCGCAGCGCCGTGTCCCCGCCCCCCGCCGCCGCCCCCGCCGCGGCCTCTCCGCGCCGCTGGGGGTTCAGGGCCGCCCTGCTGCCCTCCTCATCCTCCCGCTCCTCCCCACAGAAAACTTCAACCCGGAGGTGCCGAAGCTGGAGAAGAGCATCAGCGGCACCAGTCCCAAGCGGGAACACTTGCCCCTGGCCGTGGCCGCCGCGCTCTTCCTCATGACGCTGTTGGCCTCGTAGCTCCCGGCGCCCGCGGGGGCCCGGCCAGCGCCGCTCAGCCGAGTGCGGCCCCCTCGACCTGCTGCCCCTCGTGAGAGCCAGCGGGGAACCACCGCCAGACCACCACCCCCTGCCCGGAGAGCCGCCCGCAGAGGTGCCCCGCGGGGCAGGGATCACGGCACGCACCGATCCGGCTGGATTCGCCTCCCACCCCGCCAACGGATGCGGCCACGTCCGCAGGGATGCGGCTGGGCGCGCTGCACCTCCCGCCGACAGCATCCCGGGGCGCGGGGTCCTGCCCGCAGCCCCCCCGGTGCCCCGCGGCTGCCCCGTGGCTGGGGGGCAGCGCCAAGCGGGAGAGCCCGATGAGAGCAGGGACCCCCGGGGCCGGGCAGTCTGTACATATCCATATAGATCTATACATACTGTACAGAGAGCGACTACAGAGATATATCTATACTGTACCATAGGCAGCGGCGCCGGCCCCAGGCTGGCTTGTACATAGTCGAACGTGTTGGATTTTCCTCGTCTTCCGTGAAGACCCGACCTATGCAAACGCACAGACACTTTTTGGGGAAAAACAAAACAAAACAAAACAAAAAAACATTCTCGATCTTTTTTTCAAGTGCTTTGGCTGGTGATTTTCATATTCTGCTCTTAGTCTATTAAAAAAAAAAATAAAAGGATAAAAAAAGGGATCCCTGTCACGGTGGCATACAGCGCTTCCAGCCCTCGGAGAGGTTCTGGCCCTCCTGGGGGGCTCCGACTGGGACAGGCGTTCAGGAGAGAGGGCTGACCTCCACCGTGCCACCTGCCTTGCCAGGCACGACAGCTCTAGCCACGGGCTCAGTACCTCTGACAGAGGTATGCTGGGTGCTCCCCGCTGCTGGCTCTGCTCCCAGTCGACCCCCCAGCACCGAGAGGGAGCATCTGGCAGGGACCCGGTGCTCCCCACAGGAATGCAGCGTGGACAGCAGGAGCGCTTGAAGGTAAGGGCAGCGCGGGGGGCCCTTGGCACACAGCCCTGGGGGTACTGGGGTGGCATTTGGGAGCAGCAGGGGCGGGAGAGCCTTCCTTGCCATCCTCACCAGCTGCACAGAGTGAGCAGACATGGGAACTCCGGCATCACCCCTCCGGCACGTCTGGCTCTGCCGGGCATGCCGGCTCCTGCCTGTTTTGGGGGGATCTGGCACATGCTGGCGGCTCCTGCGGGATGGGGGACGCCATCATCTCCCCCCCAGTGCCTCCAGCCAAGAGGATGTGGGGGCTGGGTGGTGTCTGGGGATGGGATCCCATCTAAAGGGGGGTGTTGCTGGGGCACCCAGACCCCCACAGCCGCCACAGACACAGCGGAGTAGCCATGGGCTCCTGACCCTGCACTCTGTGGGCTTGAGGGGGCCCAGTGCCTCCTCCAGGGAGGAGGCAACCACTCTCCCCACAGGGCAGCAAGGGATGAGGGGCTGCAGCCCCGCCCCTGGTGTGGATTCCTGGGGAAGGGGGTCCTCACAGCCCCAGAGAGCAGGGCAGCCACTCTCCCCCACCCAGCAGGCGCTGCTGGGCGGTGGCTGGGTGTCCCGCCGGCCCGGGCTTGTCCGGGTGCGGGAAGAGCCGACGAACCCGTCAGACGGGTCCTGGGAGCCCTCCCAGCAGGCGCCGGATTCCCCACGTCCCCCCCGCGCTCCAACAGGCCTGGCCCGACATGGGGCTGAGGTCCCTGCCATGGACTCCCTCACGGAGTCTTGAGGTGCCACTGGCAGCTGTCTGCTGCCCCTGGGCAGGGTGGGCATGGTGTGGCTGGGGCAGCACCACTGCCACTGCCAAGCGCCATATCTGGCCAGGTGCTGATTGCCAGAGACTGGCCAAAGCACCTGTCCCAGTGTGGTGCCATGCTGGTGGCACATGCCATAGTGAGCCTGACAGAGCTTAGGTGGCCAGTGCCCTGGGGGGGCGTGCAAGAGCTGGAGTCATTGCCCTGGCACAGAGAGCTCTGCCTGCAGGATCCCTCCTGCCACTTGCCTTGACGCTGGCACCACTTCTTGTGCGTGCATGGCACCACCAATATCTCGGTGGGCACCGGCCACCTGGCTCAGGTCTGCTTCATGCTCTAGGGCCGAGCACGGCAGGACAGCCTAGACCCACCAGGAGTCTTCTGGGGTGCTGGTAGAGGGGATTCCCAAGCCCAGCTGCCCCAAGTCAAGTGGGGGACCATTGTTGTGACCCAAGTGCTGAGGTTTGGGTGCCCCTTGGGTACTTGTGGGTTTCACAGCAGATCCAGGCAGGGGATGTATGCCAGGAGCAGCTGTGTGTGGCACAAGGTTCTGCCTCACCTCAGGGCAGCTCCCCTGCCCAGTCAGAGCTCTCTGGCCAAAGGCATGAGGTCCTGGCACAGCTGGACAGCCCTGGGGCTGTCGCTCTGCCCCCACCAGGCTGGCATCAGGCCATGCCTACCTGCCATGCTGCACGCAGCTGGCACTGTGCGTCACCATGGCCTTCGCTCCCAGCCACAAACCGGACAGCTCCTCTTCCTCCCCCAGCCTTGCACCGGTGACGTCAGTCCAGCCAGGGGCCAGGGCACTCCCGGGTGTCCCCAGCCAACAAACCACAAACACTGTCACGAGTTTGGCGGCCTCTGGCCAGCCCCACCTGCCCCACACGGAGCAGCAGCGATGTTTATAGCATGAAACAGCTTCACCTTTGTCCCGCCGTCATGGGCACCAATCCCAGCCCATTGTCACCTGCTCCCAGGTGCCATGGCCATGACCAGGTGCACCACGTGCGCACCAGCACTGGCACCCCCGGTGCCACTGCGGGTGGGCACCCACAGGCTGCCCACCCTGTGCCCCACCATTGTGTCCCAAGGGAGGTAATGGGGCACTTCTAGCCCCAGCTTGTCCCTCAGACTGTCCCCAGCAGGGGACATGGGCTTGTCTTTCCACTCCTGATCCTCCGCCGATGCTCTGGGCCAGGCGTGGTGGTGACACTGGGTCTTGGTGTCACTCACTTCCAGCCCCTTCCCTGTGTCCCGGTGGCCCTGCTCCAGGGTTGGGGCCATGGAAGATGGGACAGGGGACCCCCTTGGCCAATGCATCCCAGTGCCACAGGATGGATCCAGCGTGGGTGTCCCAGGAGGCTCATTATGCCCCTGGCAGGCCCAGCACAAGGCTCAACCACCAGGGGCTGCCCATGCCTGCCCTGTCACTGCTCCCTGCCTTGGTTTCCCCAGGCACAGTCGGTCCCTGATGTGGTGGGGGCAGTACCAGGGTGATGCCGGGACCATGGGATTGGCTCCCACCACACTCTGGCCGCACCTATCCCATGGCCTGCACGTGCTGTGCTCCAGCTCTGGCATCCCAGTGGTGTTCCCAGGAGGTGCTCCCCCGCACAAGCCACGGCAGCGCCAGCATCCCGGGAACAGAGGCCTCGCACTGTCATTATGGATGATGTCAGGCCTGGCCACAACCGGGGAGGGTGAGAGCAAAGCAGCCTCCCTGGGAGCGAGGGTGTGGGGAGAGAAGCTGGGATGCGCAGGATGCAGGGATGTGGGTGGGATGTGAGGCACCCAGCCCCACGGCCTGGGCCCGTAGGATGCCTTGGCTGCGGGAGCCACAGCCACTCTCAGGTTGCGGTGCCGGCGCCTGCCGGAGCCCCTGCCGCGTGCCAGGGGAGCGCTCCGCGCCCGCTGCGGCACAGGGCATGCAACATTACCCACAATCAATGGATCATTATGGAATAAACAAGAGGAAAGTTGTTTTGCAAATGCGGCTGAGTTATCGCTTCACAACACGCGGCGAAGCGTCGCGCGCCGGCCGGGACACGGATGGATCCGTGTCAGAGCAAATGGGAGCCGACAGCGAGGCACCGCGCTCCCGCCAGGCAGTGGCAGCATGCCCGCTGTGCCCATCCAGGCTCTACACCTACAGCCCCCTGTCCTGCACCCACAGACCCATCCTGCACCTACAGCCCCCTGTCCTGCACCC
>VXAX01002069.1:182222-212203 GCA_013399835.1 Leptocoma aspasia
CCTCACATCTTGTGGCCCCACAACCACTGGACCCCCTGCCCTATTGCACCCTCTTATCCCACTGCACCCCTCTTGCCCTATAGCCTCTCCTCCCCACACGGCACCATCCTACCCTATTGCACCCCCCTGTACCCATCACACACCCTCTCCCATTACCACCGTTACCATCCTATTACACCCCTTGCCCCATCACATCCNGCACCCCTCTATCCATCACCCACCACAAGCCCCTTGTCCCGGCACATTCCCCATTTCCCATCACACAGTTTCTGCCCCCTCCCCTGCAGTGCTGTGTCCCCACCTCACCTTACATCCCTGTGCCTCATGCCCCTCATCCAGGCATGGGGGTCCATCCCCCATTCCAGCCCCCTGCACCCCTCACCTGCTCAGGGTGCCCCTGGGCACAGCGACTGCAGCCCCCGCTCCCCCTGCCCGCAGGGCACCTGCCCGCGCTGAGGACACGGGACGAGGGCACCATTTCCAAACCTCAGCAGATCATAACACACCTCAGGAAACAGGTACAGGGGGGCTTGGGGCACCCCCTGCCCTGGGCTGGGGTACTGGAGCCCCTCAGGGAGGAGGGAACTCTGTTGTGTCACCCATGGGTGGGATCTGGTGAATCCCGTGGGATCAAACTGGCGTTTGCCCCGCAGAAGTACAACGCTGACTACGACCTGTCGGCCACGCAGAGCGCGGACACGCTGGCCTTCGTGTCCCTGCTGGAGGAGAAGCTGCTGCCAGTACTGGTGAGGCTTGGGGGGGCTGCAGGGAAGGGGGACTCGCTGAGGATGGGGTCTGCTCCCTGGAGCTGTCCCCAGATGTGTGCCCAGCTGCCAGCAGAGCCAGAGAGCACTGCCAGCAGCAACATCCTGGGAGCCTGGCATGGCAGGGATGGGGGTTTGGGGGTGGCAGCAGTGGGTTGTGCAGCCCGGGCTGGGGTCTGCCCTTGACCCCAATGCTCCTGCAGCCCCTCGTGGTCTCCAGGGTGGCTGTGCCAGGCAGGGACTCCGGTGTGCCAGCTGTGCTGGCTGCAGCCCCGCCGTGGCCAGGCTGTGGATTGTTCTCCACCACAGATCCACACCTTCTGGGTGGATGCAAAGAACTATGTGGAGCACACACGGAAGTGGTACGCAGAAACCATCCCCTTCCCCCTCAACTTCTTCCTGCCCAACGCCATGCACAAGCGGCACCTGGAGCGGCTGCAGCTGATTTGGGGGGATGACTACATGGAGGATGAAGAGAAGCTGGAGAAGGAGGTGAGGGATGGGGTCTGGACCCAGTGAGTCCTCAGCGGTGTCTGGGGAATCCCTGTGAGGCCAAAATCCAAACTGGGGTCTGGGTTCCCCGCTCCTGCTCCCCTGAGCACTGTGGTGGTACCTGGGCAGGTGACAACCCTCTGTCGTCCTCCTGCAGCTCTACCGGGAAGCTCGGGAATGCCTGACACTCCTCTCCCAGCGCCTCGGCTCCCAGAAGTTTTTCTTTGGAGACTCGTAGGTGGCCAGAGGGGGAGAGGGGAAGGGGCCTGAGAGCCCCCCACACCCCAGCAGGGCTGAGGCCCCGTTATCTGCAGGGGAGCTGCAGCCCTGTGCATTGCTTTGGGGGCGGAACAGGCTTGCAGGGGACAGGGCACTGTCCCAAGGAGGGGGAGCCACATGCCGTCCCCGGGGGTGCAGGGGCTGGCATTGCCTGGTGGGTCTGGGTGGCTTTGGGTGGGGACAGTGGCCCAGGCACGGCTCTCTGTGCCCTAGGCCGGCCTCTCTCGACGCCTTAGTCTTCAGCCGCCTGGCACCACTCCTGAAGGCGAAGCTGCCCAACGGGAAACTGCAGCAGCACCTGAAGTCCCTGCAGAACCTGTGCAACTACTGCACCTCTATCCTCAGCCTTTATTTCCCCTGGGATGGAGGTGAGAGCCACCCCCACCTCACCCTGCGGGCTCGGGGTGACCTGTCCCCCCAGGTGCGTCCCCAGCTGACGCTCAGTCTCAGGGTGACCCTTCCCACCCACGTCCCTGCTCCGCCCCTCCAGGTGATCCCCTGACCAGTGCTCCTCGGGCTGCAGGCACAGATGGCAGTGAAGCAGAGGAGGACCCCCACAAACGGCGCAAGCAGCTGCTGTCAGTGCTGGTGGGGCTGGCAGCCATGCTGGGCTACGCCTTCCTGAGCGGCATCGTCTCCATCCAGCGTGGCAGTGGCAGCGTGGGGCCGGCCGGCCGGCAGCCTGCTGCCCTGGAGGAGGAGGAAGAGGAGGAGGAGTGAGGACAAGCTGTGTGACTGTTCCTCCCCAGCCCTTGGAACTGACTGTTTTTACTCTGGGAGCCTGGCAGCATCGCTGCCCACGGGTGCTCCGCTCTGTGTCCCACCAGGAACCACAGCCCTCTCCGTGGGAGCGTTCCTGCCACGCCAATAAACCTCCCTCTCTCCACCTGCACCCTCTTTGTACTCCCAGCACACTCAAGGCTCTTCCCAGTTTTCCCAGTTGCCCAGGCTGGAGTTTTGCAGCAGGCACCAGTGTGTCCTGCCTGTGGCTCTGCCCCTCACTCCAGCCTTGCTCTTGCTGAGGATTGGGCAGAGGGGTGACCTAAAAGCATCTGTGGCATCTGAGCAGTGTCCCCGTGCCTTTTCCAAGAGCTGTGAGGCTGAGCCCCACGTCTCCCCTGCATCACTGTGATGTGGCAGCCCTCCGGGCAGCGCAGACAGCAGTTCTGTGGGGCTGGTACCGCCCCTCCACGCTGCTGCCAGCGCGGCTGTCCCGAGCACGGCAGCACAGCCGGGACACAAAACCAGAGCCAAGGGCAGCCGGGGCTGCTCGTCAGGACACGTCCCCAGCCCAGGAGCACTCCCTGCTGCCAGCGGGACACCCGGAGCCCCGCTCCAGCAGCCGGGATCCCTCCAGCGCTGACATCTGTTTGCATTCCTCCACGCCTGCCAGCGCCGGGGAGCTCCTGCAGCTGGCACAGCTGGGAGCGCATCGCGTGGGCTGGGAGCGGGGTCGGGGGTGGCCACCTGGGCTCCGTCTGCCCCCGCGGTCCCCTGGGCCACCCGGCGTGGGGCTGGTGCCGGTATTGGCTGTGCTGCCGTTCCCGCTGGCCGCTGCCGGTTTGCGAGCGCACGGATGGAAAGGCGGCGTGGGGCCAGGCCGGCACACAGCCCTCGCTTGTTCGGCCGCCGGCTGCCACCGCCAGCGGCATCCCAGCCCTGCTGCTGCGGTGGCTGAATGTCCCCAGGCTGCGCTCCTGGGCACGCGCCCCCTGTGCCCCCCACCCGGGCGCAATGGCCAGGGGCCCCCACACTGGGCTGGAGCAGAGCCATGGTGCTGGGCCAGCTGCAGAGCCTCCCCCATACTGGCCCAGTTCGAGGGGCCCCACTGGGAGGGGAATGACTCAGTGCAACCCCCCCCCGCCCCCCCTTCGAGCACGCTCCCCTCTAACGTCACTCAGGAACTATGTGCCCCATGCTCCGTGTTCCCATTAGCTGGAGGGGCTGATGGCTGCTCTAGCAGGAGAAACCACAGCCGCCTGCTCTGGCCGGGGAGAATCTGAAGCTGCCAACGCCAGAGCTCTGCTCTAAATCCCGGCTGCGTGTCCTGACTGCAGCTGGGCCCTGCTCCCTGTCAGCTCTGGGCCCTTCCCTGCCTGAGGGATGCTGCAGTGGAAGAGAGGAGAGATGCCCCCCCTTAGGGTGACAGCGCCCTGCATCCCTGCAGCGTTGGCCCTGTGGGATGCCCCAGGAACCTGAGCAGAGGAGGGATGGGACCCATGGGGCTCAGGAGGTATCATCAGCCTCAAATCTGCCTCCTCTGGCCCCTGGCATAGTCCTGCCCACTGAGCTGGCACCAAGGGGAAGTCAGGGGCTCAGGCAAGTTTGTAGAAAACCTATTTATGAAACATCTAGAAAAGCACAGGCATTGCAGCCCTAGGGTCAAACAGATCCCCTGGAGCACAGAGGGCTGCAAGGGCTGTTTCGCAGCCCCAACCCCATTGGAGTCTTCTCTCCAAGCTGCCACCAGCACCATGTTCCTGGTGCTGGCACCTCAACTCCTCTGCTGGCTGTGGCCCCGTTAGGCTGGCTGCTTCCAGAGGAACGTCTGGATGGAGTCACTGGGAGCCACGGCCTCGATGAAGCCAACGTGTGGGTCAGAGATCCCAAAGGACACGTCCATGGGGGAACTGTGGGGAAAGAGAGAGGGGATGGGGGCTCAGTGGGGTCAGTGGGGCCTTTTACCGAGGATCAGAACTGAGCCACTCACCGGTTCAGGACCACCAGGACAATGGCACCGTCGGGGCGCAGGAAAGCCGAGTGCTCCAGGTCACACCGGTGGCACTTCTTAGAGACCGCCAGTCCCACACGCTGTGAGCCCTCAGGGATGAACTTGCTGTGGGGACAAGCAGGGTCAGAGTGTGGTACTTAGGACATGGCACCTGGAGCCAGCAGCAGGAGCCAGCAGCCTGTGGCCCCAACACACCTGAAGTGCCCCAGGTGGTAGAACATGGGCTGCTTGTAGAAGACGTCCTTGCTGCTGTCCACAATGACGGGGCTGTCCACATAGTTCTTGCTCCAGTTGGGGCCTCCCTCCATGTCCAGGGCCAGGTTCCAGTCGGTCCAGCCTGTCACGTAGTTGTTGAGGTTCTGCAGGGCAGGGGGTGGTACTGAGCCACAGGCAGGCCCAGGGGCTGGCCAGGGTGGCCAGTGCATCCGTGGCTCCCACCAGGCCCTACCGTCAGGATGCTGTGGCTGTAGTTGCTCCCACGGTCCCAGCCACCCAGCACCACCCTGGGCTCCCAGAAGTAGGAGCCTGTGGAGGCCTCCGTGGAGAGGAGGAAGTAGTCCGGGAAGAGATGATGGGTGATGGAGAGTGTCAGGTCGATGGGTGCCAGAAAATCCAGGTACCAGTGGATGCCGATGCCACTGATGTAGCTGGCAGCCACAGGGTCTTTGAGAACCTGGCAAGAGAAAAGGGTCACCAGTGCCCAGGGTGACTGTGGGGCCAGGACAGCTGCTATGGGGACTCACCACCTCAGCCCAGTAGGGCAGCATCACCCTCTGGTCATCCAGGATGATGAGCTGGACATGGCGGTGGGAGCTGTTGGCCAGCGCCGGGCCCAGGTCCTGGGCAATGAAGTCCCGCTGGTGCTCAGGGGAGAAGCCCAGGCACTGGAAGGGGTAGAAGATGATCTCACCAGCTGTGGGCTCGTTCCCTGCCGTCACTGCCCAGAAGGTCAGGTTGGACTTGGCGTATTCATCCAGGAACCTGGTGTGGGGTAGATGGTGAACAGCCCCATTACACCTGTGCCAGCCCCAGCTCCAGGTATGGCCTCCCTGGCACCCACCACACTCCCGTGGCCCCTCACCGGATGAAGTACTTGGCCCAGGCCCGGTGGTACTTGTCCCCAGGGCTGCCCTTCAGTGTTCCCCTCCCTGTCATCGCTCCATTCGTCTTCATCCAGACTGGGGAGGTCCAGGGGCTGGCATACAGTGACAGCGGCCTCTTGGCCACTGCCTGGGCTGCTTGGAGGATGGGGATCTGGGGAGAAGTGGGATGGCACAGAGCTCTCCAGGTCTGTCCCAATGCTGGCAGTGCAGGAGGAGTCATCCTCCTCCCCAGAGGCGGGAAGGTGCTCCCTTTCCCCATCCCATCCCATCCTATCCCATCCAGGTGTACGGATGAGTCCTCTCCCTCCCCATTGGAAGTGCTCCCCTTCCCCTCCCTATTTCATCCCATCTGATCCTATCCCATCATGTCCCATCCTTTCTCCCACCCAGATGGAAGGATGAGTCATCTCCCTCCTAATCAGCAGGAAGGAACTCCCTTTCATCCCCTGTCCATCCCATCCCATCCCATCCCATCCCATCCCATCCCACCCAGGCAGCAGACCCAGTCCCTCAGACTCTTCCTGCAGGGCTCACCTTCATGTGTGTGTCCTCCTCTGTCAGGCTGAAGTGCCTCAGCTCAAAGTCGCCCTCGGCGTCGGCATAGGTGTACAGGCGGATGGAGAAGTCAGTGCTGGCCATGGGCACACGCACCAGGTTGTACTCAATGCCTGAGGACAGGGCAGGTGGTGATGGGCATCTTCAAGTTGCATTTGGGGGTCCAGATCCCCCAGGCCCTCAGAACAAACCTCAGCAGACCCCAGCTCTACCACCAACAGCATTGCCTGCCCTGGGCTCACCTTCCTCGGAGAAGTAGGAGCGGAGCAGGTGGTTCTGGGCACCCTTGGACAGGGACTGGATGTTGATGGCAGCCGCGTCGGTGATGGAGCCACCAAAGCCCTTCACCTTCTGGTACCTCTGCGCTGTGTCCAGGGTCAGGTGGAAATCTGTGGGGACACACAGTGTCACCATCCCCGCCGTGTAGGACAGACTGTCACAGCAGGTGCAGCCAGGGTGGTACCTGGGCTCTTGGCGTTGTGCTGGAAGCTCCCCTCGCTCCGCTCCAGCCGCTTGCCAGCCTTGCTGCTCTCATACTTGACGTAGGAGCCAGGGGCTGGCAGGACCAGGGGGTCCAGCGTGTCACAGTACGTGGCACTGCAGACACAGACCAGTGAGCCGTGCCCAAAATCCTTGGCGTCACAGGGACGGCCACCTGCAGCAGAGGAAAGACCCCATGGGCACTGAGGGCTGTGGCAGGAGCCCAGCTCATCCCTTCGACCCATGACAGACTCCAAATCCGCCACCCTCCAAAGCCCAGGGACGTGTGCCAGCACGTACCTGTGGCCTGCAGGGCCACCTGTGCCAGCAGGAGCCAGCCGAGGACATTGGCACAGCCTGGCCCCATGGCACCTCTGCTGCAGCGGCTCAGACGATGCCAATGGACGCACTGGAGCTGGGAGCAGGGGAAGGTGTCAGCACCCAGAGCTTCTCAGCCTGACCCAGCCCCACACAGGGACAGAGACACAGGGCAGGGAGAGCCTCAGCATCATGCCCCTGCCCAGGGACTTTAGGGACCACTAGACCCCCCTGCCAGGGCTAAGCCTGTCCTGCCCTCTGCCCACTGCTCCAGCCCAGCACCCACCTGCCCTCCTACCTCTCCAGAGTCTACCAACAGTTCTGGCTATGTCCCAGGTGGGGGTGCAGCCCCCAGGTGTGGGCAGCCCCCAGGTGTGAGCCACCCCACCAGCCTGCTGTTCCTAGCCACCCACGCTGGCTGTACCCGCAACTTTGTTCACTCCCATCAGCTCCCTCCCACTCCTTCTCCCTCCTCACTTGTTCCACAGCTGTGCCATGCTGCATCACCCCATGTATCCCCTGTGCCCCCCGAGCCATGGCTAGGAGCGAACAGCTCCACAATCCCAATCCCACATGCGTGCCAGCTGGGGCTTGTCCAGCCAGAGTGATTTGGGGCTCAAGCCCCAGGCACGGAAAGTCCCACATTCCCCTGTTCTGTGCAGGTGTTCACACCCTGTCCTGTCCTTCCCATGATGCTGGGCAAAGAGCCTCTCGATGACAGCACAGGAGGAGCCACCTCCAAGCCTCGGGACCCTGATGCCAGACTGAGGACACCTGGGGACCTCTGCCAGGGTGGGATGGTGCTGTCTTGTTTCTCCCCGAGATCTTGTGGGATGTGGAGAGGGGCCAGGCAGCTGTCCCACCTCCATTACCTCCCACTCCCTGCCTGGGAATGATGCCCAGCTTGGCCAGGGCATGTCCTCAGCATGGTCCTGATGCCCAGGGCTGTCCCATACCCATCCCTATCCCCATTCCCACCTGCTGAAGCCGCCTCAGATCCAGGGGACTCACCTGCTGCCAAACCACCTCTTGCTGCGTCTCTGTGCAGCGGTGGCAGGACCTGTGTCCTGGCTGTGCCTGGTGGGAGGTGACGCGTCTGGCGGAGCAGGAAAGGTGAGTTTGGAGTGGGACAGCTCATGGGACTCTGTGTTTGAAGAGGTGCCTGGGGATGATTTTGCAACCTGGCTCCGATGAGCTTTCCACACACCACAGCATTTGCAAAGCTCTCCTGAAACCTGTTCCGGTGGCCAGAGGGAAGCTAGGGAGGGGAGGATGCTCGCCACCCCCCAAGTGCCTCCATCACCCCCCATAGCCAGGCCTGCCCTGCTCCCCTTGGGAAGAGCCCCACGGGAGCAGCCCTGCGTCCCTGGGACACCTCGGACAGGGCAGGGCTGGCTGTGCCCACCCAGGGTCCCTGCTCATCCCGCCCGGCAGCATTCCGGCTTTGCCGTGGCCAGTGCCACTGCCACTGCCATGACCTGTGTCCCGTTTGTGGCTGCTCCGGGACCTTTCCTGGCACTGGCAGAGGCAGCAGCCGGTCATAGCAGGGATTCCCGACCCCTCCTGCTGGCTCCGCGGGCGATGGGCACAGTGGGGGCCGCAGGCGCTGCCCGCCGATGTCCCCTCGCCCCCGCCGTGCGGCCGTGCCCCCCACGCCGGAGCCCCACGCCGCAGAGGGCTGGGTGGAGCCGGCTGCAGCAGTTTATCATCTGCAAAACAAGCCTGGGCTCCACACCGTCTAATTTGGGATCCTTCCTAATTGCAGGCATCTGCTCCGCAGGAGAAACAGGAGGCGGGCAGAGGCACGGGGGGTGTGGCATCGGCGCCGGGGTCCCCTTGGGGCAGCTGGTGAGGGTGGCCAGGGAGGCAGACCCCCCACCCAGGGACCACAGTCCCTCACTCAGTGTCACAGTCCCTGACCCAGGGTCACAGCCCCTCACTGCAGATCGCAGCCCCCCACCCAAGGAATCCCCCAGCTGCAGGCAGTGGGGATGATGGGGGTGGTTCCTCCAGCCTCACCCCACCCCTCGCACCCACTGCAGGGGATGTTGCATCCAGCTGGCTTTTCCCAGCTGGCTTTTCAACGGGGAGGGAAGGCGCCATCCTGCAGCAGCTGCGGTTCCAAAGGGGCAGGAGCAGGGAGCCAGCCCAGGGAAGCTGGGCAAAGCCTTTCCCTGCACGCTTGTCCCTGGGCACTGCTGAGCGCCGGGGTGAGGGCTCTGTATGTGCCCTCCCGGCACAGCAGAGGTCCGATGTCCCTTGGGAAGGGGACATTCCCAAGGTGTCAGGAATAGTGTGGCAGCAGGACAGGGGCAGTGGCCCTGTGCTGGGCACTGATGAGGTCACACCTCGAATCCTGGGGGTCAGTTCTGTGCCCCTCATGACAAGAGGGACATTGAGGGGGTGGAGCATGTCCAGAGAAGGGGATGGAGCTGAGGAGGGGTCTGGAGCACCAGCAGAGGCTGAGGGAGCTGGGGGGCTCATCCTGGAGAAAAGGAGGATTAGGGAGTCATTCTGGCTCTGCACAACTCCCTGAAAGAGGGGTCAGCCAGGTGGGGGTCACGCTTTGCTCTCAGGGAACAAGGGACAGGACCAGAGGAAATGGTCTCAAGTTGCATCAGAAGAGCTGTGGCATTTCCAAGGAGAGGTTTAGGTCGAATATTAAAGAAAACTTCTTCATGGACAGGACTGTCCAGCCCTGGCATCAGCTGCCTGGGGCAGTGGTGGAGTCGCCATCCCTGGAGGGATTTAAAAAATGTGCATGGAGCACTTGGGGACATGATTTAGGGCTGGCCTTGGCAGTGCTGGGGGAACAGTTGGACCTGATGATCTTCAAGGCCTTTTCCAACCTCAAGGATTCCATGATTCTGTTCTGTGATTCTAAGCACAGGCAGCCCAACCCAGCTGCCATTGGGGCCAGCATTCCCCAGGAACATGGATAAAAGCACAGGACAGGCTGGTGTGCTCCATGAACAGGGCTGGGATGGAGCCCGGTGCCACCTTCACACCACACTCCAATAAACCAGCTGTAAAGCCTCTGGGTTTTTCATTTTCCCCAACCTCAGCAGTTCCGTGGCTCTCACACAGGAGCATTGGCCAAGGAGAGCTCTGGCTTTCTCATTCCTGTGTTTCAAAGATGCTGGTAATGTTCCCAAAGGCACAGGGAATACTGTAACTGGTATTTAGGGAAAGCAAACAGGATGGGGAGGTCCCTGCAGGCTGCGGCCGGTGTTGGCCACAGCCAGAATAGAGGGGACTCTGTCCAGAGGCCACCCTGGAGAGGTGGCACCAGCCTAATCTGTCCATAAGGTTTGGTGGATGGGGACACTGATATCATTTACTCTGCCTTTCCAACAGCATCTGACACTTGGATTTAAAAAAAAAATCCCCCCAAAAAGTAGGCTGGGGAAAACCAACAACACATATGGAATGAATCAAGGGCTGGCAGCGGCGGAGGCTCCAGCTGCAGGGATAAACAAGGAGCCACCCGCAGGCCACGGGGGCCGGAGCCCCCGGGGCACCCCTGGCCCCGCGCCGCCCCGCCGAGGAAAACCGAGCGATTTCCGAGCGCGTAGAGGAAACACTGACGGGAACGGCGCATTCCGGAGGGAGCGCGTCATGGCTTTACTTGGCGCCCGCGACACACGCGAAGGTTTCGAGGGGGCCACGTGTGGAAGTGTGGTCCAGGAGACGGTGCAGAGGGAACTTCCAGGGGGATGGGAAGTGCCGGGTGGGAGGAGAGGCTGGGAAGCAGCAGGCCCGGCCACGCCCCGGTGCCAGGAGCACACGGAGCCCCTCGTGCAGCAATGGGTCACCATCGGCTTCCACCCTCGAGGGATGCTGGAAAGGATGGAGGAAGAGTTGACCCCCGGTGTCCCCCAGAGTCCCCCAGCACTCCCCTGGCTATCCCTGCTGGCGCCACAGGTAGGTCTGGATGGAGTTGGCTGGAGCCACAGTCTCAATGAAGCCCATGGCAGGGTCCTGGATTCCAAATGGCACATCCCGGCCAAACCTGGGGAGCGAGAGGGGCTGAGCAGGGTGGCACAGCTGGGGCTGAGCATCACCCCCGTCCCCTGCCTGGGCTGACCTGTTGAGGACCACCAGGACAAGGGCACCATCCGGGCGCAGGACGGCCACGTGCTCCAGCTGGCAGAGGAGGCAGCGGCGGCTGCTGTGCAGCCCCACCCGCCGGGAGCCCTCGGGAATGAACTTGCTGTGGGGAGAGGACCAGGAGAGGGGCTCTGCCCCAGCTCTGGGGCTGGCGGCAGCACCTGAGCCCCCCTGACCCACCTGAAGTGCCCCAGGTGGTAGAACATGGGCTGCTTGTAGAAAACATCCTTGCTGCCGTCCACGATCACTGGGCTGTCCACAAAGTTCTTGACCCAGTTGGGGCCTCCCTCCAGATCCAGGACCAGGTTCCAGTCGGTCCAACCAGACACAAAGTGGTTCATGACCTGGGGGGGCAGGGAAGGGGCTGAGTGGGGCTCCCCACAGCCCCGGGCGGGCGGTGTGAGGGCCGTACCGTCAGGATGCTGTGGCTGTAGTGGTTCCCCCGCTCCCAGCAGCCCAGGGACACGGCAAAGCGGAACATGAGGACGCCAGTGCAGGCCTCCGTGTAGAGGAGGAAATGGTCAGGGAAGAGCTTGTGGGTGGCCTCCAGGCTGCAGCCGGGTGGGACGATGGCATCCAGGTACCAGTGGATTGCCACGCCAGCCACATAACGGGCAGCTGTGGCATTTCCCAGGACCTAGGGAGCAAAGGAGATGCCTCACACCTGAGGCTATGCCTGAAGCCTGCGGGGATGGACACATGGACTCCATGTGCCAGTGTGGTCTCTCAGGGCCACCTCTTGTCCCCTCCCTTGGGCACCACAGCCTATCCCACCTGCAGCCCCTCCCTGCAGCCCTGCACCCCTTTGAGCAGCACCCTGGCATGGATCTGGTGCCCCAACATGGCTTTGGCACCTCGCTGGGTGCAGTGCTGAGGGGGTGGGGCAGAGGTGTGCCCCTTGGTGGGCCCCTTGCCCCCCAGCCAGCTCTGCTGCTGCCTGGTCCTCCCTCCCCATCCCCCTGGGGGGTGGTCCAGCCCTGCAGCCATGGAGGCAAAGGAGGGGCATGCTGCCTGGCTTGGGGCTGGGGCAGGAGCACACTTTACTTCCTTTCCTCCTAGTTTAAGGCAATTCCCCCCAAACAGCCCTTGCGGCATTGTGGGGGGAAACCAAATCAGCCAAAACTCTGCCCAGAAAAGGTGCTGGTGTCCAGCAGCACTGCCAGGATGCAGGGATCCAGGATGTGGGTGCCACCTCCTGTCCTCACTCCCGCCGGGCACACGCGGAGGCGGCTACTCCAGAAGGAGCCGGCTCCAGCTCCCACTCCGGCAGACCCGGTTTGCTCCCGCTCTCTAGGGCTGGGAGAGGCTGCTGGCTCCATTTCCCATAAAGCCTGGGGCTGGGGCACGAGTGGAGGGGAAGGAAGGGCCTCTGCTCTTCACCACTTTGGCCCAGTGTGGGAGGTGGATGCGCTGGTCGTCGAGCATGAGGAGCCGTGTGCGGTGGGGGCTGCGGGCCAGCGCAGGGCCCAGGTCCTGGGCGATGAAGTCCCGCTGCTGTGCGGCCGTGAAGGCGATGGTGGGGGCCTGGGGGGGCGTGAAGAGCCCCGCCAGTGGCTCGTTCTGCGCCGTCACTGCCCAGAAGGTCACGTTGTGTTTGGCATATTCATCCAGGAACCTGGTGCAGAGAAGGGGGGGCAGAATCAGCTGTGCTGCTCCCCCACCCCACTGCCCGATCCTCCCGCTGCCCATCCCAGCCTGGTTCCAGAAACAGTACTTGATGAAGTAGTTGGCCCAGGTCTTGTGGTACTTGTCCCCTGCCTTCCCCTTCAGAGTCCCTTTCCCACGGACATCCCCATTAGATTTCATCCAGGCTGGGGCGGTCCAGGGGCTGGCAAACAGCAACAGCGGCCGCTTGCTCATGGCCAAAACTCGGTGCAGGAGGGGAATCTGTGGGAGGGGGCAGAGGGACAGGGTCAGCTCCAGCTGCAGCTCCCCAAAACCACAGGGCCCAGCATGGGAGGAAGGGGAGAACTCAAGGGACCTCAGCGGGGACTGTTAGCTGGCAAGCACCACCCCACGGCACAGCGCCCTGGCTCCTCACCCTGCCAGTGCCAGCTGGGATGCGCCAGGACGTGCCCTGGAGGAGGTGCCAGCTCCCACATGCTGTCCCCATGCACCCTGCCACAGTGTGCAGGGCTCAGCAGCACCTGGTCCCGCGGGTCCCAGCACACGCAGGAGCTGCGGCGTGAGAGGGGACAAGGTGCTGATGGCAGGGGCTTCAGCCTCCCACCTTCATCTTCACATCCTCGTCCACCAGCCTGAAGTGCTTCAGCTCATAGTCGTTGGGGATATCATCGTAGCTGTAGGGGCGCACGGAGAAGTCACTGCAAGCCATGGGGACCCGGATGAGGTTGTACTCAATCCCTGAGGAGCAGGAAAAGCATCAAGCGGCACAGGAGCAGGCATCCAGGTGGCGATGTCCCTGCAGCGGGGACAGGCACAGCCACCTCTGGTGGCCCCACCGTCTGCTCACACTGCCGTGCTCTCACTGCTCACCGCTCTCAGAGAAGTAGGAGCGCAGCAGGTTGTCCTGGGCTGGCTGTGACAACTTCAGGATGTTCATGGCAGCAGCATCGGAGAGGGACCCGCCGAAGCCCTTCACGTGCTGGTACAGCGTGGAGATGTTGAGCGTCAGCAGCAGCCCTGCGGGAAGAGCCCGGCTCAGTCCGTGGTGCCTGGCGGTCCTGTGGTGGCACCGCCACCCACCCGTGGCGCTACCTGGGGTGCGCAGACTGCTCTGGAACTTCCCCTCGCTCCACTCCAGCCGCTTGCCAGCCTTGCTGCTCTCATACTTGACGTAGGAGCCAGGGGCTGGCAGGACCAGGGGGTCCAGCGTGTCACAGTACGTGGCGTTGCAGACGCAGACCGGCGAGCCGTGGCCAAAATCCTTGGGGATGCAGGGTCGGGCACCTGGGAGGCACGGGAGGGTGGGGATGGCTGCCGGCTCAGGGACGTGTCCCTGTCTGCTCTCCCGCCTGCCCCGGGGCGACGCCACTGCCCCCGTGCCCCGCATTCCGTGCTCCGCATCGGGCACCCAGCTCCGCGCTGCCCCCGGGCTTCTGTCCTTGGCCCAGGGTCCCCAAGCCCCGCTGCCACCCCCGCCACGTCCCCGCGCTCACCTGCCGCCTGGGGCACTGGCAGCAGCAGCAGCAGCAGCCAGCCCAGGATGCCGACAGCCCACATGGCCCTTCTGCGCTCCCCCAGCTCTGGCAGGTCCCAGGGAGCAGCACCTGCGGCGGGGACACCCTCAGTCAAGGCAGGAGGATGAAGGGATCAGCCCCATCTCCTCAGCCCCTGGTCCTCCTTCCAGTGCCATGGAGCTCCTGCCACACTCTCCATTCCCCCCAAACACCCTCATCCTGCAGGTAGGTTGGGGAGGGTCCATCCCTCCCAGGAGCCCGCACCCCGCCTGCCTTCACCCCAGCTGCTCCCGACCTGCGCTGCCGCCAGCCCTCCTCCTCCTCAGCAGATCCAGCCTCCCCACCTCGCCTTTACAGGGAGCTGCTCGGAGACCTCCCTCTGCAGCACACCCTCTCCCACCCCCACAGCTCCTCCTTGCTCTCCTCCCGGCCCACACCTGCCCTCGGGCGCGGACCGCCGTGCATCTCCTCGCAGTGGGGCTGGGGAGCGCCGGGTCCCCCTCGCCCTCCGCCGCCATGCCAAGGAGGGACAGGGACACGGTGCTGGCGGCTGCGCCTGAGTGAAAGGTCCAACCAGCACAGGGGGGTGTCATGGGGGCAGATCTGAGATCCTATTCCTACAGGAAGAGCTGATTCCTTTATTTTGTCAGGCAGGGTCTGGATGAGCCGCTGGGAGCCCAGCAGAGCCAAGGGCAGGCTCATGGCACGGCTGCCTGTCCTGCTGGGGACCTCCAACAGCACCCTGGGACACCCATTGATCCCTGTCTGCCACCCTGCTGTCCCCACTGTCCCCCAGGAGCCGTGGGGCCATGCACTCAATGCAGGAGGGTCCAGGACACCCAGGCAAGGTCAGTGAGTGTGGCTGCACAGCTCAGGGCAGCAGAAGGGCACAGCACGGGTGGCCACATGAGGCTGTTGCCATTCCCTGCCCAAGACTTTGGTATCACTGTCCCCAACTCAGCATGTGCTGGGGAAGGCAGCAGCAGTGGCAGCAAGTGGGCAATACCCCAGCTCCTGGGCAAGCAGGGCTCCACTCTGGCTAGCAACAACAGCAGCTAGACCCTCAAAGGGGACCCTGCTGTCCCAACACCACGCCAGGAGCAAAGCCAGCTCTGGTGCTCCAGTAGCACTCCCTGTTCCTCCAGGAGTGACTCTGCAGCCCAGCGAGCCAAGGCTGAACTGGGCCAGCTCACCTGGGCACACAGACCCTACCTGGTCCCATCACCCAGGATGTTCCCACTCCTGTGGACAGGTACCCCTCACTGTGGGGACGTCCTTGGAGTGGCCCGGGGAATGGAGAGTGGCCAGATCCCAGCCACAGCTCTGCTGGCCTGGAGCATCAATCACCAGGTCAGGGCTCCCCTGCACAGGGTTAAACTGCTCCGTTAGCTTTCCTTCCATGGGTGGAGCAGCACTTCATGACTAATTTTCTCCATTTCTGGCATATCAGATGCAGCTCTGGGGCAATTCAATTCATCAAAGTTCCTCCTACCCCCAGCACTGCCCTGCTATGGGCCCTGCCACAGTTCCACACCTCTGCTGGGAGCTGAGCCATGTGACACCTGGGCCAGCTGCCACTGGGGCTGGGGCAGATGGGGCCAGGTAGCCCCTGGTTACATCTCATGGTACATCTCATGGTTACATCTCCTGTCCCTGTCCTGCTGCATTGTGGATCTCCCACTTGGATCTACCTCCAAGTGTGATTAAGGTGTGACCAGACTGCTGCACCCAGGTGAATGAGCCCCAATTTTGGGGAGGGATTAATAGCTCCTAAGGCAATCAGCCACCTTCAAGCTCACTTCCAGCCACCCAGGATGCCCCCGCTCACCCTTTCCCATTCCAAGGTCCAGTTCTTCCTGCCCCCCCATCAGCCACAGTCCCCCAGCTGGCTCAGGTCCCACAGCTCCTGGAAGCAAAACACTGCGGAGGCTGCTGGAGCTCATCCTTATCAACACCAGCTGATAAGAGCGCCCTGCTGAGCAGGAAAAGTGAGACCCAGGGGCCGGACAACGCCTAGCAGGGAGCTGCTGGCACGGCAGATACCAGGCAGCCCCACCAAGCCCCCAAAGCCACTTCTTGCAGCCAATGTCCAAATCCAGGGAGCTCCTGGGGGTCGCAGGGGCCTTGTGGCACCATGTGACTGCCCTTTGCAATGCACAGGTGAGTTTGCTCCAGGATGGGGTCAAGGACATGGGGTCAAAGGAGCCATGAGAGGAGCCAGAGGGTGAATTTTGTCCCTAAGCCAGGACAGTGTGGATGGGGACCCAGGGACCTGCAGCTGAGCTGAGTCACCTTTCTGGGGATCACAACTCTGTAAACATTGATGCCGAAGAGCCTCAGTGTGGCACCACAGCAACTCCTTCCTGGCAGTGGCACCCCGGCCCAGAGCGTGTGGGGACAGTCCTCAGGGTGATCACTTGCTCCAAGCCAGCTGCTGCAGGACCCCAGCAGCCCCCAGTCACCGTGACCCCCAAACAAGCCAAGGCTTTGCACAAGAATTAATGAGCAGAGCCAAGCCCAGCGACGTCGGAGGATTCGCCCCCGCTACGTTTATCCCAGAGCCAGTCAGTCCTTCAGCGCCGAGCCGAGCGCAGGGACAAGGGCACGTGGACCAGAGTGATTCAGCATCCGGCCACCAGCTGCTAGCACCAGGGCAGGTAAGTGAGAAACAGGTGGGGGAGCAGCCCTGCACCGGGAGTGGGATGCTGGGAGCAGGGTGATGGGAGCAGGGTGATGGGGATGGGACTCGCTGCAGTTATGATCCTGGGCAAACGTTTCCCTCTTGTGGACAAACACAAACAGCCTCGGGGCAGGAGCAGGGTGCTCTCCCCAGGAACTCTGGCGGCAACTCCTGGAGCTGCGGGGTCCTAGGAGCAGCATCCCTGTGACTCCGTGGCGTGCCAGTGTCCCAGGGTGACACTGTCACTCACTGACCACGCCTGGGCTGTGCTCAGCCCACGCAGCATCGGGGCTGTCAGTCCTGACAGCACCCCTGGGCACATCCCGCCTGCACGGATCAGCCCAGGGGCCCCACCGCCTTCCTCACCCTGAAATTATGACCTCCCTGCCCTAATCTCCTGCTCTCACACCCTGCCAGCTCCCTCCCTCCTTCCTGGGTGCGCCCACACTCAGCACCCACTCCCGGTCCTGTCTCCGCTTGCTCAAGCCACCCCAGATCTGTGGGGGGTGCTGAGCCCCCGGTGCACCCCCACTCTCCTCACCACAGTGGGGACCTCTCAGCTCAGTCCCCATGGGAACAGCAGGCTCCAGGCAGGGCTGCTGCAGGCCGGCCAACCTCCCTGGCCCAGAAAAGCCCCAGGAGCAGCTGGCACTGCCCTGACCTCAGCCAGAGCTGAGGACATGGGACCCTGAGACCCCATGCTTCAGTGCTCCTGGAGCCCTGCCTCAGGGGCCTTGGTCTGGGAGAGACATGACCCACACAGCCCCTGGCCTGACATCAGGCTGCAAGTGGCTCCAGATTGGCAGGAAAAGCACAGAAAGCTGAAGTCTGGCCACAGTCCCTGCTCAGCACTTCCATCAAGGAGCGGTGTCCAAATGCTCTGTCCCTGCTCCTGATGCAGCACCCAGAGCATCTGCATTCAGGGTGAATCCTGAGCCACTTGCTCGGTCCTAAAACCTGTCCCCAAAGGCAGCAGGAGTACACCCGGGCTCTGCTCAGCCCCAGCCACGCAGCTCATGCTTGGAAGTGGGAGCAGACTCATGCCTGGAGCGCCGCTCAGCAGGGTGAGCCCCAGGGGAGCTGAGGTGGGCAGAAGGGCAGGGGGTGGGCAGGGAGAGGGGCTGGCCCACGATGCTCTGGGTGCTCAGCACAGCTCGCCAGACTCCAGCAGGCTCCATGCCGGGGTGGCACCCAGCCACAGTGCCCAGGAGCGGGGGAGGGACCCAGACGTTTTTCTTCCAGCCGTAGACATCAAGGCAGCATCCGTGTTTAATGTTGGAACGGCAGAACGCAGCGTTCACAGCCTGTGGGGTCTCCACCCTGAGGGGCACCGGTGCCCCCGGCCCTCCTGCACGTGCACGGCCTCCCCGGCCCGGCCCAGCCCGCTCCGGCTCTGCCGTAGCCCCGGGGAGCCGCTTCCTCCGGCCCGAGCCCGCGGCTAGCCGGGGCTGCACGTCCGGCCCAGCTGTGTCCGGCCCCTGGCCGGCCACGGGCGTCTCAGCCCCATCACTGCCGCTGCCACAGGTAGGTCTGGATGGAGTTGGCCGGAGCCACGGCCGCGATGAGGCCGACGGTGTCCGCCAGCCCAAAGGTGATGTCCTGTGGGGACCTGGGGGGCAAGAGCAGGGCAGTCAGACCTGCAGCACCTGCACAGGGCTCAGTGGGATGGGGTCCCATGCTGGTCTGGGACACAGAGGGGCCGGGCTGCATCACCCACCGGTTCAGAACCACCACAACCACAGCCCCATCGGGGCGCAGGAACGCCGTGTACTCCAGCGCCGTCTTCTTGGACTCTCTGGAAGCGACGAGCCCCACGCGCTGGGAGCCCTCGGGGATGAATTTACTGAACAGACAAACGAGAAGCAACCTCAGGGCAGGAGTCAGACCCCAGGAGAGCTCCTCTCAAGCCAAATTTGCCTTGCTTCTCTCAGGACAAGCTGCTCCTGGAGCCCAGGCAGCTTAGCACACATGGGCTCCAACCCACCTGAAGTGTCCCATGTGGTAGAACATGGGCTGTTTGTAGAAGATGCCTTCGCTGCTGTCCACGATGATGGGGCTGTCCACATAGTTCTTGACCCAATTGGGGCCCCCTTCCAGATCCAGGGCCAGATTCCAGTCAGTCCAGCCGGCCACAAAGTGGTTCAGATTCTGCAACAGGACAGCTCAGATGCCTGCTCAACACCAGGAAGCCTCCCCAGGGCCCAACGCACAGGGAGACACAGGGGCCTCACCGTCAGGATGCTGTGGCTGTAGTGGTTCCCCCGCTCCCAGCAGCCCAGAATCACATCCCGCTCCCAGAAATGGGCCCCAATGCACGCCTCCGTGGCCAGGATAAAGTAATCGGGGAAGAGCTCATGAGTGGGCAACACCGTGTCCTGTATGGGACCGATGAAGTCCAGGTACCAGTGAATGCCAATGCCGTGGACGTAGCGAGCTGCCTCCTCATCCTCCAGGACCTGGCAGGGAGAAGAGTCAGTCCCATGGGGCAGAGCCAGAGGCCCAGCCCTCCACAGGACAGAGCACGCAAGCCCCCCACAAGGAGAGGGGCTCTGCCCTGGGTCACCATGATGGCACATCCCCCCCAGCACACTCACAACTCTGGCCCAGTGCGGGAGGTGGAGCCGGTTGTCGTCCAGGATGATGAGCTGGATGTGGCGGTGGGAGCTGTTGGCCAGCGCCGGGCCCAGATCCCGAGCGATGAAGTCCCGCTGCTGCTCGGCTGTGAAGCCCAGGCACTGGAAGGGGTAGTTGTTGATCAGCCCAGCCGTGGGCTCGTTCTCTGCTGTCACTGCCCAGAATGTCACATTGTGCTTGGCATACTCATCCAGGAACCTGGTGTGGGAGGAAGGGGTGAGCCATGAGGGGTCCCCAGTGCCTCCACTGAGAGTCCCCCAGGTATCGCCCCAGTCCCCCGGCCCCAGCCAGTCCTCACCGTACAAAGTAGTTGGCCCAGGTCTTGTGGTATCTGTCCCCTGCCTGTCCCTTGAGTGTCCCCTTCCCCACATAGGACTCGCTGGTTTTCAGCCAGGTGGGGGAGGTCCAGGGGCTGGCATACAGTGACAGCGGCCGCTTGCTCATGGCCAAGGCTCGGTGAAGGAGGGGGATCTGCAGGAGGAGGTGGAGGGGCCGACTCAGCCCAGCCCCTGTGACCCTCCACCCCACCCTGCTCCCTCCTGGGGTACAGGACAGCTCGCCTTCAGCTTGGTATCCTCGTCTCGCAGGCTGAAGTGGGTGAGCTCGTAGTCGTAGGGGACATCATCGTAGGTGTAGGCATGGAGGGAGAAGTCGCAGCTGGCCATGGGGAGCCGGATGAGGTTGTACTCCAGCCCTGCCAGGCACAGTGGGACATGAGGTGTCCAAGATGTGCCAGCACCTATAGACCCTGTCACCATCCCACCCGTCTCCCCGACATCCTACCTTCCTCAGAGAAGTACGAGCGCAGCAGGTGATCCTGTGCTCTTTCCGGCAGGGATAAGATGTTGATGGCGGCTGCGTCGGTGATGGAACCACCAAAACCCTTCACCCTCTGGAACCGCTGCGTCGTGTCCAGGGTGAGGACAACATCTGCAGGGAGGGGAGCCCAGCGTGACAGTGGGTTGCCGCAGGGTCCACCCCATCCTTGCCACCCGTGGCAGTACCTGGGGCGTAGAGTCTGTGCTGGAATTTCCCCTCGCTCCGCTCCAGCCGCTTGCCGGCCTTGCTGCTCTCATACTTGACGTAGGAGCCGAGGGCCGGCAGGACCAGGGGGTCCAGCGTGTCACAGTACGTGGCATTGCAGACGCAGACCATGGCATCACGGCCGAAGTACTTGGGGCTGCAGGGCCGGGCGCCTGGGGGGCACGGGAAGGTGGTGGGGGCAGCCTCAGGGATGTCTCCCTGCCAGTTCTCCCGCCTGCCCCGGGGGTGACTCCACTGCCCCCGTGCTCCACAAACCGGCACCTCCGGAGCACCGAGCTCCATGCTGCCTCCGGACCCCCAGACAACTCCCGGGCATCCCCAACCACGGACTCCCAAGGTATTCCCTCTCCCTCCCCTCCCATTTCGATCCATCGGGCGTCCCAGGCCGCCCGGGGACCCCCGTCCCCTGCACCCACCGCGTACCCCCGGGCCCCCCTCGCTCACCTGCGGCCCGGTGCACGGCCAGCAGCACCAGCAGCAGCCGCCAGCACAGGGCACCGCCGGCCCCCATGGCCCCGCCGCTCCCGGTGCGCTCGGAGCCGGCCGGGCAGCACCGGATCCGCCGCCGGTCTTGCCTTTAAGGGCGCCCGGGCAGCTCGTCCCGCCCACACCCGGTGCAGGAGCGGCACCGACTTGGGCGGGCCTGGCCCCGGCCCTTCCCCCGCGCCGGTTTCGGGACCGCGAACCGGGAGAACCGTGTGGGCGAGGGGTCGCTTCGCCCCCCCCTACTCCCCGAGAAGCGCAGGCGGTCCCGGTCCCGGTCCCCGGTCCCGCTGCCTCCCCACGCCCCGACGGCACCGGCCGCCCCGTCCGGCGGAGCCGCCACCGGGAAAACGGGACCCCGCACCCCGTGACCGATCAGCTGACCGCCCGCCCCGCCCCGCTCCGCCCGCCCCGTGACACCGGCCTCGTGGGCGGCGGCGACCACCTTTATTCGGTCTCTAGCGAGGGGCAGTGGCCGCGGGACCGGCCCCGCAGCGCGGCCCGGGCGCAGCCGGGCGGGGAGGAACAGGCACGGCCAGCGCGGGGCACCGGCACCGGCACCGGACCGGATCAGGCGGGGCGGAGGGCCTGGAGAGGAGACGGGCATAGCCAGCTCAGGTGACAGAGCAAGGGACAGGCATGGCAGTGCCGGGGTACGGGCGCGCTGGCACAGGAGACCAGGGACCAGGCCAGCACAAAGGACAGGTCAGGGGACAGGCAAGGTCGTCCTGGGGTACAGGCACGGCTGGCAGAGGGGACCGAGGATCAAGCCAGCATAGCCAGCGAAAAAAGAACAAGGCAAAAGACAGGCACGGCCAGTAGAGGGGACAGGGCAGGGGACAGGCATGGCTGGCACAAGGGACTGGGGATCAAGCCAGCATAGCCAGCCAAAGGGACAGGGCAAAGGACAGCATGGCTAGGGCAGGGCACAGGCACGGCTGCCCCAGGGCACAGGCATGGCCGGCACAGGGGACAGACACAGCCATGCCAGGGTACAGGTACAGCTGGCACAGGGGACAGGGTATGGCCAGTGCATAGGTCAGGCACAACCAGAACATGGGACAGGGCAGGGGACAGGCGTGGCCATCCCAGGAAATAGGCACAGCTGGCACAAGGGACAGGGTAAGGGACAGGCATGTCCAGAACAAGGGATAGGGCAAGGAACAGGCATAACCATCCCAGACAGGCAGGGGACAGGCACGGCTGTCCCGGCCCCCCAGGGGACACCCCAGGGGACCAGCCCCGAACCCCAGCCCTGCTTGGGGAAGGGGCCCAGCTGAACCCCCGGGGCAGCAGCGCAGGGCCCAGCCCCGCCAGGACAGCAGCAATGTCCAAGCAATGTCCAGGGCTGAGCCCAGAGCAGGACTCCCTCTCCACACCGGGGCACCCGAGGGTCCCTGCGGGGGCTGTGCCCTCAGAGCGCGCTCTCCTTGCAGGCCCCGCTGAGGCTCCGGGGCCGGCTGCGCTCCAGCCGGCGCGAGGACAGGAGCCGGCGCAGGGACGAGGTGGAGCTTAGGTCCCCGCAGCTCTGCAGGTGGATTCCTTCGTGGGGCTGCTCTGCACCCGGCCAGGCACTCCAGGGAACCTGCAACCCATGGGGACAGGCTGCAACCACAGGGATGGCAGGCCTGACCGTGACACCCCTGCCCGTGGCACTCTCCTGCACTCACCCCCCTGGGCTCAACCCTCCACTCCAGTGCAGCCAGGAGGCACGTGGGGCAGGAGGACAGAGGTGACAGGGATGGCAGAGGCGTGCATCATGCACCTACACTGGCATTTGGGACAGGTTTGTTCCCGTCAGGGCCTCCCGGGCTGCGCAAGGACTCCGGCGTCCCGTAAAGCCGAGTTGCCGGGATGTCCTAGCAACTGCCTCCAGGTGCAGTGACTCAGGGGCAAAGCCAAAGCCATTGCAACAGGCATGACTTTCCCACCTGTGGCTCCAGCGGGGATCAAGGCAAAGGAGCTGCCCCCCAGGAAGGGCTGGGCAAGGGCAGTTTTGCAGGAAGAACGCTCTGCCTGCAGCCAGGGTGCCAACACAATGGGGGTGTGGCAGGGGAGCGGAAACCATGGAAAGCCCAGGGTGGAGGTGCTGATAGGGACAGAAGGGAGGGAGAGCGTGGATGGGAGTTCTCTGGGAAGGAGGAGTTGCCCATCCCCTGTGGCTTCCAGAACTCACCTGTTTGTGCCCATGGAAGCTGTGCCCAGACACCTCCGTGCCAGCTGCCAGGCTGCGCTTGGGTCTCTGCAGGAACCTGGCCACCAGCCCACGGGTGCCCCAGTAGCCCTTGAGGTCCCCCAGGGAGCGGGTGGTTGTCTTTGACAGCTGCTGTGACACCTTCTTGCAGGGTGGCAGCTTGTTCTTCCCCACCGAGCCGGCCCGGAGCAGCGGCGGGGAGTCACAGTGGGAACGGCGCAGCAGGCAGGCCTCAGAGCACAGCCCTGCAGAGTGAGGGCTGTCAGACACAGGACACTGCTCTGACAGTCCTGTCCCCATCATCAAACACAGGACACTGCTCTGACAGGCACGGAACACTGCTCTGATGGATCCGTCCCCACCATCAGACCTGGGATACTGCTTCAACAGTCCCAGGACACTGTTCTGATGGACCTGTCCCCACTGTCAGACCCTAGGACGCTGCTCCCAGCAGACCTATCCTCAGAGGCCTGGGGTCCTGCTGTCTCCCATCCCCAGTCAGCAGGAGCGGTCCCACCATTGGTCCCCATTGTCCCAGCCCCAGCAGGGTGCACTCAATGCCCAGAGGGCTACAAACACCCCCCTGTGCCCCCTTTCCATCCCAGTACATCCCAGTGCCCTGACCTGTATCAGCGGAGGAGTCGGACACGGTGTCCTCCAGTGCTTTGGTATAAAGTACTTCCCTGAAATCTGCTGGGAGCAGAGAGAGCCCTCAGGCCTCGGCAGCTGCCCAGACCCCAGGCAGCACAACCCTCCAGCACCCCGCTGCTCCCAGGCCAGCAGACCTCCCCTGCTCCCCCCGTTCCTTCCCAGACCGGCTCTAATCCCACCTGGCCGCAGAAAAACACAGCCAAATCCCTGCGGCGCATCCCCGCTGTACCGCACAGATGCCGCCACACGTCCATCCCGTCCCGGCGGTCGTTGTCACCTACCAGCATGGCCGGCCATCGGGACGCCGGGGTCACTGTGTGACCTCAGGAGCGGGCGCGGGGCCAGCCCCGGGGCCGGGGACGAGGGGCAGGACGTCTCGCTGTTGCGCCGGGGGTGGCCGGGGCGGCCGGCCGCGGTGTCCGTGGGGCGGCCACCCCCGCGCCCCTGCAGCGAGGAGCCCTTGTCCTTGAGCCGCACCTCGGGGAAGCAGGGCCCGGCACAGCGCGCCGGCCCCGCCAGCCGGTTGCAGCTGTGGGTGACGGCTCCCCCCACCAAGATGCCGTCGTGGCCGGGCTCCGCGGTGGAGCAGGAATAGGATCGCTCGCCCCGCACGCGGGGCTGGGGCATCTCCTCGAAGGGGCCCTGCAAGCCCAGCGTGGGGCTGCGGGCGTGGTGGCTGCACTGCATGCAGTCCACGCTCAGGCAGTAATCGGCGCGGCTGCGCTGGATGGAGCGGAACAGAACGTAATCCACGGAGCGCATGGAGCCCTGCAGCTCCAGCAGGCACGAGTCCTCCGAGGGGCTGCTGTCCCCGGGGATGTCCATGATCTCAGACATGATCAGGGACCCGCTGTCCATGGATACTGCAAGGAGCAGACAGGCACCGCTGAAGAGGTGCCGGGAAGAGCCGGACCTGCCACGGCCCCACCCCCGTCGCCCGTGCCGAGGGGAACGCTCACCTTCTCCGCTGAGCACAATGGAGGGGACGCGGTCGCAGGTGCAGGCGTGGGAGCCCTCTGTCAGCTGCGAGTCGAACAGGGTGGCCTGTGGGACAGCATGCTCAGGGCTCAGCTGAGGGGGAGCCCATCCTGCCTGGCCTCCCCTGCCCACGGCCCCAGGGCCCCCACCTGGCTGTCTCCCCGCAGCCCCATCACAGTCTCGTATGATGGGGGGAAGTCGGTTGGGTAGAGGGGCACGGGGCTGTCCATGGAGCCATTGTAGGTGATGCTGCAGAGGCAAGAGCAGAAGAGCCACACTGGGTGGGACAAGCCCAGCCTGGGGGCACACGGGACCCCTGCCCTACCAGCCTTGCTCCCAGCTGGTACCTCTGCGCATCCGTCTCAGAGCTGCAGGTGTACTCAGGTGGGTAGTAGGGGGGCGGTGGCACTGGAGGCACAAACTCCTCAAAGTCCATCATGCTCTGCAGAAAGGTGTCAGGTGGGGATGTGCATTCCAATGTCACAGAGCTTGAGCGCTGTGGGACCAGCTGCAGGGAGAGGGGAGAAGGGAGAGCTGAGACCTCCTGCCCAGAGATCCAGCAAGGGGTGTGCATCCTGGGCTTTAATCTGCACCTGGCTGGGGCCAGGTCCTGCCCTGGCACCAGACCACCCCAGCCTGAGAGTGCTGCTCCCCAGCCCTGTCTGCCCCTGGCCAGAGCTGGGACTCACCACGTGGACAATGTCAAGGGAGAAGATCTGGATGCAGCACACGACAGCAGAGAGCATGCAGATGATGGTGGAGAAGATGGTCAAGCCACAGACACTGAAGAGGAGATCCTGGGGAGCAGTGGGGTGAGCTGCAGAGCCCGCAGAGCATGGCCGGGTGTGCGGCCGCTTCCCAGGGAGCCCTCGTATCCCCCTGGTCCTCCACCTTGAGTGCCACACGGATGCTCCGGCAGTTGGGGTTGGGGAACATGGTCAGCATCTCGCTCTGCTGGCTGCAGGAGGCAGGTGGAGGCTCTGAGCGGGCCTGGCAGCAGACACACGTGTCCCTCTCCTGGGGACAAGAAACACTGTGAGGAAGCCATGCTGTCTCCTGAGAGCCACCAGCACATCCCACCACCAGACCCCAGCTCCAGAGCTCCGTGTGTCCCCAGAGCCAGGGATGAGCTGTGCATGGAGACCCGGGGGGGCCTCACCCTCTCGCAGGCCTCCAGGGTCTGCACCAGCTGCGCGTTCTGGCACGACAGGATGGAGCCAGCGAGGCTCAGCATGACGCCCAGCACCGACAGCAGCGTGAAGAAGGCGATCTGCAGCAGGAGGAGAGGGGCTGCCGGCTGCACAGGGCTGCAGGGCAGGGAGCCAGCACACCCGGGGGCACGAGGGGCTGCTCGGCCTCCCCATCCTGGACTCCCCCGCCTGCGGAAGAGTGTCCCCCCCAACACCTACCACCAGGGTGAGCGGCCGCTTCCAGGAGATGATGCCGACCAGCCCGGACAGTGCCAGCTGCAGATGCACAAGTCCCGGGATGAGCACAGGGAGAAGGCTCTGTTAGGCAGTGGGGCCCCGAGCAGCCCCTGCCCACGGGCAGAGCCCTCTGGTCCCTGCAGGCCTGGAGCCACCCTAGGAGCAGTGGGGCTGTAGGAGCAGCCCTGGCGCCACAAGATGGGAGAAACTGCTGATTCAGGGCCTGGGGACTGCGGGCTGCTGTGGCTGGGTAGCAAACCCAGGCCAGGATCCATGCTGCAGGGTCACCATGGAAGACCCCGGGTGCTGCCCTCACCCCAATATGCAGCAGACAGAACAGAGCCCCCATCACCACCCAGTCCCCACCCCGTCGTCACTGTGCTGTCCCCACACCCCTCCCTGCCCGTGGCTGCATATCCCGGACAGTCCCCCACACCCCTTGGGGGTCCCCATCCCTCACAGAGTCACCCTGGGGGAGCCCTTGGGATTTTCCCACAATGCACCGCGGCAGCCACGGGCAGAGGGTGGGAGACCAGTGGGGCTGCCCTCCCCTGGGACCGGCGGCAAGCTCGGCCCCCGGGGAGCAGTGCAGCCCCCTCCCCGCGCCGCCTCGGCCCTGCACTCACCGAGAAGCCGGCCCAGGACGGGCAGGAGTGACGGATTTTGGTGGAGGGAGTGATGGTGGCCGCCACCAGGCTGAAGGTGACGATGAGGACGCCCAGGATGGCTTGCACGAGACCCAGAACCAGCAGGACCTGCAGCCAGGTGCGCTGGAGGCGGAGGTGGGTGAGGCTGCGGGAGCTGCGGCCGGTCAGCGAGCGGCTGGAGTCGGTGGGGGAGGGCATGGCCGCGGCGGGCGGCGGCTCGGGGCCGGCCCCGGAGCCCCGGGGCAGCCGGCGGCACCGCGCCAGGACCGCGGGGAGCAGGAGCAGCCGCTCTGCGGGAACGGGCCGGGCTCCACCTTTCGGCCTGCCGGAGGATGCTGACGGTGGCTCTTCACTGCCCCGGGCGGGGGGGCTCGGGCAGCGCCCACGGCCACGCGGAGCCAGGGCCGCCAGGAGCCCCGCGGAGAACAGAACCGGCCTCGCCGGTCCCTGCGCACCCAGGCCGGGGCAGGCCTAGAGCCGCCGGCCGGAGACGGAACGCGGCCCCGGGACCGCCGCCCCCTCCCTGGCCGTCGGTGGAGCGCCGGGTCCCCGCTGGGAAATCNGGAAGGCTGCGGCCGAGCATCGCCGCCGCCGCACCCTCCGGGATTGCCCGGGGCCGCGGCTGGAGGCGGGCGGCGGAGCGCCGGGAGCTGCGGGGACGGTCCCACGGGCCGGCGGCTGCTTGGCCGCGCCCGCTCCGGGGCCGCCCCTGTGCGGCACGACGGGAGCTGTAGTCCACCCACACCACCCCCGGGAGCTGTGACACCGGCACCGGCCTCGCTGCTCCCCCCAGCCCTGGCAGGCGCACGGAGATGGCGAAGGAACAGAGTGAACCTTCATTTATTCCTTAAATAAACCGGGAGCGGTCGGGGAACAGCACACGGGGAGCAGCGAAGGAGGCGGGGAGCCCCGGAGGAGCCCTCGCCGCAGCGGGACGGGGAGGGCACCGGCCCCCACAGCTGAAGGCACAAAGCCTCTCGCCAGCCCCGGAGCTGCAGGGACAAACCGGGAGCATCCGAGAGGAGATGGAGTGAAGCAGAATGCATGAGACCTGTTCTGGGGATCCCTAGGGACGCCAGCACAGGAGACAGAGGGCAGGTAAGGGGGACGCGGGGCTGCGCGCAGGGTCACAGTCCTTGAAGCGGTGGGGAGGGGGACTGGAGGAGCTGTTCAGCCCTCCCGGGGGGAAGGAGGAGCCGTGTAAACGCCAGGGCTGCTCCTCAGCACCCAGCCTGGTTTTGGGGTCCACATGGGCTAAAGGCAGGATCCCCACAAGCAGCAGCTGCCCGAGCTCCGCCTGTCCCTGCCCTGCTCTCCCATCCCTGGGCCTGGAAAGAGGGAGAGGATGGGGAAAGGGACAGGACAAAAGGACAAGACACCCTGGGGAAAGCACCAGCCCCATCCTCATCCCACTGGAGCAAGCCCCAGGAGGAAGAGGGGGATGACGTTCTTGGCGGAGCGTGGGGGTCCCTGAGCACACAGGGGGCAGGGGACCCTCCACACCCCAGGGCGCACAAGCGTCATCACCAGGTGGGGAAACAGGAGAGCACGAGGAAGGCGAGTGACCGTTCCAGTCCCTGGAAGCAGCATTCCAGCCATCTGGAGGAGGCTCCTGCCCCCAGCAGCTGGGGCTGGAAGGGAGGGCGATGGCAGGCTCAGGGCTCGGCCACAGCACTTCCCAGTCTGCTGAGGGGAGGGGACCAGCACAAACCAGAACAGCCTCTGTCCGTGAGGAAAGGGGGTTAAGAGCAGCAGACGATTCAGGCACCAGCACTTCCAAGCTGGGATGAGGCAGCCTCTGACAGCTGATGCAGACGCACGGGGATCCAGTGAAAGTGCGACTCGGATTTTGGATTTCCTCTTCCTCGGGAAGAGCCCGCGTGCGCCGGGGGGGCAGGGCGGGCACGGCACGGCTACGGCGTGCGGAAGGCGTTGGTGGCCGCGCCCGCGGCGGCGTTGGCCGCGGCCGTGCGCACGGCCTGGTTGGAGAAGACCCCGGCTGCAAACTCCTCCTGGGCCTTCTGGAAGCTGGCACCCGTCCGGCGGTACAGAGAGTGGATCTGGAGGGCAGGAGCAGGCTGGGGCTCAGGGCTGGGGCTCCAGGCCCCCGGTAAACAGAGTTGTGACGGCCCAAACCGCCCCCAAAGGGACGGCTCTGGCCACAGGCTTTGAGCCTAACCCACCTTTTTCAGCATAATGATCCCCAACACGGCCACTGCCGTGAAGGACAAGGACACCAGGATCATCATCACAGCCACGGCGGCGTTAGTCCGCAGTGCTATCAGGCTCAGGATCCAGCCACTGCAAAACAAGAGGCTGTTGTCCCCAGGTTCCCTCTTCCCCACCCGCCTCTTGCCTTTCCAGGGTCAGCACAGGACACACCTGAATCCCCAGTTTGGGATGCCAATGGCCTGCAGCACATACATCACGTTCTGGGCAAAGAAGACGAAGAAGAAGACAAAGAAGTTGAAGGAACTGTCGCTCCTGGGAGGAAGAGATGGGTGAGGTTAGACCACAGAAGAAAGCTCTCAAACCTTCCTTAAAGCAGGAGACACGGGGGGAACAGGGAGCTCGGGGTGGAACATCACATCCCGCAGAGCCAGAGGCCCCCAGGAGCTGGAGCAGGTGCACAGAGCTCAGGGACACACCTGAAAGCTTTGTACATGGGTCGGTACCAGCAGACGAAGGAACAGGGCGTGTAGAGCAGAGCCCAGAGGATGGAGAGGCCAAACCCAGAACCAGATGTGGGGTCCACGCAGAACCAGGCGAGCGAGGACAGGAAGTTCAGGAAGAGAGCAATGGTGCTGGCTGAGAGAGAGGACAGCGCTCAGGAGCCCGACCCAGGCTCCCCCAACCCCCACAACCACCTGTTCATCCCAATTTCTCCAGAGCAGCAGCACAGGACATTCATTCTTCCACCTGCTCCCAGCGTCTGGCCCGAGGTTCCCCTGGAGACTCACCCATCCAGAGGTAGTACATGGTTGTAACTGTCTTCTGGAAGTCAGCGGGGATCTCCACGGGGATGTCCTGGTAGAAGCAGGGCTTCACCGGGCAGAAGGACGGCAGCGGGGGCCAGTTGTTGAGCCTCGCTGTGGATGGAAGGGGGTGAGAAGGAGCGAGGAGGGGTCCAAGGGGGTCCCATCCCTCCCCAGCCCCGCAGCCGCTCACTCTGGGAACCGCCGAGGGCCGCGTTCTGCAGCTCCCGCTCCCGCCGGTCCAGCTCCTCCGCTTTCCGGTTCAGCTCCTCCTGCCGCTTCAGCAGCTCCGCCGT
>VXAX01002070.1:0-20933 GCA_013399835.1 Leptocoma aspasia
TTCTCTAAAGAACACATTTTTACTCTGGGAGAGACTCTGCCATGTCTCTCCCAGAAGAGAGGGAATGGTTTCAAAATTGATTCATAAAGAAAGTTTTAATTAGAATTACAAAGGACAATGAAAGCAATGAACTTTGTCAGTAGGAATATGGCTCTTTCATAAGTAGATCTTTGAAGAAGGTGGTCATTAGCATATTTCTATATTTTGCCCGGGAGCACTTCAGCCAGACTTATTCAAGTTTCATTAATATTTTAAAATTTGTGGCAAAAAATGTAACTTTAATTATGGGGTTGGATTATTTGAAAATTAAAATACTGCCTTCAGCTGTACTAAAAGAGCACTCAAAAGAGACCTTGTGAGAATCTTATTTCTCCTTAAATCCCACAAGATGGAATCAATTTCTATTTTAATTAATAGCTTATTTGCCAGTCATTTAAAATTCAGTGCGTAGCCTTGACTGTTAGCACCTCTAAATACTCATTCCTCATGCTGGGTAAATTATTTTCCAGCATCAGGAAAAGGTGTCTGCTGCAGTGTCTTTTTTGAGGCAGTGATGGCTTTGGGAATTGATCCATGTGGCACATTTGGTTGTATCAAGGAGATACAGATCTGAATAGGGAAGACTAAAACCATTTCAAGGATACCATGATGTGGATGGGCTGCCACCCTCAGCAGCAGCAGCAGCTTTCAGCTCTGTGCCTCCAGAGCAGGTGGTGCAGGAAGAACCATTCTTCCCTCATTTCTCCTTTAAACTAAACAGTCAAATGTTAATTGAAGGAAATCAGCCAGTTCTCCTCTCTGCTTCCTTCTGTCCCAGTCCCACACTTCTTCTTCCCTCCACATGTCTGCTGTGTCTTCCACCTACAAGCAACCAGACTCTGTACTCTCTCACAGCAAGACCCAGCCCTTTATTTTACACCTCTTCAACTTTGTTACTGCATTTATTTGCCTGCTTCATATTGGGAAATCTGACTACTCCCCAGGAGCAATGTCTTTACAACTCCTTAACTTCCTACGTGACCACTCAGAATAACTGTGCATGTTTCTAAATAGATATGCCATTTATTTACCACCTTTTTTGCCTGTATTACAAGTCTGTGCATCAAAAAATCCTACATTCAGCAACAGTATGGGCCTGGGTATACAGGTGGCTGAAAAATATAAAGGGATGTTTATTAGAGAGCTGGTTTTTCCTAGGAATCTCTCATTTCATCAGTCTTCCATATTCTGATGTTCTGGATCCCATAATCCAAACTTCCTCTTTTCTCAAAGCCACTGTTAAAACAGAGCACCACAGCCAAGGACTGGGGAAAATGCTGCATCCGCAGCTGCTGCAGTGGAAGGCAAATCCACACAGCTACTGCTACAGCTACAGCAACAAGAGGGTATGTGAGGATTTGAGTTGCTGCTTTGAAGGAATAGCACCTTTAAAGGAGGGCAGGATATACACATCAAAATACTGACCTGTTTATGTTATAAAACATAATTAGTTGCTTACAGAATGTGGGGCCCCAGCAGAGGAAGTTCAAGCAAGCAGTGTAGTGTAAGCTTTGCAAAGAAGCTTTCAGGTTTGCAAAGTCTATTGGCGCTTTCCAAAACGGCGTCGCCAACGTCAGCCAGGTAGGTGCCACTGCAAACACCACCAGGGTAAATAGTGAAAGGTCAGCTCCCCTTTTGTGCCAGTTGTGTGTGCCTGTTCTTCAGCCTTTTTGCTCTAAACAGACCGATATCTGTATGTGTGCAAATATTAAAACATACATTCTTACACTGGTGCCAGCGTCTGTTTTTCTTAAAGAAGCAGTATTCATATGTGCAAACAAGACAGTTACAGAGGGTAGGGACTGCAATATTTACACACCACAGATCCTTCTTGCCTTGAAAAAAGGGGAAAAGGGACAGGTCTTTCCTGATGAGGAGAGCTTTGGGATCCTGGCACCTTTGCAGTAGTACCTGACCAATCTGGGGAAAAACTTTGTGAGCCATATGGTCTTTTGCAAATGATCCTCCAAAGGATACTCTAAAATTCAGTGCAGCCAAGTGGAAGCAACATAACAACATTTACTCAAAGCCCATTTCCTTTGGGTAAGAAATTTGATGCGGCTTTATTTTAATTAGTTTGTACTATTTGAGAGAGGAGGTGCGAAATGTTCAAACTGCGGGAGGACTCATGGTCTGGGCCTTGCAGGAGACAGGGATTTGAAAGACTTCCTCATATCATCCTTTTGGCACACATCAAAGAGGATGCTGAAGTGTCTCTGGCTGTCACAGTATGATTGTGCTATGGAGATGTGTACCTGGCAATGTCAAATGGAGTGGGACATTTGGGCTACTTGGGAAAGATATCACCATCTGCTGCTGATATCCCCACATGCGCAACTTCCCCAGATGTGAGTGCGTGGCTAAAAAGGGGAAAGTTTGATTTCTTCATTTCCTCTGTGCAAATCATATTGAGTCAGTAATGAAGGAAAAAAAAGGAGCTATCCCTCCCTCACATATTTTTAGTAGTCTGTATGTCCTTTGCAGTTAGCAAATCAAAATACTGCTGTGTTTGTGTCCTCTGCTATTGCTTGTCAGTCTTGTAATAGAATAGCACAAAATTTCCGATCTCTGGTCTGTTATTAGGAGAGCGATGTTTTAATACTTGGGGGTGTGTAATATATTCTGCAAGGGCTGTAAAGCAGTTTGGTTTGGGTTTGTGCTTTTTTAAGTCTCATCATAACTTTGAAAAATAGAAAAAATGGTAAAATACTGCCACTTATGTGCAAAGTTGTCAGGGTGCATATTAAGGAGGTTTTCTTAAAAGGTGCTTATGCCTGGGGTAAATACTTCTCAGAAAATTCTCAGAAGCTGAAAGTTTTTTTGGAAGATTGTGAAAACTGATCCTTGTGGTTTTAGTGAAAACTTGTGGATGACATTTTTTATGTATTGTGGCCTTTTTCTCCTAAATATTTCAGATCACAGAAATTTACAATGGAATTACTATGTATGAATGATAGCATATTGCATACTCAAAATAATACTATCATAATAAAAAGCCACACAGCATTAATGTGGTGACCCACCTGCATCTGGGCAGGTTTTAACTCCATGTGTTTTCTCACCTCAGCCAGGTTTCCCTTCACAATCAGTTCCTGACATCAGGACCACCCACTCATTGACATATGATAAGGTTTTGAAAAATGACCTGTCAGCAAGACTCAACATCTATACTTAATAAATCATGATGAAATTAACTGAAATTTATAAGGTTCCCAAAATACACTTGAGAAAAATGTTCTGAGGGAGCTATATAATGCATTATTTCCAGATGTATAATAAATATCATGCTTCTTTAAAAAATGCTAAGAAAGCAGTTTCTTCCAACATTTAAGACAGTTTAAGGTACAAAGGCACATAAAGTAAACATCATTAAGTGTAGAAAGATGTTTTAGAATTGGTAATGTCTATAGGGATTTCTGTAAGGAAACTGAAGCCCTAAGTCCCCCTAATTATAAAGCTTGTAAGATGTAGCTTTAATTATAATGCATATATTTTCATGTGTAGAAGAGCAATTTAAAATGTCATAGTGAAAATATTGCTATTATATTTCACATATCCCACAACCAACTGCCTATTCAACATTCATACCCTTCCAGGCTGCTGCTCTCAGTACAGGGCCTTTTTCAGTTCATAGAGGTACCTCCATGCCTGCACCCAGTCTTTTCTTCTGCATGAGATGCTACTCCCAAATCTCTTTGGGAAGCCTTGATTCCTTCTTGGACTGCAGATATTCTTCAAATCGTGCTGTGGACCTCTGGTGGTTCAACATTTTCCCTAATCTCACAGTACCTTTGGTAATACAAGCCAAGGCAAGCTGCACACTGCCTCCTGCAACTTCACCTGCTATGGAAGTGGAAAGTATCAAGTTGTCCCAGAGAACCCTCAGGATGGCCAGCTGCCAGTTCAGATCTTGTGGATCTAACCTTGATAGAGTCTAAAATAGGTCTAGCCAGGACTGTTACATTTTGAAGCCTTTCCAGAATGCTTGTATAAATAACTCATAAACAGTTACATACCATCTACTGAATATGAAGAATTCACTAAGTTTTACTGGAATATATTGATTGTTTTGTGTGGGCAGCATTAATACTATACCCTATACTTTGTGCACTTGCAACCATCTTTGTTCACATTCCATATTTTTCTCCAGTTAGCCCTTTTAAAATATTTCCCACTATTTGCTCAACACGATATTGTTCCAGCCAGTTCCTGCCCACTAGAATGAATTTTCTCAGTCTCTTTCATTCCACAGTTTGTTTTACAAGCCTGAACTCTTCCCTGCCACCTTTCTCATGCTTGCTTTTTCTTTTCATTCTTGGAACAGAGCAGGTATCTGTTTCTTTGTCTCTCTTCCTTCAACTCCTCAACAATTGTTTTCCCTTTCCTTGACTTTATTTTTATATCATCTTTCCATCTGTCTTTTCCCCATACTCCACCAGCCTGACGTGGTAGGTCAGGCTACACCATTGGATGAGACCCAGGAAAACCTGTCTTCCCCTGCTATAAATGCCAAATATAGCAACGACAGAAGACAGTCCTGTTACACAGATCAGATTTTCAGAAAACATTTGATTATTAAACGACAAGTGCCTGTATTTTCTTTTTTTCAATGTCTGCTTCCATCTTTACCCTTCAAGTAACAATGCAGTACAATATCAATTTAATATCACTGCTACAAAATAGTTAATAGAGCAGAAATAGAAGCTGCATAGCATGTAGGGAGGGTATGGAGCTGAACCAGCAACTGAGGTGAAATGGCTCTCCTTGGATGAGCTAGGTTCATTATAATCTAATTGTTAGACTAACACACATCCCACATTACCTGCCTTGAAGGTACAACCACATTTCACTGAGCATGTGCTCTATATTTTATTGATTATAATTTTAAGAGTGAAGTGAGAGAATTTTACACCCATCATTAACAAAGGTATGCATGACTAGAGCCACTCAACCTCCAGCTAAACATAAAGAAATAGTATAAGAGTAAGTTAAGAATGGGGAGAATTTAGGGAAGACTCCATTGTAACTTCTGGGATCAGTTGATGGGCTCAACCTGTCTTCTCCCCCACTGGAATGTCTATTGGGTAAGAACCATATTCTATGCTTGCTAAATTATTACCTTGAGCTAACTTTGATTAAAGCATGTCTTTACACTGCTTTGAATACATTTTTGCAGTCAGATACTCTCACCTTTTCAAACCTTTTCAAACCTTTTCAAATTTTCAAACTTTCAAACCTTAACCTGTCACATTTTTCTGCTAACAGTGTGTATATAAATAAAGCCTGTTATTCCAGGCACAGTGAGTGTCCATGGCAGTCACTGGCAGTGGGTGACACACTCGACTGAGAGTGGGGACTGTGAAGAGCTGCCTCTTATGCTGTGACCCTGAACATATTAGTCAAACTACCCTCTGATCCAGTGGAGCTTGCCCTTGATAGGACACAGACAGACTGGTCAGCTTTCCTGGGGTGCTCAGACCAAACAAACAAAAAGGATTTTAGGAAAGCCCCCCTGCCTTCATGTGACAGTCCTATCTCTTCAGTCTCTCAATTGGCTACAGAATATAATATGGATCCTAACTGCAGTGTCCTTGATTGACTGATTGATTGATTAATTTATGGTTATTAAACATACTATATGGAATATCAGTGAGTGAAGAGCTACAGCAAGTATTTAACTTCTCTCTAAGGAACTAAAAAATGTAGTCTACCTTGGTTTTTTTGCTTGTTTTCTCTTCATTGTCTGAAAGTATCTTCAGTGATCATACATAGAGAGTAACAAACTGATATGCTTGTTATAATATTTCTACTGTTTTGAGTTCCAGGTATGCCATTTAATTGTAATCATTTCAAATCTGATTTGTCTTTGAAGAAAATCCCTAGATGCTTACCAAGCTCCAAAAACATGATTGATAAAAAAGAAATTCTTTGGTAAGCATTTCAATCCACTAAAAGAAACATTGATGTGGCACAGGTATATTGATGAGCTGATGGAAAAGAAGTTCTTGAAAACAACCCATAATGAATTAAATTACATTATTTGTAAGCCAAGATCTCCTGGTGAGGATAGTGATTTTAATGAACCTCATTGTTTTTCCCCATTAAAAGAAAATCTGTAATAATATTTTGCTAGTGAAATAATCCTCCTTACTTAAAAGACTAGCCTAGATCTCTGCAGACCTAGTTTCAGACAGATACTTGATTTTTGGGAATTATCAGAAAACTATTAAGAGAATCTGGACTTACGATTTGCCAATTTTTAAGTGATGTAATGGAGAGCCCTGATTTGCATCATCATCATCTTTTCATACCTACAACAAAAATATTTCACTCCGTGTCAGGGCTGTACTATAGCTGGTAATTCTTTGTAGTTGAAAATAAGTGGAACACTCTTGTCCCTGTCTCTTTTCTTTCCTGGACTGCTGAATACAACATCTCATTTGTATTTATTAGTTAGTGCTACCTCTCTGTCTTTTTATTCTGGTTTTCTGCCTTCTTTCAGATGCCTTTTTAATTAAATCTTATTCTGTCCTTTCATTACTTATTAACGTTTTCACTGGGAAGCATGGTTTTCACTCTCCTCATACAGCAGAGCCAATTTATTTCAATAACCTTATTTAGACCTAGTTATCAGCAATAACACAAATAATCCATTTGTCAATTATGTGAATTGAAGTGACAATTTCAGAACACATATTCCTAACACAAGGTCAAATGGTCATACCTGGAATGTGGCTTCTGCTTCATTAGCAAATGTGCTGACTATTAATGTGACAGCATCTGACAGAAATTATTTACAGCTTCTTACTAGGAACACTTGACGTAGGTAGCTAAGTAAGCATGGTTTTCCTATATGTCCATTGTGAAGGAGACTTTGAACATCAAAGTTAACCTCCTCATTTTGGCCAGCCCTCTAAAGCAGCCTACACTGACTGTACAGGAGCTCAGACTGCCAGTTTAGGTGCCTGAAGTCAGGCAGTGCAGACAACCTCTTTTGACCTCTCTGCAAATCACCAGGTCTCATTTAACAAAGTATTGACAGAGACACTTTAACTGTATCTCTTCTTCTAGCCATGTTCTCATGGACTAGTTTTCTGGTGATACTTCCAAACTTCTGTTTTCTGTAAACCTCAATCCACATTTTGTACTGACTGCTACATTTCCTGTAAATTTGCCTTCGTGAGTAATGGTTTGAAAAAAAAGGCTCTCATTTTTCATTCTTTGTCTTGGTTTCTCATCTTCTTTACCTTGCCAGTGGACTAATTCCTAGCACTTTCACTCCTACCCTTATAAATAACAGTAGATTTTAATATCTACAGTTTCCTTCAGAAAATATTTAACAAATAAAATGTGAAAGCATTTTGTGCATTTTGTATATTTTCTATGTTCCATTTTGTATATTTCCTTTGGTTTTCTGATAGCTAGTGTATGCAGTGAGCAATTTAAACAACGTCGTTTCTTCTTTTTGGTATTGGCAAAGACATAGCTTACTTCTAGTTCTTCATTATGCCATGATGAAGATGAGTACAAGTAAAAGATTACTTGGCTTCAGTCATGTGGCCTAGTTAAGGTTACAGGAAATCTTAGTGGGCTATCATCTGTCGCATGGCTGCTGATAAGCTGTGATTCCAATGGCTGCCAGGATCACCGTGCCTTGCTGGGTAACACCAGTCTGAAAGGAAAGAGAACACACAAGATAATTTACAAGTAAGAATCTCTTGCTTTCAGAGAGGCTGTAACACAAGCCTGAGGGGCTCTGTAAGGAAGGCATGGACATGCTTCTGCCAAACAAACATTGAGCTCAAGTACCATCAGCAGCTTTACAGTTGTAATCCAAAGCAAAACAGTCTGTAGAGTAAAGTATAAAAGTAGCTCACACCAGTGAAAAGTTGCTGAGTAGTAAGTGGATGGGTATACAAAAGGAAATTATTTGGAAAACAAACTATTTCAGTGCTTGCACGAAGGGAAAGGTGAACTTTTTCAGAGAGGTTATTGGAGCTTTGAACTACCCTTTCCATCTGACTCAATGCTCTGTTTCAAGCTTCTCTTCTTCTGTAGCTTACTGGCTGTGGACTAATTATAGGTTAATACGTTAAGGAGCAGTTACACAGAATTGCCTTCTGTATTCTGTGCCTTTGGCTGCTGTCCCCACCACAACATCAGGCTGCTTGTGTAAGTGGTAAAATAGACACACAGGACACTGAGGACAAACAGGCATCACCACAGCAGCCACAGCCCTACAGTGGCACAACCACAATTTAGCATTCATAAAATAAGGAACTATATACAAAAAGCTGCCTATGCTGAAAAAAAAGACTGTTCAGATGCTGGAGCTATTAAATATAAGTGAGAACACATCTTCACCCTGGTTCACAGGAGTTAGCAGTGATATCTCTGCAGCTAAAATACTGTGATGACATGACATTTTATGGCCTCCTGCATCAGAGGACAGTCCCATTGATATCCACTCAAAAACAGATGTAGAAAACTGAATATTGAGAAGACATGTTATATTTAATTGCTGTATCTGAGAAAAAATTTCTCAGAGAAGCACCTGCACTTTACTTATTGATTCTGTAGTGTTCTCACCTTCCCAGAGGTTCCTATGCATAAGACTGAACACGCTGGGTCATGTATCAGTTACAATTTACATGAACACAGGGTCCTCCAAGTCCCTTGGCTGTGTATAATGCCACACATGCTTTAGCATCACATTGTCTCTTATCCTGAGGCACCATCTCTGGAGCAGGATTATGGGTAGGTGACTGACCCATCCAGGCAGCTCTGCACTGGGATGTGCTATTGTGGATGAGAGAAGAATTGGAGATACAGTGTCCAATGTAGAATGAGTGTCATAGAAGATAAACATGAGAAGAAAACCAGACAGGTGTTTCTCACACAGAAAATCAGTGTTTTTCATTATTTTGTCCATTATCACACCATCATGTGCTTTTCAAGAAGGTAATATAAGACACATTTTTAAACATAACCATTCATGTTTTTCAGTGCAACTGAAAATTTTTCACTTTAACTTTTTCTCATGCCCAAAACATGTTGTACAGTCATCATGTAAGCAAATAAGATTTCTTACTGCCTTTTCCTCTCTCTAATATATACATATATATATATGTGTGTGTGTGTGTAGAGGATTTCTGACATTGGAAGAGAGCAATAAGCCTTTGATAAAGAGCCTACTAACAAAGGTAAGGATCAAAACCTTATTTCTAGACTTCTGTTGTTTTAATTTTTGATTACAAAAATTATCTCTTGCTAAGAACATTTTCCTGTTTTATTTTGGTGTTTTGGTTACTTAGTCTTTAAATATACAAGACATTTAACCTGAGCTTTAAGAGTTGTTATGTGGGTGTGATGGGAATATGGAGGGTAGTGAAGTAAAAATACATATTCAGAGGTTACATTTTACTTGTGTACATCAGCATCTGTAACCAAGAAAACACAAACTACAGTGTTAAATTTCTGGATTTTCCAAGGGGAAAATGCATTGTATCAAAATAGTATTTCCATTTATTAATTTCTTAATAAAACTGCAAATGCAAATACAGAATTACATCAGCTTGAAAGGGCTTTAAATGTTCCTTTAGCAGAACTATCGAGCAATAGATTTACTGTTATTCCTTAACCAAATTTCCTTAGTTGCTGATACAGCTAGGACTTTTTAAGCTTAGTTCAAACTAGTTACTTTTTAATATTTTCTTGCTTTGATAAAGACATACCTGTCTCTCATTTATATATTTTTTTCTCAACCTCTATAGTGTTCACTGAAGCTTACTTATAAACAGAAGGAAATGGCACACTCTGCTGTGAATAATCATCATCATCATCATCATCATCATCAAAAAAACCAAGAAAAAATTTAACACCTCCAGACAAGTGTTGTTATGGGCTCAAAAAGAGATTTGATAAATTCACAGAGGAAAATAATATCAAAAGATATCAAACACAAATACATCTCTCATGCCTGAGAACCCCCATGAGACACAGATGGCCAAAACGTGGGAAATTAGATTGTAAAGTGTATATAGGTGCCTTGCTCTTTTGCTCCTCCTGAAGCACCCATGCTGGCTATTTACACAGAGGCAGTAATGAAGTAGATCTATCTCTCTGTTCTTTATGTTCTGCATAGCATGCAATAAAGTTTAGACGCCTAAGAGGTAGGAGACAAAAAAATAGAGAAAGTAATTGTATCATAAAAATATAATGTAATGCTAATTTCTGAAAAGCACTCCAGGAATCATGCAACAAGGTAATGAGCCATATGGCACTCCCTGTTTGAGATCAAAACCCACTCCCTGAAATGCTAAAAGCTAATCATGTAGATTATTTGCTGTTGGCTCTTGATGGTGATTTGGCATTTGACCAATGAGCAATTCACAGATCAGGAGGGAGATTTGCTTCCTGATTAAATGGATAACAAACATTTTAAACAGATGCTCAACATGAATGCAAACCAATAATCATGTACTTCCACTGTGAACTTTTGAAATTTATGGATAATTTCACAAATACTGCATAGCAGCCAAAATGCTTGCTGGCAATAACTGATTGGATAACATAGATAAAGAGAAACAGCCATTCTAGTTTTATGTCTAAGGGTATACAATATACCCCTTTCATCGTCAGGGTCCTCATTAGGTCCTTCCCTCTCAGGAGTAGCCTGATAACGTGTAGCAAATATCCATAGGTATAAATTTAGCACCTGAGTTACTTTCAGTATTTTCCCTGAGAAAAGACACTAGTTTTACGATGCTTCCAACTTGTCCTCCACCGTGTATTATCTACAAGAGAAATCATGCCTGAATGGAGATAGTTAATAGATCTCTTACAGCAACAGCATTTTAGGACTTGTCTTGCCTAAAGCAAGATTGTCCCTGAGATTTTGGTGTGGCTCGTGAGCTTCTAGCAGAGAATTCAAACAGCATAATCTATTAATTCTTTCCTTGTTTTTTCAGTTTGGTTTTCTTATTTTTTTTTGTCCATATTAAATCTCAGAATTTTTCACATAATTGGTATTTCTCTCCTATATAATCGGAGATGACCACATAATTTCTAAAATTCAGTAAGACCTTACTAAGCAAAAATGGGAATGATGCAGATTATATTATTTACTACGAACATTGTTACAGAAACTAAGATATATGGTTAATTTGGCAATTCAGTGATATGTTAATGTTGGAAAAAAAATTCAGGGTCAGTGATAGTGGAAGGGACAATTTCAAGTAATCAGAGCTGCTGATTATACCCACTCAAATATAACATCCTAAAAATTTTCTCTCAAACTGAAAATAAAAAATTATTTTTATATGAAAGAATAAGCTCTGAAAAGACAACCACTTACAATAATCAATATTTTAGAAGGAGGTTGCCTAAATGTGTATAAATTATTTCACAATGAAAGGGCAGAGGAACATCTAAATTTTGTTTTAATTGTTACAATTAAAAATAAGGAGAAGAATGTGTTTACAGGCATAGTTTGGCATCACTGACAAAAGCCAAATATGTAGGAAAGGAAAACAGTCAATTAAAGAATATTCAAGTAAAGATAATATTGCTTCCTTCTATTAGTCAAATTAATTCACAAGGTGTTCTAAATCTAAAACATTGTCTGAATCAGACATTGAAAAGAAATTTGGAAGATGCTGGACTCCTATTTATTCTATTAATTTAAAACTATGATTTTAAAAAGCACGGGAAGAGCATTAATACAGAATTACTGAAGTTTCTAAAAGGACATTTAACAAAGATTGACTGCAATTTAAAAAAAATGGGACATATATCAAGAAAAATAAAGTTCCCATTGGGGAGAAAAACAATATAAATGGATAGCAATATAGTTATTGCACTGACACCAAGGAGAAAATTTTAAATTTAAAAAAAGAATGTTGTGATGAAGTATTAATTAATTCAACCAAGATAATTCAGAGAGTGATCCAAATAATTTATAGGAATGCAAAAGGAATAACAATTTAATGGACAAGTACATGATATGACAGTAACACGAGCCAGTGTGCCCTTGTGGCCAAGAAGGCCAGTGATGTCCTGGGCTGCATTAGGAGGACTGTTGCCAGCAGGTGGAGAAAGGTGATCCTGCCCCTCTGCTTGGCCCTGGTGTGGCCACAGCCACAGTGATGGGTCCAGTTCTGGGCCCCTGATACAAGAGAAACACAGACATACTGGAGAGAATCCAGTGAAAAGCCATTAGGATTATTAAGGGACTGGAGCATCTCTCCTATGAGAAAATGCAGAGAGAGTTGAGACTGTTGAGCCTGGAGAAGAAAAGTCTCCAGGAGGGCCTTTATTAATGTCTATAAATACCTGAAATGAGGGGGCAAAGAGGATGGATCCAGGCTTTTTTTGGTGGTGGCCATGACCAAAGAAAATGAACACAAATTGAACACAGGAGGTTCCCTCTGAACAAGGGGAAACATATTTTCACTGTGAGTATGACTGAACAGTGGCACAAGTTGTCGAGGGAGGTTGTGGAGCCTCCCTTCTTAGAAATATGCAAAAGCTTTCTGGATATAGTCCTGGGCCACTGTCTCTAGGTGGCTCTGCTTGCAGCAGGGAGGTTGTATCAGGTTCCTTCTGTCCTGAGATATTTTGGGATTTTGAGTAAGGAAAGGCATTGGAATCATGAACAAGTAGGATGTATACACCAAACAGGAAATATTGTCCACCTGAGTACTTGGACAGTGGGACTTCTGCTATCATGTAGGGAACCTTTGATAAAGACATCTTTAAAAGGGGTAGGATACAGCTGGAAGACACATGAACTCACTCTTAGGTTTAGTTCACAGCTGAAGGAAGGAAGATCAGATGAATGGAGGTACTTAAGAGTGAGAGACAGCTGAAGAATATGTGTCCTAAAATTAATAACAAGAGCAATGCATTTACTGAGAGTATTATATTTTACATAGCCAGAAAAAAAATGAAGCCAAAAATTAACAACAAAAACTTGAAATATTTATATAACAGTAAGCTCTAGCAATAAATATTACGCTCAAAATAGTCAAACATCACATGAAACTAGGTGCAATAGAAATAACATAAACCTGTGTGACATACTTGCCTAAATGCCTTATCCCATGTCATGTAGAGGATTCTCATTTGCAATTTCTGTACCTGTCTTGACTTCCAGCTCTGCAGTCACTCAGGTTGCCCTGGCTAGTATTTTCCAGAGCTTCTCTGACATTAATTTTCCCTTGTTCTGGTTCAGTTGCACCTGCAATCTTACACCTGCAGATTTTGTAACTATTGTTAGTGCAGGCTGCAATGGGAAGGCACCCTGAAAATTCATCTCACCATCCTTCCTGCACCAAATGGACTCTCATGACTCTCAGGAAGGTCTGTCCAAACAAAACCGTCGTGAATGCTGCCGATGACTCTCGCCCATGTGGGACTCTACTGGACTGAGAAGCAAAGAAAACTGGTGAGAAGCCCCAGAGATCTTGTGTTTGTCTGTGAAGGCTGTGAGGATCTTGTAGGCAAACAAAAGATCGAAGAATTGTGACGCCTGAAAGGCGCATATTTAGATTAATCATATGGCAAGAGGTCAGTGAAGAGATCTCCGCCTAGAAAGCCAAGAAATACTGAGATAAATTGAGGATTTTTGAAAGTTAAACTAAGCTGTACCCTTAAAGAAAACAGGAAAAAAAAAGTTAAAACAGATAACAGATTTCCTAGACCTGTATCTGTGTGGGAAAAGAGGTCAAGGAATAAAGAATCACTATGCCATGCTGTGATGACTAGGTACAGTTTAAAGATAATCAAAATACAGTCTCAGACTAGATTAATATTTTCTTTTCCTTCTCAGTAAGAATAATTATACTGAGTGTAAGGGCAAAGAGAGGATGGAAAATGGGAAATGAGAGCATGGAAACAAATAGGACTTCGACCAAAGTATAATCAAACTTAAAGACAGCCTGCTGTGTTGCAGTGTGCTTTATGAGAAACCAGTATTTGAGCTGGATAAGGAAGAGATTAGAACAAAAGTTGAATGACCTTGAGGACCCAAGTATTACAGATGGGAAGGAATTCAAGACTGCAAAATATAGGGTCATGCACTTAGAGAATAATAACAGGAATCACTGTTATACATTTGGGAGCTAATCACTGAGAATCACAGAAGAGGAGGAAAACTTGTGTATGCTGATCCATCACAGGAAATCTGGATGATGTGATGTGTCTGTGAAAAAGGCAAGGAAGGATACAGCCACACAGAAGGAGTGAAACAATACTGCCTTTATATGAATCATTGGTAGGGCTCCATGTACAACAGTAGTCATCCATGTCTAGGGAAGCAGGATTCAGAATGGGACAAAGGCACAGAAGGTCTGTTAGGAAGATCACAAGAATAAAGTCCTTTTGTATAATAAGCAACAGCAACTGTATTTTTTAAACAAATCAAAGGTTGAGATAGTCTGTCTAAAAATGTCTTTAGGGTGTTTTTTCATTCAACATCAGGAAGATAATACAGCTGTTTAAACTAAAGGACAGAGGTGAAACAAGACAAAGTCGTAAATTAAGTAGGACAGTACTGAGGCTGCAAATTAAACGGATATTTTTAACCACAAACATGAAAAAATAGAGTAGATTTTTAGTAAAATTCTTGGGGCAAATCTTAAATATTTTCAGTCAGACTTTCTGCAATTTATTAAAGGAATTATATGATCTTGCATTATTCTAGGCTTTTGTAGTCCCTCATCTTGGAAGTTCCCTCAGCCTCTTTAGGTAAGATCCAAGTTATCTGAACAAAGGGTAAAACTATTGCTCACCCTCATTGCCTTCTGTGAGAGATCCCAGCTAATCACGGTATCAGTGAAGTTCTGTCAGAACAGAAATGTGCGTACAAATATTTTGCAAATTCTGCTGATTAGTTATTTCTCAATAAGTTGTTGTGGGGATGAGGACAGCAGCACAGTTTGAAGAGAAAGATTAAATGTAGCAAAAGCTTCAAACTATAGCTGTAGACAATACCTGGACATCTTTCCTTCAAAGCAGAGAGCTTTCTCTAACCTTTTAGAAAAAGTGGATGTGGACAGTTCTGAACTATGCCCCTTAAAGGAAATGTATTAGGCACAGAAGTAGTTCCATTAGCAAGTTGCTCAGATTTCAAAGGTACTGCCATAGTTTTTTCTTCAATCCAAAGTTGTCGTAAGTAATTCTTCTATCTGTGTATCTATCAAAAGGGTGTTCTACTGTTCTAGCTGCCACATGCCCAAGACTCTGGTAAATGCTGAGTGGCATCCTAAAGAAATTGTTCTTGACTGTGGATAGATAATAGCAGAGAGGGTATGGACTACAAGGACTTTACACAATCAGATGCATGCATGTGAAACATGCACAAACATTTACACACACCCAGACAGCACATATATCACCTGCCTGAACAACTTGAGTGCTTGAAACATGTACTTTGTCTGTGTTCCCCAGATAGTAATGAGTCATACAGCTCACAGGACCAAGAAGAAAACATGAAGAAAAGAAAAAACAGAAACCACAGACCCACTAAAAAAATGTGTCTACTTCTTTCTTTTTAACCCTAACAGAAAATAGACCTCCTCATCTATGATCTTTATGGGACCCTTCCAATTTGAAAGATTATACAGTCACATGATTCTGTGATCTATACATACCTTTATCTAAAATCTGTATACTATTTCAAAGAATTTGATTTTCATTTGTATAGAAACATATCTTTTGTGCTTTTCATATTGGAAAAATATGACACCCAACCCATACCCTTGGTAGATCTGATTCCTGTGTCAGTCTTTGTCCCAGCTGCCAGAATTTTGGTGGGGAAAAGAGAATAAATTTTCACTCAGGGTGGGCTGACTAAAAGGCATCTTATCTAAATGAGTGCAATTGCAGCTTCATTTTAAAATCTCTCCTGATCTCACGTCTGAATGCTGTTGTATTTGGCTTGGTTATACAAACTTTTATGGCAAAGATTAACATTCAAAGAGCTGGCTTGTCAGAAAATTTAGGCATTTTCCTAATTTTAGGAAGTGACTTCAGTGGGGCATCTCTGGCTAGGCCTGTCTGTTAGTATCAGTAATCAGAGCCAAGGTGTTGGTGAGTGTAGTTCTTGCCTCTTTTCTATGCCTGCCCAAACCTGTCCCGCTGAGTTCAAAGACAGATTACACATTCCTTATCTTTTGTAAATTCCTTTAGGTCACCTTATTCCTCCAAGTCTATCACCCAGTTCTTTTTGATTCTTAAGATAAGCTGTTGGCAAAGACATTCTTCCTAAAGAGGTGTCCCTGGACCAAGCAGCAATGTGCCTTCTCAAAATGATGGCTGATTTAAATAAATAAGCTATAAAATATATCTGTATGTTTACAGAATCATATAATATATCCAGCTGGAAGGGATCCATTATGAAATACATTTTAATATATTTGAAATATGAAATATGATATCAACTATTTAATATAAGTAAATAAATTTTATAGTATGATAAAATTATTAGGAACCTAGCAACCAAGTGACAATGAAGAGCTGCAAGTAGCAATCAGCTCTCCCAGGTCACACCTCAATGATTAGATTTTTAAGTTAAAAAAAATGGATTGGTGTGTACAGTATTTCCTGAGGATAACAGGATTTCTGAGAGAAGAGGGAATAGGAAGCAAAGAGTACCCTCTCTTTTTAACACTTGCCATCTCAAAAAACACTGAGGGGGATAAGGTTGCTTATCCTTTTGTGGTGCCTTTTTCCAGTTCTCGGTTATTATCCTGCAGCACAAATAACACCTTTCCAAACTAATTCATTAAATGACATTATTTGCTCCGTACCCAACTTTTTTTTGCTCAGTGTTCTTGACCTTTTATTCACCCATCATCATAAGGTTTAAAACCCCACTTTCTAGTTTCTAATTTTGCCTCCTCTGCTTTCTGGTGTTGCTGCATCTGGAAAAAGCACAGGGAGAGGTTGTGAAGGGTGAGCACCAGTGCTATATTTCTACTTGGCAGAAGCTACAACTCCTCCTGCCTTGGGCTGTTCTGATGGCAGAAGGCAACGGTGCATGAGGAGCATTTAGCACAGTCTTGACCCTGCTAGCAAGGTGTAAATCAATTAGCCGTTGAGCTAGCAGCCTAAGGCTATAGAATGAGGGAGAAGAAAATTATAGCTATCCTGATTTGGATCTTAGGATGTTGTTTTGGTTTGATTTATTTGCTTAGGAGGTGGGCTTCTTTGTTGTTTGTTTGTTTGTTTGTTTGTTGGTTTGGTTTCAGTTTGGCTTGATTGGGGTTTTGATTGTTGATATTTTCTTATTTCCCCCACAAGGAAAGCTCTCCTGGGCAGCAAGCTATCAATTTTCAGTCCTAGTTAATAGTATCTATGCATCTGATATGTAAATGTTTCCAATGAGAGGCTAATTCTGCACAGCCCCAAATTCCTTCAGCTGCTAGCAATTAAGATGGATAGTTCAACACCTCAGAGGTCTTATTTTATGAAAGTATGAGCTATCTCATCTGCACTGATTAATTAAGATCCACCGAGGATAAAGTTCTGAACGCTCACACTTTTCAAAGTACTCCCTAAGCTGAGTAATGACTATTTTCCTGGGTAAACTTTGCCAAGATTGGGAACATAATAAAGAATTTAGGGCTCTAAAAGGCAGCATTTACTCATATGAATTATGCCATTTTATAGCAAAAGTTTCAGATTGCTACTCACATGAGTAAGAATTGCAGTTCATCGATCATTAGGAAAGCCATCAATAAACAAACATTAAAATATAAATACATGGTCACATCCTCAATACTGCAAAGAGCACAATTTTCAAGTGTACTAATAATTTAGCCTGCCAATAAATGTTCTTAATGAAACCCTTCAGACTAGTGTTGGAATAATTTTGCTTGATACAAGTGGAAAAATTGTGCATATTAATCTGATGGGGAGAGTCACTTGAGGCAATGTGCTTGCATGGGTGTTTGAGAGGCTCTTCATGTAAAAGACAAATATTCAGTAACAGAAAAATACAACTATAACTTACAACATTAAAAAAATCAAATAAGGAAAGATATTTAAAAGATTTGCAATTATGATCATCTTACTGTTTTTACACATTTCTTTTGTGTGAAGAATGCTGTTTGTTGAAGAAAAAGAGAGTCTGTATGCGATTAAATTTAAAATGCTTTTGTACTTAATGCCCAGGTATATTGTGAAACATATTCAAATGCAAAGTAAAATGCTTATTACTCTCCTCTTGCCCTTAAATTTTAGAATTATATTGCCTTTATTCACATGACGGCAATTTTTCTACTCCACACAAGAATTTTGTGCAAGAAATTTGCCAAGACAAGATGGTTTTTTTTATGTTTAGCATGACCTTATAAACTGGATTGTAAAACAGTTAGAGAGTTGTCTACAGAAAACCATGAAGCCCCTGCTCCTACTAATTTCAGCTTTGCCTGCCAGGCCTCCTATCCTTCAAGACTGCTATTCCTGCAAACTTTCCTTCAGGATATAATTGAAGATTACTTCACAAGTTATTTTCTTCACCTGCATAAAGATTTCCTGTTTCTCTTGCATCTGTATTCGTGCTCTTAGGAACAAAGGAAACTGTGACAAGTGCCACATTTCTGAAAGAAAGAGAAGTCCAATTCCTGCGTCAGCTGTTAAATAGATGGGTTTTAAAACTCAAGCAAGGATGGTGAAATGCTGCAAGTCCATGGGTAGATTGCTCCCTCTCCTGACAGCCTTCCATATTGCAGAACAGTTTTTAATCCAGCTGAAACTGAGGCCTATTTAAAACGTCTGGTTTACCACTGATTTTTACTTTCGATCACTTCTTATTAAAAATTCTTAAACTTAAGAAATATTTCATAATGAGATCTGATCTCTATTACTGCAATTTACTGCATACAATAAGGAAAAGAGTTTTGCTAAACATATCTACTAAACACATCTAATGATATTTCTCAAGGCCTGCCTGCAACTAAGCCTCCCATTTTTGTGGAGAAGGTTCTGAAGCAGGCACACAAGGCCTTTTACCTGCTTCCACAGAGGAGAAGAAAAGAAATTTATCTAGGGTCCACAGATACTGGAATATCACTTTACAAGGACATCTATTACGTGCTCCATTTCATAATTTCAACCAACCCAAGGTAACTTTTGGTTCTCAGAGTTTGCTATGCCCTGTTTCTAATAAACTCTGAGGCTTTCCTTTGCCTTATATATGATCTAAAACTATTCAGAAACCTCTACTTCTGCAGAACTTCTAGTCAATAATGCACCAGTAGCAAAAAAGACAAACAGCATTTTCAGTTGTAGCCATATTTTATTATGAAGCTCAAAAGATACAATTTTTTTTGCCATGAAAGCTGAAAAGCTAGGAATAAAAGCCATCTATAGTAAATTTTTTAAGTTAATAACATGTATGAGGGTTTGATTTATGAGGGTTTTGTTTGTTTTCTAAAATTTAGAACAGATATTATTATCTGAAATAATTTGCTTCTGATAGAGTAAGGCTATATATTTTTGGCTAGTTTTGAAAATAATTAAAATAATTCCAAAAGTCTCAACATAACCAAAAAATATAAAATATGATAAATCAGACTCATTCATTCATTTTACCCCTTTAGAACCACGGGGCCTAGAGATGTTCTTTTCTTTATGTATTAGAAGCTGCCATCTTGAGGCAAATAATTAATTTTCAAGTTTCAGAGCAAAAGTGAAAAAAAGAAATATTTTAAAAAGACAATAAACCCATTTTTAGTGTTAGCTGAACATATAGAGGAATTTTCTGCCACTTGAAGGCATAGACACTAGCAAAGAAGGAAAAAGGCAATTACCTTCTCTCTGGAGAGGGGTTTGAGGCAGAGGTTACCCTCAAAGGGAGCATGTGACAAATTGGGTCTGGTGGGTCTGGCTGGGGCCATGAGTCCCATCCTTGTGGGACAGTGTGAACAGCACCGCTGGGGCAAGGCACAGGGAAATGGACACATTTCCCAAAAGCAACTTCTACTGCCAGAACCTGATGTTGATAACTGGCTGAGCACTATGCTGACCTCCAAGGTCAGGGGGAAATGTCTGCTAATGTCAACAGAGCAATGTTTTTGTGAGAAAGGGATATTTAATATATTTTCCTTACAGTTAAATACATCCTGATGAGACCATCTGTCAAGATGCATATATCCTTCTAGACAGAATGAAAGACAACATGATGGAAATCAAACCAAACAGGCTAACAGGAAAGAAAACTTGAACAGGAAAGGATACAGGAAAGGACTTAGAACAAACTAGAGGGAGAAAGATATTGCAAAGCACAGATTATTGTCAGATAACAACACGAGGAAAACCTGATATCAAATAACTTACAGTCTTAGCTACATCTGAGAAGTGCTTCTCAGAAAATGCAGATTTTGAGTGACTTACTGAAAATTCCTGTTTAGTTATGACTTCTGTAGAAGTTCCAATACTAGGTAATTTTCTGTCAAAAAAAAAAAAGAAAAAAAATAGCCTAGAAAGATAAGGAATTGCACACAGGTCTCAGAGAAGTAGAACTACTGTAATACCAAGTTCTATTGCAATTTGTTGAAGGTCTTCTTATGAAAACTAAACACCACAAAATGGAATGTTCAAAATCAAACAGATTCTTGTTGAGAGTAAAACTGGTTTTTTGTAATGCAGCCTCTGTTTCCAGGATGTTATAGGCAACAATCCAGTGAGAAACATTGCAGAACTGAAACTTAAGTCCACACAATAGTGGCACTTTTTGCCAGGAGCTAAGAGAGTTCAAATGCCATGGGCTTCTATGGAAACTCTGAGCATCCCCTCAATAAAAAAAAAAACAAAACAAAAACAAAAAAAAAAAAACAAAAAAAAAAAAAAAAAAAAAAAAAAAAAAAAAAAAAAACACAAAAAAACAA
>VXAX01002070.1:20972-32037 GCA_013399835.1 Leptocoma aspasia
AACATCTTTTTGTGCCTCAAAGCCAGTGAAAAGTTTTGCTCAAGGGAAAGATTTGCATTTGACATAAAATGTCTAACAAGTTAATCACTGTTAAGAACTTTTAAAACCAGATGAAATGCTAAAACCAAAAGTACTTCTGATAAACATGCCTTTTTAAAAAGCACCTAAATCTATTTTCTGTGAGACAGTTGGAATAAGATTGGTTTTGGTTCTGTGTACTTAAGGGTTTTTTTTTCTTTCATTCTCATGGGTCCTCCGAGTCAAAACCAAAACCAGACTTGTTGTCTTCTATAATTAAATTTAGATAGATTAAGATAAATATTTTCTTTGTGCAGGTTGCTTTAAATAATTGGCATAAAAGTGATCAGAGGTAGTCTTTGAAGTTCATACCACTTCAGAGGAAGTGATGAAATTTCACTCTGTAATGGTACTAAAGGTTCCCTGGGCAGACTGGCAATAGCTTAATAGCATTATGACTGTGAGCACTAGAAAGCAGAATGATCAAGATGCATTTAAATGAAAATTTAACATCTGGCAGATGCAGTAAAATCTCTTCCACTAGGTTTTTAATGTAAGTATACATTTAGGACACCTTTCTTACAAGTTTTAAAAAAAGAAACATGATGATTTCCTTCCTTCCTTCCTTCTTCCTTCCTTCCTTCCTGCCTTCCTTCCTTCCTTCCTTCCTTCCTTCCTTCCTTCCTTCCTTCCTTCCTTCCTTCCTTCCTTCCTTCCTTCCTTCCTTCCGAAGAAAAACATTGCTGCAAATATTATCACAGCTGTAACTTATGCTGTATAACAATAGAGTTTCCTTTCTAAGGAACTGATTTGTTCTATTTGCATAGACATTTAGAAAATCATATCAGTCTCTGCATGAAATACGGTAAAAAATTTATTAGAATTGTTTCAGATGTTCCTTTATAGTACACCTGGACTATACATTAAAAGTTTCAAAATCTGTGAGTCCCTCATGAAAAATAACTCAATTATTTATCAACTTTATTTGTTTAATGAAGAATTAGATGCTTTCATGGTTTACATAAACAACAATTTGAGCTTTGTGTGGTTTATTTGTATTCCTGTACAATGTTGAATTTCCCACTCTTGTTTTCTGGATTATTTTTCAAAGCTTTTTCAGGCACAGTCTGTTGCAGTTCCTGATCTTCTAGTCTCAAACAGCTTCTTTTACTTCTGAGTATATATTGCATGTCACTGCCATGAGATCTAAAGCAGGGCACCTGCCTCTGCTACTGTGAGTGAGCCAGATCTGTCCCATGCTGCTGTCAGTCATCCAAATCTTGGTATGATTGACCACTCTTGCTCCTAGTCCTCAGCACATCAATATCAAGATGAAGAAGTAGTCACTGTATTAGGAAATCTTTATTGTCCATGTCCAAATTCTACTCCCTGGTGTTTTCCCACCATTCTTTTTTTTTCTCCATTGCAAACTGGCTGTGCCATTTCTTCCCATGCTTAAACAGCTCTCCTTGTCCTCGTCTAGCATCCAAACCAAGTGTCATTGGAATTCATTCTCACTCTTACACTTGGAGAAACTTCAGTACTTTCTTCTCAATTAAACTTTGTTATATTTCTGAGTAAGAAACCTGCAATTGCTGAAAATAAACAGCAGCATTTGCTCTAAATAACTCCCTATTCACAAAGAAAAAGGCTCCAGTGGATTTCTTTAATGGTAAAAACTTGCTGTAGGTTCAAAAATCTCATGGAAAAGAGGTTCTAGACTTTGAAAAACAAGAAAAATCCATTATGCAGAGAATTATATATTCTGCGCTGGTAGCTCTCCTTGCTTATTCTGTCTGTTTAGTCTTTTTACAAACAGGATCCTGATGTAGGTGTAAACTATGTTCATTCTCATGCTATTTTTCATATGTTCTTCCTTGAATAGATGATCATAATATAGCCAAGCCTGCCTGCCTAGCAGCTGTGTGACCAGCAGTTTCTCATTGTTTATTTTATTGGTCAGCTTTACTGCATGAAATTATTCTTTGCTTTGTTTCTGTCTTGGGTTAATGTAAGTTATTATGAAGGGAGAACTATTTTCAGCAAAATATGTAGATATTTTAACAGCAGCAGTGTAGACATTGCAGTGTAGACAAACTATAAGGAAGGTGTCCGCGCCATAAAGAAATATTTGATCCCTTGAGAACTCAGTTTACCCTTTTAGGCTCAAACTAAAAAGTGCTTAGATTTCATTCTGATAAGCCACAGAAACTGTTATTTGTAAAGGACAGAAAAGTTATGGACCTGTAGAATAATTATTTGCAAGCTCTTTTCAACTTCCCTGTTAATGCAATTCTCTATTCTTCCTTGCTCCTATTAAAGGATATGACTGAAGTGTGAATGTAGCTGAATCCTGAAAAATCCCAAGAGTTATAAAAAGGATAGATATAAATCAGCTGTTGACTCTTGCTTCCTTAATAAGATCTGAGGAAGGAGGAGCATTAAAGGAAGCCATCTAGTTGGAACTGTTAGTATGGAGAAATGTATGTACATTCACTTTATTAACCTCTTAACATAGTTTTGTGACTTCTGTGCTTCAACCTCCAGCTTATCCATACCTGAGGTAGCTATTTAACATCATCTACATCTGTTGTAGAGTAAATATGGCTCGAGAAATTATTTTTTTATCCCCAGATCTGTTAAAAAGCAGTTAGGCATATAACAAAATCAACAAAAAATAACTATGTGTTAAGGGAGATGTTATCTATCTTTATGGAGGGGGGCTTATGCACATCAGCCTTCATTTCTTCTAGAACATCCAAATGCAGTCTTAAATTTTTAACTAAGGGTTTAACTCACTTGAATTCAACAAAGAAGACTAAGCATATACATGGCAGTTCTGTGCTTTCCTTCTTAAAAGACAGAATATAAAACATCATAAAACACCTCTGAGCCATTTACTCAGTCCAGAAGAAATTTTGGAGGAAGCAAAAGGAAATCTGCCTTGAGAAACTGAGCTGGTCATGTTCCAGCCTCCAGCACATGTAAATAGAAATAACCTCACTGTCAGGAGAACACAGGCAGTGAGGCTGTTATGTTTAATCCTTTTGAATAAGCTATTTAAAGAGGGCCAAAGTATCATAAAAACAATTAGAGACTGTTTACCCGTTGGTTAGTGAAATCTTTGGATCTGTGGGTTTTGCTTTAATGGGAGAGGAGGAAGTGGCCATTTCTACCACCAAAGACTGCTAGCTCCTCTTCTGGATGTAAAGAATCATTTTTTTAAACATATTTTCCAAATATTAATATTGTCTGAGCAAAACACTTCCAAAAGTTTTCTTTAACATGATCCAAAAAAAATAGTTATTTTGGAATTATGTTTTCTGTTCAACAGCATAGATACATCTATGAATGTGATAGTTCTGAAGGTGTGTATTTCTGCTGGAAGTGAATCTGTTGGCTCCAGGCTGATGTGGAGAGATGAGGTGCTGGGTTCCCACAAATACACCATGAGAAAAGTTTTTTTTACTTTTCTTGCATGAAAGACAGCCTGAATGTATGAGTTTATTATTCAGTGCACAGGACTCAATGCCTCTTGTTTCTGTCCAGGCTTCAAGAGCTTCAAGTTCAGTCACTATGAGTGCTCCAGCCCAGTGAACAACGGATGCACATTCTCTGCAAGTTCCATGGTCACTGTAGGTGCCAGGGCAGTGGGCTGTTCTCCATCATGTAGCAGGGTGAGCTGTCCCAAAAGCCCTCCTGGCAAGTTGGGTAAATTATCAGGCTTGCTAGAGAGTTTCCTTCAGTCAGTGAAGAATTGATAAGGCTTCTTGAGGCGCTTGCTTATCCTGCACTAGGCTGGAGCAAGGTTTAACAATGGAATGACGCCTGGGGTGAGGGAAAGGTCTCACAGCCAAGACCCTCATTAAGCCCTATTTCCATATTAACTTTCATACTCCTAAGGATGCAGATGGAAAGAGAACATGCCTTACATGCATGATGACAGTCACCAAACCCCACCTATAACACATGTCCCTTTTGCGAAGGGACAAAAATTATTGTATAAGAAGTGGGTTTTGGGGACAAAACAAAGAAAAGCTTAAATTATGTTATCTTTTTGACAGCCATACTTATGCAAATACAATATAAATGGATTATCTATCTACTTGTCAACCAGTCCTATTCAGCCCTATTTCTTTTTCCTTTATAAGTCTGAAAATGAAAAAGATATTTGAAAAGATATGTGAAAGAATCATATTAAATTGCTTAAATTTTTTAGGCCAGGAAAATGCTGAAAATTTACATTTAAAATTCTGAAAAAAAAACTTGCATTTTGGTTTGTTTCCAAAAGACATGAAAGTTATTTGAAGTACCTTACAGCTTTCCTCCTTGGCCTGGGGAGTATTTGACTCCTTTCATTCTTCTCAGGAATGTTTAGGTATGTGCTAGATGGGTTTACTAAAAATAATGTTCAAAAATCTTCACTAAACTATTTCTTAGAAAATGTGGGAATGCTGAATAGGATATTGCTTTTCCCAGAAGTATTTCTATTTACCTCATTTCCCCACATTATTTTGCTGTCTTTTACTAATCCCAATTGGATTGACCAAAAGGCAGGTTTAATTATTGTTTAACTGCAAAGAAATGTTTTAACAAAAGAAAATAATATTTTAATGCTTATATTGTTTTACTTTTGAGGGGTGGAGATGTGGGTGGGTGTATTCTTCCATAATAGTTATAGAGTTGTCATTAGTCAGGAATTTAATTTCATAGCTGATAACCTCTTTAATGAATGTATCAGAGTAGGGATTATACATAGATAAAATATAATAGGCATAAACTTAAGCTCTGTTATTCATCTTTTCTGTCAGGAATAAAGTTTCTTCACTTCTCCAGGCACAATACTCAAAATCAAAGCAGAGTCAATGTGAACCCCACAAAATATTAACAGATTGAATTTTTGAAACTGACATCAAAATAAAGCAGAACTCAAGGGACAGACGATATGTATATTTCCGTACTTCTCCCACCTACATCTAGCAATTTAAAGACAACTCAAATCTAGGGAAACCTGGAGTTGGGGTAAATGCTAAATTAAATGTAACTGTTTTCTGAGCAAAATTTAGGAGGCACTCAATCTCCATGAGTTTGAGAGTCATGTACCAGATGTCAGTATTGTTCCCACTTGACATTTATTGGTGAAGAATATCTAAATCTAGTTTGCCTAGATAAAAAGTGGTTTAGGTAGAATACTCACAAAATTAGAATTGCAAGATTGAATAAAATAAAAGGAACTTAGAAATTTATTACTGTTGTCTTGAGAGAAAGATGACTATGACTTCTGCAAGACTCAAGAATACCTAACCTAATGGAGGTGCAAATCTAAATATGTCTATAAATATTTTCATAATTCTATACTTCAGAAAGAAGACAGAAATGAGATGTATCGTGTCTGCTCTGAGGGAAGTCTGTGAAAAGCAGAATGTTTGTGTTTGGTTTTTACAAAGGTTTTCTTTTACTCTAATCAATGCAATAAAAACCTAAATAAATAAGCATATAAATAAACCCCACTGTTTTTACTGTATTTTCTTGCTTTGATCTCTTTGTAAATGGGGAAGCCTCGTGTTGCTTGTCTTAACAGGAAGAGAGACTATTCAGGGATGCCCCACTTTCCCATTCTCCTGGGGCTCCTTCAGCAGACCTTTTTCCTGACTTACTTAGATAACAATTTCAGATATAAGTTTTCCCCTGCATTTCCTACAACATCATCACAATTTGGAGGGGTGGGGGGGTGGTGGTCCCACTTTGTGGAGAGTTCATCTTCTTTAATGGATGACGTTGATACAGAATCACTAATTTGAAGTTGCTTTGCTCATAAACTTTCTTTAATTTTTAAGAACACGGAATACACTTTATGCCCAATAGATGGCAGTGAAGGACTGAAAAAGTCATGAGCTTTGCTTATGATTTGTTTTTTAAATGTCTTCTGCAGTGAAAATAATGAGCTAATGCATTATGGCCTAACTCTTCCACTGAAGAGCAGGCAGAATTTTAAATCCCCTCTAAATTCTGTTTTGGTGTTTAATAGGAATCTGAAATTTTCATATGCATCATAATCCAGACTGTTTTCTGGTATTTTTTGTGACTGTTTCTGCTTCTGTTCCTCATTTCTTAACTCTTAAAATACTTTCTTAACATTCACAAAAGTCTGTGCTTCTTTTTTTAGTTAGATGTTAAGCATTGTTGACAAGGTGATGATAAATTCCAGTGCTTATCCCTTCATTAAAATGGCATAATCTCTTCCATGTCTTCCAAGACAGTGGCCAATTGAACCTTCTATATAAAGAAGATCTTTCTGTGTTCACACTTCTGAGAAATACAGACTGTTTTACTGAATTACTTGAAGTTTTTGTATCAACTGCAAAAAGAGTAGGCTTTGCAGCAATCAAGAGAATGAGTTGTGTTTGAAGTTTAGAGGAAGAAAGTTGTTTTCCACCGTATCTAATATTCCAAGTTTCATTTCATAGCAGTAGGATTTTTTCAGAAAACCTTAGAGCAAAAGTGTCACATGTCATTGACTGATTGTTCGTAAAGGCCTTGCTGTCTTTTTACCATGAGGCTTCAAGCTAAAACTGATAATTTGCACTTTATTTGTTAGGACTTTAGAACAATATGAGCTGCAAAAAATGACGATGCCCTATTTTATGACTGTGCTTTCAGTCTAGCAAGATCTTCAAAGAAAAGTACTGCAAAGCAATATTTGCTATTTTAAAACTGCCTGAAAGGACAGAAGATGTGAATTATTTACAAAAGGATGCACATGACATCTGATAGCCATAAATATTACACATCCACTGTATAAACATGATTGATATTTTACAACACATATCTTCCCCCCCTCCCCTTCCATGGAACTTAATAAAGAGTTTGTATTTATAATTCCATTTACTAAAAGATTTTCTTATAGCTTCTTGCAAGAGTATGGAACCTCTCTAAGCTTTCAAGATTTTGTCCTCACTTTTTCAAGTGGTTGGCCAACATTATAAGAGGATGTGCATACACAAAAGAGATCTTGAGAAGACCAGTATGAGACAGAGAAAGAAGCAAAGAAAAGATAGTATGGAAAATAACAATGGAAGGTTCCTAAGCAATGGCTTTACCTGTCAGAAGAGGAAATTATTTGCAAGAGACTTCTACCTAACTAATTTCACGGGTTGACCTCTGTTGTTCCCATAAGGACTAAATTTAACATCTGTTTTGTGATATGAAATGCTTCAAAGCAAACTCTAAGCAAAGATTTTGGGGATTTGCCACTAGTGGTAGGTTTCACTGCTGCCTTTCGAGCAGTAAAAGCCCAAAACACAGGCCTGCCATTTTGTGCTCCCTGCAGTGAAGCAGCTATTCCACACAGTCTACAAAGGGTGCAGTTTGCAAAAGAGATTCAAATTTTCTGCTTTGGTATCAGAAAATTAATAAAATTGACCATGGTTTTTTGTTGGTTTTTGTTTTTGTTTTTGTTTTTTACCATCAGTTACTATGCAGTAATTTTTTCCGAACTTCAATATTCCTATCATTTTGGCTCACACCTCTTTCCTGTAACGAAATTATAATAGCTCAGTGGTTTGGATGGAGATGATACATCTTTAAATATCATGTCAAAAATCAGCCTGAATAGTTCAAAGAACTGTTTTGGCATTGGATCAAAATTCACTCAAAAAATTGTAAGCTTGTATTTATACAATAAACTGTGCTAAACAATGTAATTATGGTTCATCATGTCAACTTGAATAAACTTGAAAGGTTTCACTATTTTTAATGCCATTGTAAAAATGTACCAAAAGTGAAAAACTGAATACTGTGTATTTTCTATTGAACCACAAAAGAAGTCTAAGTCCAGATAAAACTAAGGCTCTCATTTAAAAACCACAAACTCCTGAGAATTTAGAGTTAATACTAAAAATACAGTCTTAACTTATTTTGTTGCATTTAGGTACTGAAGAGGTGGAACTACCTACGCAGAACGGGGTTAGTTAAGGATCCTAAAGAGAGTTTGAAAATATCCACAGACACAGCATTATATGTCGCCAGTCCCATTTACGGATACTGCTATATTAATGACACAATATTTGTTTTAGAGGCCACCAAATATCTTTGCCAGATTAAACATTTGTAATCTGGATCCAACTTTAATATACTCTTTCAAATGGGAAAGCCACAAACAGCTATAGGCAACATCAACACAGTCTCCCTCAATCTGTTAATTTGTCAGAATTACAGACATGGTAGAGCCAATAATAATAAGCACCTTCCATGAGGACATTAATTAGAATGTTAAAATAATGAGACTCCTTGCTATAAACAAATCTGAGTTTAGCATGTTGGAAGAAAAATCCTACACTATTTCAACAAAAGATTGGCAGTAAACAGATCCGTCCAGAGAAATGAGAGCAGAGTATAAACCTCCTTCCCTCCTTTTATCCAAAGATGCTCATGATCTGCAACTTTTGAATACACCTGGCCATCTTCTCCTTTTATGACTTGGTCCTTGCTTACCCTTTTAGGCATGTCAGCAGAGTATATCTGCTCACTTAAACACAGAAAATAACTCTCTTAGAAATGTCCACTTCCCTTCCTCAGGTGGAACTAAAGGGATTATCCTGTATTTTCTCTACAGCCACTGGATTTGCTTTTTCAATTCCATGGGCTTTCGATGACGTGGCAATAAGGCAAATGGAGAAGAGGAAAAACAGTATGAAATACAAAATTAATCTGCAGCAATTTCAGCAGTGGAGACCTTTTTCTGGACAAGGGCTGCATTCTGGACTAGTGGACTAGATCAGTGATACAAATATGGGACACCTGGCCATGATACTGAGCTCAAAAGTAATACAGGTCATTTTCTGTGAAACTCTTCCTTATTCCCTCCCCTCCAGTTCTGGCATTTCTGTCTTCTGCTCTTAAAGAGGAATTCTTCTGAAAAAAACAAGACATTTTCAGTGAAAAATTGTGTTAGTAACAAAAGATTAATTGTTGAAAGGTTTGATGAATTTTAAGGTTGAAAAATGGATGGGCATTTGGGCTCTACGCATTATGGCTGAAGTGTCTGTGTGGCAATTCTATACATGACTGGTACCTGCCTCATCAGGTATAAATGTTCAAAAGCCACTGGAACAACCCTCTCACAAAAAGCAAAGAGCAAACTAACAGCAGATATTATGCTGCTGTTTTCCATAAAAATTTGCACTGAGATTGCATAGAAATAAAATAGAAGATCAATCTGTAAGGGGTATTTTGCTTTCAGGCTGCTTACCCAATATATTATAGCCTAAAATGGTTTCTCTGTACATTTTTGATTACTGTTTTGTCTTTTCTGTTTATCTCTGCATTGCCTGGTGTATTGGTTTTGCATGGCCTGGATTTTTCATAGCAGGGGGGCTGCAGGGGTGGCTTCTGTGAGAAGCTGCTAGAAGCTTCTTCCATGTCCAGCAGAGCCAATCCCTGGTGGCTCCAAAGATGGACATTCTGCTGGCCAAGGCAATGAAATAAAAACAAAAAGTTGGTGCACAGTTTTAATTGCGGCCAGAGAAGAGTGGAGTGAGAACATGTGAGAGGAACAACTCTGCAGACACCAAGGTCAGTGCAGAAGGAGAAGGAGGAGGAGGAGGTGCTCCAGACACCAGAGCTGGGATTCCTCTGCAGCCCATGGTGATGGCCATGGTGAAGCAGCTGTGCCCCTGCAGCCCATGCAGATCCATGGGGACGTAGAGATCCACCTGCAGCCTGTGGAGGAGCCCCACACTGGAGCAGGTGGGTGCCTGAGGGGAGGCTGTGACCCCGTGGGACACCCGTGGAGAGAGGCGCCCTGCTCCTATACTGGAGCAGCCTGTCCTTGAAGGACTGCACTGCATGGAACAGTGACCCATGCTGCAGCAGTTTGGGCATGGACTGTTGCCTGTGGGATGGACTCACACTGCAGCAGGTCACAGGGAGCTGCTGCTCATGAGATAGGCTCACATTGGGGAAGTTCATGGAGAACTGTCTCCCATAGGAGAACCCCACAGTGGAGCAGGGAAAAGACTCCTCTCCCTGGGCAGCAAGAGAAGTCATGGGTGATGAAATGACCATAACCCCCATGCCCTGTCTCCTTGTGTTGCTGGGGTTAGAGGTAGGGCTGAAAGGAGAGAGGGGGGGGGGGAAGGCATTTCTTAAGGGCTTAACTTAATTCTCATTATCTTGCTCTAAATGTATTAATAATAAATTCATTTAATATCTCTAAGTTAAGCCTATTTTGCCCATGGTGGTATTTGATGAGCAATCTTTCCCAGTTTTTACCTGAACCCATGAACCCTTTGTTGTATTGTCTCTTCTCTTTCCCATTGCAGAGGGGAGTGAGTGAGCAGCTTTGGTGGGTGCCTGGCAGCAGGCCAGCATCAACCCACAACACCTGACTATGCAGTCATTATTATTTTTAGACAGTACATATTGACAGTTAGGGGCGTGGTTTAGTGGTACACCTGGCAGTGTGGGGTTCACAGTTGCACTGGATGATCGTAAGGATCTTCTCCAACCTAAATTGTTCTGTGATCCTCATAATCCTGTCTGTCAGAGATGGCTAGAGGGAACAAAGAGGTGGGAGGTTGCAATGGATTAAGATGGTTGAACAGATGGGAAAATAAGCAGAAAATGGGTTGGAAAAGGGGCTGGTGAGACTGAATGTTAGGAAATAAAGATTGAAGTTTGACAAGTGCAGTATTTTTTAACACATTGAGAAAGAGCAAGGAAGAAGACAACAGGAAAAGAGGAAACCTACTTTCAGAGCACCCCAAGTGAAGCATTCGTTCTGCCCTATTTACCCCACATACAGAAATCTGTGGAAACTACATGGTGTAATGTAAACACAAAATACCTGCAAACACAGTGAAGCATTTTCAGATTTGTTTGGGAAAAAAACTCCTGATGACCACAGTNGTTAAGCCTATTTTGCCCATGGTGGTATTTGATGAGCAATCTTTCCCAGTTTTTACCTGAACCCATGAACCCTTTGTTGTATTGTCTCTTCTCTTTCCCATTGCAGAGGGGAGTGAGTGAGCAGCTTTGGTGGGTGCCT
>VXAX01002070.1:32858-81403 GCA_013399835.1 Leptocoma aspasia
CCCCATCTCCTTCTTGTTCTTCTTCCACTCCATTTTCTTTTGCATTGTTAGCACAAAGTCATTAGTTAGAGATAGTAGCAGCATAATTGTTACGTGTGTAGATTAGCAGAAGTTATTAGTAGTAAAGTAAAAACAATATACGTGTTAAACAGTAATTGAGTTCAGTATCTTTAAAAAGCCTTGATTTTGAGACTCGGGCATCCATTTTGTACCTTGCTTTTGTCGTGCTGAGACTGGTGCAAACAGTACATCAATCCCAAAATAAAAAAAGAATAAACAACGAAAACAAAAAAAATCCAGAGTCTTGCTCATTTTTCACCCTTGCCAGAAAACTCAAAGGAGAACTACCTCCAAAGGGCCCTAGGAGTAAGTTCCCTCCCAAGTTGAGGAAACAGCTAGAGAACCCAACAGGTTACTTTATTAATGAATCCATACCATGAGCAGCATATGCACCTTGAAAGATCACAGCTGGAGGGAATGACAATGAACTATAAAATTAGTTTTGAGTGTTGTTATTGATATCTCTTCCAGAGCATATGTTTAAAGGAAGGTGCTCTTTAGAATCCTGGTAGACTGGGAAATAAATCAACTAGTTTATAGGTGTGCATCACATATTTTCTACTTATTCAGGAGCTCAGATAGCCAACAGATTTGTAAAATCAAACTCTGTTAAAGTGCTTTGAGCTCTAACACATATATTTGCATGCAGTGGTTAAAATTGCATATTGAAAAGTATTTTTAGAAGAATCTCTAAGGAAAAAAAGTCCTCATATTCTGTCTTATTTCCTCATCCATGAAAGAAGCTGGTTAGTGTTCTCACATATGCCAGGCCATTTTTAACCAACACTTGTACATGTGCAGCCAGCAATTACAGAAAGTTGCAGGACATCCAGAGACACATAAGAAAGCCTCTGCCTCTTCTAGTAAAGCAGTGGAGCAGACTCCAACAAACAAATATTTATTCATATCTGTGAGTCATAGATGCTTTAACTTCAGGTTACAGCTTCATTTTCAAGCCTGCAAAGTTCATCCAGTTTATACTTGCCAACTGCAGCACTGCTGTGTTTGCTCTTTTGCTTTGCTGAAAAAGCAGAATGATTTTAATTCCAATTGATTCCATGTATCTTTTAGGTAAAGATATAGGAACCATTTATGTAGAGAATTTGATGATGTACATTTAAGAACATAGCTAATTTTCCCAATATATAATATATGGAAAAAGAGCAAGCTTTGGCCTGTTTGTTATTTCTGTGACTGATGTGAATTTGACAGTCTCGTACTCAGGGCCTGATCCAACACCTACTGAAGTTAGTGAAAGGATTGTGTTCTTTTTTTATAATAGATGCTCTCAAATTACTTTATTTGTGATATGCTAATGTAAAATAATTTCTCTTGTGTTCATTAAAAAACAAGAAAATTACTATTTATAGAAAAAAAATTATAAAATGTGACAAAATTTAAAATTCATAAACCCCATTTTTTCCAACGCAATTAATATACACAATCTTCAAAAAATTAGTTATTTAAAATATTCAGATGGTTCAGAAGACAGGACTGTGTTCACAGGGTATAATTTTTGGTGATGTGGTATAAGAGTTGCTGTCTACGCGGTGTAATGGTCTGTGACCACAGACAAACTGACCCCAGGATCATCAGCCAGCCACAAACACAACACTGGGATTTAAATGTGGCTTCCAAAACCACAGACCTCCACCCAGTGAGCTAAAACAGCAACTCTACTAGATCAGCTAATAGAGAGGTCTGATGAGCAAACACATGAGGAGATGCATCATGTTTTCACTGCAGCACATGTGTGCTTCAGTGATCACATCATTAACAGGTACCAGAAGGTTAAGCAAAATAAAAGTCTCTCAGAGAGATCTATATTTGACAGCAGCCTTGGGATATGCTTGGTCTCTTTTGAAATAGATGAGCATTCTTCTTGGCTAATGACTCCTTTGGAGTCTCTTCTCAGCCCTGCCTAATTCATAATGGTTCAGTGTTTTCTGTCTCTGTAACTAGAGGTGGAGTGCTATGATAGAGCCAAATAAACAGGAAAGTAATGGGTGTACTGTAGGAAACTGAAGATTCAAAAGGCAAAGTAGCAAGTCTGCTAAACCCATGACTCTTATCTGATGGAAGAAGAAGAAGAAGAAGAAGGAAGGAGAAGGAGAAGGAGAAGGAGAAGGAGAAGGAGAAGAAGAAGAAGAAGAAGAAGAAGAAGAAGAAGAAGACGACGACGACAGACGACGACGGACGACGACGACTACGGACAGAGAAAGGGTATAATTTTCAGTATGTCATGCAACATTATCAGCTCCAACAAAGAGCTCCTCACCTGACAGGTTTCCATAACAGTATATTAAAACTGGAGAAAGCAAAATGCTTCATCTGGGTAGCCTTCATCAAGAGCCTTTGTCATACTTCTCAACTACCTTGTGGAACTTTCACAATAAAGTTACCCAAAGACAATATTTACAAATATTCAACATCAACATTAAATATGAAGTAAGAAGAGAGGTAAAAAATAAATCATATTTGGTGGTAACTCTGAAAGACTAAAAGCAAATTATGCCATGATATTGCAGAAAAGTGACTGGCTGGAAATTTTAAAAAATTTAAAAGTCTACTCACATTCTCCCTTGACGTTTACATTAAAAGCTGTAACCCCAAAGGATTTGGAATGAGTTTGTTCATCTTATTCAATTAGCTCTGTGCTGAGCTTTGTTAAGAGACATCTGTGTTCCTTAGATACATTTTTTCAGAAAACTTTCAAGTAATTTCAGTGAAAAATATATAAAATCAACAAGCCAGATCATAAATGGGTATAAAATCAGAACTCTATTAATCCTGTCATTCTGGATCAGGAGAAGAACTACTGTTAGAAAATTAAAACAACTCTAATTTTTTTTCTCCGTGCAGCCCAGTCTTTTGACTGCCTGTTAAATTGTTACCTGAACATTAGACATTCAATGGCTACTTAAGCATTTAAATTCAAGAAAAACTTAATTTCAACTCAATCCTGGCAATCACAAACCTAGGACTATCAAAACATCTTATTTGGAGTCTATAGTTCCGTTGCTAATGTTGCTATGGAACTGAAACCCTTTTACTGGCTATGTACATATCTGCCTGCAATCTGGCAGCAATAGACTTGAGTTCCTCTCTCATAGCTCCTCCAGGGCTCTCTCAACTCCTTCAGGGCTCATAAAATGCACATTCCTCCACTTCTCCCAAAATACACTTTGATTTGGTATATGATCATACTTATCAGCACTTGCCCATTCCCCCCTTCCCACACATTCCCAAGCTAGCTGAAAGAGTAACTCCTGTTTTACTCAACAGGCTAGTCATTAAAGTTCTGGGTGATTTTAGCATTTTTCATCCCTCCTTCACCAGAAGTTTCTTCCCACTCTATAAACAGGCAGGCTGTGGTATATTTCAGGGTTATCTGTGTGTCACTACGGCAGAGCCTTGCACTAAATTCTTGCATTACCACATCATCCTAGAGCTGAGGTTTTAATCACCATTCAGGCAGGGGCAGGGACTAGACTTTGAATCCAGTCATCATGCACAAAACAAGGATACTGAGAAGTGACATAGATCTCTACTAAAACTATAGATCTGCTGTTTTGGAAAGGACTGATCTGTTCACATTATCCACATGGATTAAATATCAACCAGAAAAGTCTTGAGAATTTATAACTTTCCCTACAGTTTATATTTAGAGTCAAGTTATTTATTCCAGTAACAATAATTTTTTTCTGGCTAATGGAGTTAAAAAAGGCTAATTTTGCTGACTTGAACCTTTATAAAAATGGTCAACGTATTAATTTATATTGGATTTTGGTTTTGANACAAAATAGTTCTCTAAAACTTTGGACACACGAGGAGCAAAGGCAGAGGTATTTTTACATAGAAACACAAATTTTGCTATTGAAATAGTTTGGACCGTACTTTGCTTTTGGGTTAGCAGAGGAAATAACAACAAAAATATTCCTTTGGAAATTTTGAATGATACCTGAGAAGTTCCAGGAATTTGCTATCAAATACATTCAGCACCTTATGAAAGAAATTAATAACAGAAATCTCAGATCAAAAGTCTTCCTCCCTCAAGAATGGTCACTGTCTATTCTTAAAAGACGATTAATTGTGCTAAATTCTGCTTTTCTACCTAAGCCACAAAAACATGACAATAAAACTCTTCACTTATGCCTCTATAATGAGACACAGTAGGTCAATGCCATGGAAGGTTTGATATCACTGATGGTTTCCTGTCGCTACAAAGAGGTTTGGAGTTTTTTCAGTTGATGGAAGTTTTTTCCCCTTTAATGAGCATCATGTTTATTATGTCCTTCTGCCAGTTCCAGGGAATGAAGCAGCTACAGATTAATGTCATGTTCTCCAACAGGGATGCTGGAGTAATATTAAAAGAAGCTGTCTCCTATTCAGCACTATAAATGAAGTTACATGGTGGAACTGCTGGGCCTTTTCCATATCTTGACTGCCTGGGGTTCCCTCCAGTCTTGTGGTGAGGGCACAAGGCAATTGCCAAGGAGCTAATGATCTTGAATACAAGGGGAGGAGCCACTAAAACGAAAAAAAAAAAAAGGAAGTGTTAAATTAACACCTATTTAGCTTTTATAATAATTCTCAGACATAATTATACTGCCTGGTGATAGACATATGTGTCTCGTTAACAGCATTATATATATTTATGTATGTTTTGGCAAAAGAGACTGAATCCTAAAATTTTTCATAATGACAACCTTGCAGTTGTTAACTTCACCCTACATTCTTGTGATGGCACTTCATTCCAATATTTTCATACTTCTTTTCCTTCAAATAACTCGGTTGGAAATACAAGATTGTTTTGAAACCAACTGTTATTTTCTGTTGGAAATAAACATCTCTTTGTGTTTCTCAGTAGGAGACTTGCTTTGAACTTACTCATGGTTTTCAAACTATTCCTTCAGAGTGCCTCAGGTCCAAGCTTTCTCTGCCTGCAGCTTAATCCTCAAAAAATGGAGGACTTTACGAGCTACACAAAAAACATGCAGTTTCAGACTCCTAACGCAATTGCTATGATGCAGCACATTTTCTCTACAAATCCACAGGTGCTCAGATGCAACAACCTCTTCACACGGCTGAGCTGATGCTAAAATGTCCCTATGGTGCTCTTACAGTGATTTCCTAATTCTGTTCCATGTGGCTTTGACAAGCCACTCATATAACAAGCAACCACGAGAGGAAACTTTCAGGTTAAAGTTTAGCATAAAACACTGATGTCAAAGACAGAAATATCCTTGCTTTCATTTTTTCACAAAGGTCCTATAATTAGTCAGATGTAATGTAATCAGTAAGAATTTAATTTACTACTCTGCCTTCTTAAGCAATTTGCATACTGAGTAAGCTTTCCTGTTCCTTAATGTTCTAGGGTGGGCTTCTTACCTCTTATGTTAGCATTTCTGGGGGACATGGTTTAGCACTAACATGGTGGTTTGGGGACAACAGTTGGATTTGATGATCTTAGAGGTCTTTTCCAACCTTAGTGATTCTATGATTCTTTTCTCAATGGGCATTTCAGTTCCTCACCCAGCACAAGCTGTTTCACACTCTCTGTGCACCTTCTCAGCTGACTGAAACCAAGGCCATAAGTTCTTCAGGCAGGACATTAAAAATGCTGCAGTGCCCATACTCAGTGCAGCACAACTATTCCAGTGGGTCCTCAGTAAATGGGAGCACAGGGTCAAGAGCCAAGGATATGACGTATTCCAGCAGCAATTCCCAAATTATGTGAGAAGAGAGAAGAGAAACAACCAGAAAACTCCATCTCATGGTAGCACATAGATAGGTCTAGTAGTAGGCAGCAGCAACCATTACACTCTGTTACACTCCTCCTACTTCCTCACTGCAAACCTTAATGTGCTTCCATGCTCCAGAAGGGAGTTGGAGTTGGTCCTGCTGCTTCAAGAAGGCCACACTGTCCTCTTTGAGAATAGCACAGCCTTGTGTTTTGACTCACACATGGCCCTTGGCAGATGAAAGCCTGCCAACTAGCAGTGTTACGGCTGCAGGGCAGACAGGGAAAGCAAGAGTTCCCACACGCTCACAGAGAGTGGCTGTTTTCTCTTTTGCAGGCTAGAAGAACCTCGAGAGATTGGAGAGATGGGCAGAGAAGTACTGTCACAAATTCAACAGAGACAAATGCAGGGTCCTGCCCCTGGTGAGGAGTGACCTCACACACCAGTACAGGCTGGGGGCTGATCTGCTGGAAAGCAGCTCTGCAGAGAGGGACCAAGAGTCCTGGTGGACCATAACCTGTCCATGAGACAGCAGTGTGTCCTTGGGGCCAAGAAGGACAACAGTGTGCTGGGGAGCATTAGGAAGAGCAGTGCCAGCAAAGGTCAAAGGAGGTGATCCTGCCCTTCTACTTAGGCCTAGTGAGGCCACGGCTGGAGTGCTGTGTCCAGTTCTGGGCTCCTCAGGACATAAGAGACATGAAACTTCTGGAGTGGGTTCAGCTAAGAGCAAAAAAGATGATTGGGAAACTGGAGCATCTCTCTTATAAGGAAAAGCTGCAAGGGTTGGGCCTGTTCAGGCTCAGGAAGAGACAGCTGAGAGAGGACCCCATTAATGTCTACGAGTATCTGAAGGGATGGTGTCAAGAGGCTGGAGCCAGGCTCTTTGTGGTGACAAACAATAGGAGATGAGGCAATCAGCAGAAATGGGTGCACAGGAAGTTCCACCTGAATGTGAGGAAGAACTTCTTTACTGTGTAGGTGACTGAGCACTAGAACAGATTGCCCAGAGAAGTAGAAGAGTGTCGCTCATTGGAGATATTCAGGAACCATCTGAATGCTGATCTTGTGCCATGTGCTCTAGAATGATCCTGCTTGAGCAGTGAGGTTGGACCAGATGGCCCACTGTGGTCCCTTTCAAACTGACTCCGTCTGTAATTTTTGATTTCAGAGGATTGCTGTTTGACAGGATCTTTTAGAAGAATCACCTGGGCTTTCACAGAGGGCTGGCAGACAAATTGTTCCTGTAAGGTGTTGACAGGGAATTTCTAACCAGACTGCTAAAACTACTCTCATAATTCTTTACTCTTCTACTATGTTAACAGAAATTCTGGTCATATTTAATGAAAAATGGTATTTTTCTTACAGAATAAGTATTAGGAGTTTTACAGTCTGCCATTTTATAGGATTTTGTAATACTTGATTATAAGATATGTTAATAAATAATGAGAGGAAATTTAAACTAGTGCAATTTGAAAATTGCAAAACTACAATGACATAGCTGGAAGATATTCAATCATTAACACTGCAGGAGGAGCACAATGTAAAATACATTGCATAATCTCAACCTTTTGTTAGTCCAAAACAAATATCACACAGTTATGCAGCAATAAAAAAGCATATAATATAAATCTTGGCTAATAAAGCTTCTGAAAAGATAGTTCATGTATTGTCTGACTTGATGTGATGACAGCTGTAGTAGTGTATTTATACATAGTTGTCTAGAACACTGTTTTAAGGATGAAGGGTGGGTGGTGAAATTACCTTTGTTTAGTCATACTGATTTCCACATGATCTTCAACATACTCACCCCTCATTAAGCTGAGAAGAAGAAGGCTCATTATGTGGTGAAACCTTAGTTTAGAAACTTTGGAATTATTTTCTTCACACTTTCAACTCATATGAATGTGATAAACACTGTTCACTAAAGATGCAGCATTAAATCTTTCACAGATGGACTCATGTTAGTAATACAGCATGAGAAACTGGCCAGAATACACAGAAATATGAAACACCTTTTAAATTTAAGCTGTCTAATAAATAGCTATTTTGTTTAAAAGTAGCATATGTATATAAAATAATATATCAATTTATGCCACACAGATTTTAATGACATTTTTTTAAAGGGTGTTCATGTCCACTTTTCCAACGTTATGGCTCCCTACTTCTCATTCCTGTAGTTCCCCCAAAAAGTTGAATCTGTCCTTTTTAATTAATTGACTGAATTCAGATTACAGGGGTTTACAGGGACTAACTCTCCCTGTCGTAGATCTAACTCCTTCTGTCTATATAAAATGGAAATTATTAGTTTCCCCTTTCTATAGATGAATGCAGACAGTGGAGGGAAGGTTATATGTAGCAGACCATGTCTGGATGTCACTGTACTATTGATGACAAAGCTGTCAGCTTCTCCCCTCTGGTTCAAACAAAGCACAGGAATATCACATGAGGAAACTGTAGGATTATGAATTTTCCTCCTTCCCTGAAAATCTTTGGTAGGCTAAACATCTGCAAGTTCAAGTTTGACCTATGTTTTGTTTTCTAAAATAAGGATTTATTGATTAATTGATTCATTGAAATACTGCTTCAGAGAATGACTCTATCACCTCCTCAGTAAAACTCCTTTGACAGCAAATTGCTATAATTCATATAAAATGTTGAGTAAAAGCTGGAACTTGTTTCTGTTTATCATTGTCAGTTTCTGAAGGTTGGCCAGAAAGAGTCTCACTGTCTCACCAAGAACATTGACAAAGCCCACACCAGTACTGATAAAGAAGTGAGAAATACAAAATGTAAGAAGATAATTATGAAAAGTACTGGGATGAGCAAGATATCCCAGACTAGAAAAAAAAATTGGGGTTTTGTAATTTTAAGTGATTCAATTTTCCAATAATAAGTAAGGACAGAGAGGCATTGTCCATGCCTGTGAGGCAGGACAGACTCAGTCAGAACCAGGGGCAGGACACACAAGTACTTGAGGCAATGTTCCAGCTGTGGGAACGAATGACAACTGCTTCCTATAGCAGAGAAAACGTGTGTATGAGGCTTGACCAAGATGCTGAATATCCTCAGGCCCCAGAAATATGTGCTGACACTGAATTCTGCAGCAAAAAGATCAGTAAGCAGAGAGGCAGACAAAATATCTAGATCTGCTCATTTTCTTCTCCTACAGATGAGGAAACCAGGGACCTTTGTGCTGAAAGGAACACAGTAATGTTTAGTGGTATAAAAGTGGTGTAAGAGGAGAAAAATGTGACATGAGAATGCCAAAATTCCCCTACATTCCCTTTAACAGGAGCTGGTTTTAGGGGAAGGAAGCAAGCCAACTGCCTGGAAAAAACCGTGAGATTTCTTAAGATAAAATTAAGCAGCAATACATGTTGTCCAACATGAATGTTGAAGGAAGCAGAAGCCATGCCATGTCCTTTGCCCTTGGGGGGAGGTGGGTATACATTGCAGTCTTACTTTGTCTTCATTTTTACCCTTAGATGTTTTCTCACTCTTCTTAGAAGAGGTATAAAGAGTGGAAGTTAGAACTCTCTCCCACTGAAGGGAGGACCAGCCTAACACAATATAACTTTTTTGTTTTGTTCAGTACCGTCATGTGCTTCATGTGACCAAGGTACTTGTCTTGTACCTTCACTGCATTTGGAAAAAGTGTTGTGTGTTGGAACTACTCTGCTGCACTTTTCTTCAGTGCAGTTTGGCTTCTATGATTTTTTTTTTTTTAAAGAAAAAGGACAAAATAAATCTTCTCTCCCTGACTGGCTATTAGAGGGCTGAATGTTTTTCAAAAGGAAAAGTTGAAATAACAGTCGTAATGACAGAGTGATATAGAATGTGGGAGAAAGTTTATTTTGGTATGCAAAAGTGGGCCATAGAATTACAAGTTACAGGGATTAAAAATGATTTTACCAAAAATGGTTTATCTTTGCCAGCAGATAATATAAGTTAGAGGTTTCTTTTAACTGTCACTCCAGTTAAATCTAATGTGCATGTTACTATCATCTTTGTGTTTATTCTGCCTCTTACTCTTTCTGCAATTCCTCCTTCTCTCACTTTCTCTGATTTCTGCCTTCTCTTGGCTTTCTGCTATGTGCCTGCTTCATTCTCATCCTGCTTTGTTGATCAGATCCTGCAGTCATATCCCTGCTTCTTACTTCTTCTTACTTGTATTGATCCCTTTTTATGCAAAATCTATCAGCAATTTCATCTATGTACATACAGCTGCAAAACCATATTTTTTTATTTCTTTGTCAAATTGTAATCCTATATCTAGTCAGATTTATATATTTTATTTTGCCTCTAAAATCACCTTCTGGTTCAGGGACTAGGTGAGAGAAATCACAGGAAAAAATCAGTAGAATCTTACTTTCCCTTTTTTAGAATATATAGAGTCCAGGAGCATAGTTCAGATGTATGCAGATCTTAAGCTTCTGAAATATAAAGGGAAGCTACTTGCTGAAGGAAGTGGCAGGTGAGTTTTTGAAACATATCTCAGCATGCCCATGTGCAATCTCAGAACTGATACAAAAGTATGAACAGTAAGATTCCTTCTACTATGTGAGCTAGTTTCTCTTCTCAAAAGATGCACAACTCAAAAAGACATTTTCATCTTGATGAAGTAGCAGGAAACCAGTTACGAAAAAATCTGATCTGAAGGTTGTTTGGTAGAGCTTTGTCTGTTTAATTTTCAGTGGACCATGTCAAGAATGAGACCAGCCAGATGCTAGCATGTCAAGAATGAGACCAGCCAGATGCTAGGAACTGCCATCTCTTACCTCTTTATCTATGTAAGTTATTTATCCAACTGTATTTCATCAAGATTTTTTCCTGCTGCTTTTTTAATGAACATGCTTCTTTGCAAACTATTTCAGCTGCTAATACTGCCATTATGCCATCCAGTGTACCTACAGTCAACTTACCTCCTAATTCAAAGTGAAATGACTGATACAAAATTGATTTTTTTAAGCCAAACAAGTTTACCATCCCATGGTTGTGACTAGAAGGAAGAGTGAGAGCACAAAACAGAGAATTGGGTTTGGATGCCATCTCTTCTGGCACACACAGTTTAGTAGAGAGCAACTGTTTCTTTCTTCATTACCCCTAAACATAATTGTTTCCTCAGGGTATAGATTCCCTGACTTTTTGTACAATACAGTTTTCAAAAACTTTGATTCTGCCAACTGATTAATTCTGGTGGCCAGTGGTTAGTTTTGCTGTTGGAGATAACCTGGCAAAATTTTCATCTTCACAATGTCAGGTGTGCTGGTTTTAATACCAGCAGGAAATTAAACTCCAAATCAGTCACTCCCTTTCCCCCACCCCTTCTGACAAAGGAGGGACAAAAGGAGTGACTATGGGTGATATAATTGTTTACTTACTGTAAGCACAAAGCAATGGAATAAGAGCAGGGAAGAAGAGTCAGAGTGTTAGAAACTGTGAAAAAGGTACTTTGTGACTACACAGTAGCAAGATGATAGCCTTGCTCTGGACATCCTCAGATATCATTAGTGTTTCGTTAGTGAAATTTTGGCCTTCTCCATCTATGTTCTGTCTTCTTATCAGCTTTCACAGACCACAGCCATGGTGGCATGACATGACAAGAAAGGGAGAAATCTGCAGTGCTGCTCCCACCACACGCACTGTTGGGCAGAGCTGAACCAACTTTTACTGGAGTCACTGGCAAACTTTGCTACCTGGGATAGTGCCAGATCAGATCTATGGAGTTGAACTTAATTGAAAGCCATTTAATTTAAAGGATGGGATAGAACATGAAAGAACACCTCTGGTTATTAAGGTGTCTGCACAAACAGAAGAAAACCCAGCTGATGCTATAAATCAAATGGGAAATAATGAGAATATTTGTTTTAACTGCAGGAAAACCAAAATCATCCTGTTGCAATAGTTGTTTTAAGAACAACGCTGATAGCACTTGCACTTGGATTTTCTGATGGCACTTTCTTTTCAATATAAACTCTCATCATGTATCTGCAGCTTTCATAAACCCAGGTGTCAAGGGTAGGAGTGGAACAAGCCTCAGTGCTTTCACTGTACAGCTTATGGGTAGGTAGAGACAGACAGAACTATTTTCTTTGGGTTTATCAGACCCATGCTTTCACTTGGCATCATTTACAGAAATGGTTCCCAAAGTGTAGCTTGCAGAACACTCACTGGTCCACGAAGAATTAGCTCATCACACAATGCACATTTTGCTGCCTTTCTTTTCCTTTCTAAAAGGATAGCTAAATCTGGATTCAGTGCTTTGCTAGCGCTCCTTCTCAGGGCAAGAAAATGCTGTACTACTTGCTGGAATGTTACAGGTTTCTGAATGCATTGGTTTAAAAAAGTTTATCAGTCCTTCCACTGGCATCTCCTGAAAGCTAACAGCTGGCCCTCCTTAGCTATCTGGCAAGCACCTGGTGCACAGCAATAAGGAATTATAATACTTGTGTTCTTTTTTTAAAACATGACAAGAAGGCAATACAAAAACAAATCACAGTAATGCACAATTATTCCATCCTTGGTTTGTGCACAGTCAGCATGCTGAGATATTCCAAGCCAAGAGGATTTTTTCCTTGCTTTTAAAGAAAGATTTATTCATAAGGGTGAAGAGGGCAAATTCCCAACATTTCAGCCCTCAGCTGGCTTTTGTCAAGGGTTTCTTATGCACACACATGGTGAAGCTTGGCTAAGGTGCAGGGGAAAAAAGTTATGAAGTAAATTCTATGGATTAATATATACTCTTTGTAGTAATGTAAGGTTTGCCAAACTTTTCATGGATGAGGAATGTGAAAGCTTAGGAATATATGCAGATCCGAATATACTTTTACATGCACGGATAAATACCATGGTCTGTTTTTCTAGCATGACTTTACCATTGTATTATCTTACTTTGCCATTAATCCCACTACATAAAGTCAGTAACCCATTCAACTACACAGCTGGAGTAAAAGTAACAAAGTCTGGCCTTCTGTGACCCTAGCACTCCAGAGCTCACATCTCTCCCTCCCCCACCCCATTTGTAGGGTAAGATCCATGCTTATCAGATGAGGTTGTCCTCCACTTTAAATTTAGAAAACATCCAAGAGAGCACACTCATGATGTTTAAAAATAATTTGGATTAATTTCTACTTCCTTTTTTGATTTTTTTCTGCATGAAATAACACACACTTCAGACCTGGCTTCTATCTAGCAATTCTGGGGACTTGCTCATTCTGTGCAAGGTTTAGAGATGAAGTGATACCCCTACCCTCAGGTAAGACATACACAGTTCCATAGCAGGTGGTGGATTCTAGTCTGTGTTCCTTGAAATTATGCATTTTACATTCTATCTTTACAAATAAATGCATAATGTTAGACATTTTGCATTGCATAGCGTTAAACATGTTGCATGCCAAAATCACTGTGTACAGCAGCCACAGTCCTGAGAGCAGGGGCTGAGATTTGTAACTCTTCTAGTTAGGTATCCAAACCACCACACCACTTTTGTTTTCCCTTGGGCCTCTTATGTGACTCTTGTACAGCTGGCTGTGCAGCTGTAGATCCTTGCCAATGATTTTTGACAATGCTCTTCTGCACTTATAGGAAGCTTTATTTAGGAGTCTACAGAAAGTGTGATAAAGGGCTTGAATCCCCTCTGGACAAGGACGAAAGTAACTCTGAGGCTCCTACTTCTCGTAAGGGTTATCTAAAAACTAATAGACAGTATGTAAAAAAACCTAAACATTTATATAAGCAGCACTTTCTGCCAAAACTTCAGCCTCTTCTCTTCTTCCTAGACAGTAAAATGAACAAACTCCATGCTCTGTACCTTTTCTGAGTCCTCTGTTTCTTCCTAGGAAGAAGGCTCTAGCCCTCAATACTTGGGATGTCAAAATTCAGTTTTCCTTTTACCATTGAAAACACATTAACATGCTCTGCTTCTATGCAATGTCATCTATACAAGGACATTGTTGGTAGAAAGAAAGAATTATCAATCACTTTCTTAGATGCAGATACTTCTATTCTGTCTAAGTAGCTCTTTAAATAAATAAGTTACTTTCCGGAATTTTGCCTTTTTTACCCAGCTATTGTACCACGTGGTGCATAGACTATTGTTTCAGTACCTCTCACTCTTTGTGAGGAAATATGAGATATTTATTAATATAATTGTAGGGAATTTTGAAACTATATATATAAACAGTATTCTGAACTACTAGTTAAAACAAATTTAATATGTATTGTCTTGAAAGCACGTAATTTATATGAAAATAGAAAGCAAAACCTGTACTGCAGTTTTAAGAACCAATATTTTCCGATTGGCAGACTCCAAAGACTTTTTTTAACATTAAAAATGGCATACCATAACACTAATAAAGTAGATGAAAATATTTTAAAGTCATAGTTAAAATGTAATTGGAGAAAATTTGTTGAATAAATACAATACAATTGTAGGAATTTAGAGTAGAAACTAATTTCTAATGTCACCGCGTTTACAGTAAATAAGCAGCATTGTTTACCTTAAGAAAATAAGGGCCCTTAAATTTTTTACCCAAATCAGATATTTTATTTTTATCATCCTTTTCAGTTTAACGACTTTTATTGGTTCTGTTTCTTCTGTGAATGCAGCTGTCAGAAATAAAAGTGTTTACACTGCAAGTGAGTTCCACAGTATGACATCTTCAATGCACAAAACCAGCATGTGCTAAAGGAGAAATTTTCAATGACTGAGTTAAAATTCTCTTTTCCATAGCTTCATTTGGCTGGTATTTTTCTCCTGATGGGTTTTCTCCTTTTTCTAACCCTGCCCTCTCTGTCATATGCTCATGCACCTTTTGGAGAAAAGGATAAAGCTTGTAGGTATTTTTAAAGTTCCTTCACTTGCTGAGGGAAAGCAATACTTCTTAAAATGGTGTGCTGATTTTGGCTGGGATAGAGTTAATTTCTTTATAGTAGCTGGTATGGGGCTATGTTTTAGATTTGTGCTAGAAACAGCACTGGTAATATATGGTTATTTTTATTATTGATCAGCATCAAGGCCTTCTCTGCAGCAAGCAGCTGAGGGTACACAAGCAGTTTGAAGGGAACACAGCTGGGACAGTTGACCAACTGGACCAAAGGGATATTCTGTACTGTTTGGTGTCGTGCTGAGCATTTATAACTGGGAGAAGAAGGAGGAAGGGCAGGTGTTGGGAGTGATGGTGTTTGTCTTCACAAGTCACTGTTACGCAAAATGGAGCTCTGCTTTCCTGGATGGTTGTGGAGTCTCCCTCATCAGAGATACTCAAGAACCATCTGGACACAATCCTATGGCATGTCCTCTAGGATGATTGTGCTAGAGCAGGGAGGTCAGACCAGATGACCCAGCGTGGTCCCTTCCAACCTTGACTTCAAAAGGTTGATGTTTGAGTCCACAGCCATATATCTCTGTATAGCAGTAAATGTACCTAAATGGCTTCATTTCAGAGGAGAGCTCCTTAGAAGGTATCACTACATGGGCCTCTGTGAAAAAGTTATTAGCATCCATAGATACTAGGATACTAGCTTAGGAGAAGAAAAAGAGAAAAAAAATCAGATAACATGATCTTCTGAAATAAGCAGGGAGAAAGTTATGCAATAACATCAGTGAGATTCAATAATATCAATATCCACAGAGAATGACTAACAAGCTGTAAAGATGACACAAAAGAGAGATGATGTTTGAGGAGGAGCTGGTAACCCAGTCATGAGAGTGGGGAATTATCTGCCTCAAAAGCTGTATTGGTCACCATAAACCTCTGGAAAACACCAGAGAAAGAGAGTGGCATAAAGATAAAAAGAAATTAAAACACCTTTCATGGAGGAATAAAAAGATGAAAAGAGCCAACTAAGTTGAAAACTTATGCATATATCAATGATTGCAGACCGTAGTTAAAACATTTTCTTGTCATGGAAAGATAATAAACGGAGAGAAATAGAAGAAAAGATAATTTTTAAAATTTAGCTTCCTTTTTTCCTGAAACATTTTTTTCAGAGGACCTACAAGTAATAGAAGATGAAGGGATACAATTCAGGTTGAGTTTATTCCCACAAAAGAGTAGAGGAATTACATGCCCGGGTGACTAAATTATGGCAATTATAGAAACTTCAGTAAAAGCAGAGTAAAGAGTGTTTTTCTTTATTTTTCATTAGAAGTATGTCACCCTATTGGTCTCATGAAGAAAGTTCATGCTTTAGAAAGAAAAGAAGCTAAGCTGGTAAGGAATTTGACACTTTCAAAGAGAGGAGGTTCTTTTGCTGCTGTGCATTCTCCAGACAGGCTGTTCCAACAATAAAACAGATGCTTCCCATCTGTGACTCCTGAGTTGCCTTAGGAATTACATTTAGACCTTTAGCTGGAGCTTTGTCATACAAACAACAGTTCTTCAGTGTGATGGTTTCATGACATGGCTTATGGAAGGCAGCGAAACAGACTCTGGAGATGGAAATGTCACATTGTCATCATGAAGTCCAGCTGTGGGGCCCATGTAGACTTGTTTAGCAAGGAAATAAAAGTATTCTAGGACTGCCAAAGACACCTTCTGTTCCTGAGCCACCCTTGGAGCACTCCTTGCCCTCAGCTCACTGATCTATATTGTTCCCAGGCATTAGATTTTTGTATACAGCTCCAGGTGACTACACTGGGGTTAGAATAATGGATAAAACAGATACACACTTAAAACCAGTGTGCTTATTTTGCTTTTGGACATACCCAAAATAATCAAACAGATATGTAGAAGAGGAATATTTTCCACTACCTGTGAGGGGAAAAATCCTTCAGGAGATGGCTAATGACAAACATTTTTCCATGTCTGATATATCAGCAGGATTCTGGCACTGCCCATAGGAAAAAACCCCACATGTCTGTGCACATTCAACACACCCATAGGAAGACACTGTTTTTTTTGCAGACTGCCATTGCAGTTATGTTTGGCACATATGTTTTTCATTTGAAAAAACAAAATGTTCGTGGTATACAGCACACTAAACAGTACACTTTCTAGTGGGAGGAGAATGAGATGAGAATTACTACAAGATCATGCAGCTATGGGAAAAGCTGGAGATTTTGAGTAAAGCTAAACAAGTAAAAACCACTTCTGTGTAATGAAAATAGCAAATATGGGGAGAAGTTTAAATGGCAAGATCTGCAGGTAGATCACAGTAAGTATGAAGAATTTACCAACACATCTGATCCTGCAAACAAGAAGGAAATACATAGACTCTTGGAAGAATGATGCAGGAAAAATGGGAGACAAAATAAAATCCAACTTAAAGCAGCCAGCTCTAAGGTCCTTTAGGTCCTACAGTGCCTAAACATATGTAGAGATACTAAAAGTTTACAGAACATGGAATGTTACTTAAATAATGCAAATTATTTTTTCTACATGTGTATTAGCACATGCTTCTCTGTGTTCTGTTCTATGTTCTAGTACAACAGTATGATCAAGAATAGACCCAGTTGCCATGGCTGCTAATGAAAGTGAATTTCAGTACATTCACTTAAAGAGGAGACTTCAGATGTTACCTGGGTGAAAAATTCTCCCATCATTATTCAAGGTTCTTGTTGGCTGAAAATACTATCACCTCAGTGTTGCCAATGTCTACAAAATGCTGTAAAACAGCACTCCAAGGCTGTAGCTGCAGATGTATGGACTGCAAATTGGCCAAAACCTCAGAGAGTTTTGGGCTTACAGACACATTTTCAAGCTTTTTGACAAAAAAGTGCAGTGGAGCAAGTCCAGTGCTAGAATTCACAGACAAAGTCAAATAAACTTGTCCTGCCTCAGATAAAAAGAGGATTCAAAATGATGGAGTTAGAGCTCAGGATGAAATCCCACAGAAAACAAAAAAAAGCCATAAGGACTGCCAAGCTGAGAAAACACACTCTCAATTGCTATTATCTGTTAAGAACTCTTTATGTTGTTTTCCATTACATGTTTTCATGATGTTTCTGTAAAGGCCTGGCATATGTATAAGGAATGCAACTACTACAATGGTCCCCCAATGAAACACAAGGCAATATGTTAGAGACACAGGAAAAACTCATCTGAATGAAGAAATAATTTTCAGGTTATTGTTACTAATATCAAAAAAAAACAAAACAAAACAACAACAACAACAACAACAAAAACCGAACAGGAGAAAAAGAACCAAATTACAATAAATGAACATCTCTGATGTCAAGGTCATTGGGGATTTGGAGAATTAGAGAGTAAGGCAAAACTTGTTTTAACTGGGCTCTCAAGCACTGTATGACTGCACGAGAAGGAAGTTGTCTGCCTCTCTCCTAGGTTGTAAATGGCTGTGATGACACATTGACTATCTGTGGATGTACGTGGTTATTACCCTGTGGATACATACTCTGTTGGCATGGTAAACACTTACTAAAAATATAAGGAAAACACAGTTTCCTAGTTTACATGAGGGGTTCTCAGCCTGGCCATAACTATGGTGCAAAGACATAAAGGTACACCAAACCATGGCACCACAATGAAATGTCGACTTGGTGCCTCCTGGCAAGAGTGATGTGATTTTTCCTGCTGTAATCACAGCTTAGAGCACCTCCTTACATCTGAACTGTGGATGCCAGAACTGCTTTCAAATTCCCACACTCCATCTACTCTCCATATTCGTGTGTGAGCTACACACACATCAGCTCCTCCATGTTTTGGTTCCTCTTGGAGAAAAATCAAGGTGTGAAGGCCAGATGGAAACCATGATTAGAAAAGTGGAAGACTGAGACATGAGCACTAAGTAGAAAACTTCAGTTATCAGTTCTGTTTCATTCTCAAACCCAGATAAAAGGACAACACAGAGAAAATGAAAAATACTCTAGAGGACTGATGTGTCTTAGCATTGTCTTTCCAAAACTGCAGACAAATTCATAGATCATGAGAAAAAAGGGAGAGAGGCAAGATAGAAAGAGAGAAAAATAAATTAGTCTGTTGAGAAATAAGAAATTAGCCAAAATCACGTTCTTTTTGTCATGGTCCAAACAATACTGGGCTCAGATGAGGGAGAGACTAGCAACAACACTGAATATTGTTGCTCAGATACTGACATTTAACATAATCCCATTACAATTGCCCAGAGACTGCCAACAGCTTGTGTTATATTTATTTGGTTGTTCATAATATTAATCCCAATTTTTTTAAACTTCTACATCAGAAACAGGTGTGATGAAAATCATAAAATGTCATTGCACAAAAAAATAATATACGAGGAAAAATGCATGGTGGCATTCTGAAAAAAATCTGCTCTTCCTTCTATTCTTTCCTATATTCTGTAAGATTGTTGTGTCCTCCTGGCTGAATGTCTAAATGATACATAAAATAACTTAGTGTCATGCTGAATTTTAAGAAAAGTAGTTCTTTTGTGTCCAGCTTGTGATGGATGAACTAAAGAGAAGCAAGGATTTCCACACTGAGTTTGAATAGTTTTTGTCATGCTAAGTCTAAGCATTTTAAAAATGCCTTTTTTCCTCCCTCTGTTGTCCCTTTCCTCATGACATAGTTTCCTTCTTATTTAAAAAATTTCTGGGTTTTGCTTTCAAACGTAGCTTTTACAGCTTTGGTACAACCTTGGGAGGAAGAATAATCATTCAGGAACAAAGACCTACTCTTTTTCTGACTGTAGCATGGTTCCTTCCATGGAAAAAAAATTGGCCAATTGGCCATTATTCCTCTGCGATTTTCTGTGGATATTTCCTTTGGTCGCAGTTCAGATTTTTCTTCTTGGCCAGAGGCACATAAGAAAACGTACCCTGAAGACCAATTCTGATAAAGAGTTCTATCTCTCAAGACCAAAAGACGGGCTCCTACCCATATGGGTGGATACATCAAGACAGATTTTAAGTACATAATGGAGCACTGGTGTAAAGCATATGCATTTATATAAATATATTCAAACTGAATTAAAATTCAGTTTAGATCTGTCCTTTACTGTCTCCCCGAAAACTTGTCTTCTTCAGGGTACAAATGGAAAAAGGAAACAACAAAAGATGTCTCAAAAGAACATCAATTGTAAATATTGATAATTTTACTCATTTATTTAAATGCATAGATGTTACAAAATAGATCAAAATGATGTACAGTTTCATAGCATTAGAAGTTGAAACAGGGATACAAATTTATATCTCAGGTATAACATATATATATAGTGTCATATGACAACAGAAAATAAATGATACATTGGTAAGTTCACTGCAACACGTGTTAGACAAACTTTCTTCTCCAAAAACCAGATACAACCCCACCCACACAATTATCAAAAAACCTGAACAAGAAAAATGAAAATATATAATGAAAGGGGGGAAAGAGCATTTCACTCTATAAACACTAAACATTTTTTTTGACATGGGTTCAGATAAAAAAGCATAGAAATATGCTTATTTTCCAATCCCCAGCATCTTTAAACCTCAGAAAAATCTTTCCTTGTTGCATATGGAAAAAAGCATTTGTAGATGGTTTGCTTCTTAAATGAACCCTGCCTTTAAGCACCATTTCAATTACATTAGAGCGCCCTACATGAAACAAAGCTTTTTAACTCCTAAGAGCTATTGATTCCAATATTACCATTCACTCTTAAGGAAGAATTTTATTACTTTAAACGTCACATCTAAGATACTTCCTGCCTTACAGGATGGTCTATTGAAGCTGTAGTGAGTTAGCAGCATGATGAACAGCCAGTGATTTGAATGACAATTGCTGTTATGAGCTAAACATATAACCTGAGAGATATTTCTTCTCTTTCCTGCTGGCCAAAATAACCCTAAGTATAATTTATATGCACTTTCAGTATGAGGGATTTTACAGGATTTACAATCTTTTTACTCAATGATAACATGCCAAAATCTTCTTTCACTCTGAATTTTGTCTTTTGCCAGAAGGAGATAATGAATTGCAACCATTTCAGTCTGGATTTTTCACAGATCACACTCCGGGGAATTCTGCAGAATGTGGATAATAATCAAAACTTTCTAGCTGTTCCACTGACTTGTGTGAATTTAGAAATGCATCACCCTGTAATTATTTTCTAACAGAAAATAACTTGAGGGAAAGTAGTGAAATGAAGGCTAAGCAAAAAGAAAGTATTGAAATTACCAATAGTAAACAATTTTGTTTATCATTTCTTGAATTAACCAGACAGGCTGTTGACCATCTGTTGAATTAATCAGATGGGTAATTACTGCTTTTTCTTAATTTTTTCAACTATTTTCTATTGAAAGAAAGCAGTTTGAGAAGGTTATTGCTATTTCAGGCTTCTCTTGATAGAATTTCAACATTCTTCTTGCAAATTTAAAAAAGGTTTGTGCACTTTGAGACCACCAGACAAATTATGTATTATCTGAGAACTAGAGCATAGAAATTTTCAATTCTGCAGTTTTAAAAAGCACCACAACAATTTTGTGTGCTTGGATTCCAAGATAATCTCATTCTAGAACAGGAAATCAAGAGCTTTGTCTTGAAAACTTAGAAAAATGGGCAGATTGCAACAGTAATTGGGGCCTTAAAATTTTATCAGGGATCGTCATAATTTAGTTTCTGAGTAATGAGGCTTCTCACACCCTGGTTTTTAAGAACTGTATCTGACTTAACACTTCTAAAAATTCTTCTGACATATCTACAACTGTGTTTTACCTCATACTCATAAAACTCTGTATGCTAGGTAGTCGCCAGCTAATAAAACTGTAATTGAGTTCTGTACTTACACAGCACAAAAAACTAAGAAATGGAAGAGTTGTGCACTGCACCTCTCTTCTCAAAGGAAACCGACAAAGTCATGTGTCTCTAAAATCAAGAAAACTTTGGATTTGCATTTGTTTTCAAAAAATGCTAAAAGCTCTTGGATTCCTATGTAATGAGCAGTGGCATTCTCAGCCACAAGAGGGCATCCATGCTTGGAACCTGATCCTGAGAGGGAATGTATGTACACACACCTCTACCTACCGACCCACCTACCTACAGGTACAGGTATGGATAGACACACAGACGTAGTTCTCTCTGTGCAGTCACAATACTTCTGCTCTGGGAGGTTTCCTCTTTCAAAGCCCCATGGTATTTCCCAGTATTTATGGGGGATGGCATAGGAAGCCTAGTTTTGCTGCTCACAAAGCCCTCATGGAATCCAACCTTTCATTCCTGCAGAAGTTGTATTAAAACTCCTCTGGTTTTCACTGAGACTTGGTCAAACTCATCTCAGATTCAGAGGGAAACAAACTGATCTCAAAGAATAGATCCCAAGGATAAGTGTGTAAGGTCAAGCCCAGATTTTCTGAAGTAATTTATGATTCAGAGAGACGATCTGGAATCACTAAAACTTGCTCAGCTGAAGTCATGACTCTCAGAGGTCTTACTCTCCCCATAATTTGTTCCACAGGCACTTGCCTGTTGTGAGGAGGGGAGGGTACTGTTTGTTTTGGTTTTGAACTGGCATATATTTTCCTCTCTGATGCACATAAAACTCTTATTAGAGCCTGAAACAACCATAAAAAGGAACTCTGAAAGCAAATCTGACCATGTGGTAAGTTATATGTTTAGCTGAAAAAGATTTCACAAACACTGGAGTGTATATGGTAACATTTCCACAAAAAATAATCTGTAACTTCAGCACCAGAAGACAGAGGTTAGCACCAAAAGGTATCAATGGCTACCCATCACCTTAGATGTTTAAATGAGGCAAAAAGTCACAAGAAGATATTATTATAAACAGCTGCACTCAGTAATTAATTATATCAATTTTGTTATATTATTTTTTACTCTTATGCCTCTCACAGTATTTTGACAAAAAATATTTTTGCCTTATTTTAGCTTGTGCATACTTTTACAATTTTATATTTAGAACAGAAGTCTGAGCTAATTTCTCTATCTTTAAAGGCACACCCCTCTGCTGAGAAGAAATTAGTACTTAAAGGCCATCAGAATAGCAAGTGGATGTGGTTTGCCTCAGCATGGCCTTGAACTCATCAAGCTCAGCATGTATTAGAGCTGCCAAAGACATCTGAAGTCTTCTGCATATTTCAGTGCTTTTTTTGTAGCGGCACTTGGTGTCAGGTAGTCAGTCAGGAAGCACTGGCACTGGCAATCAAAATAGAGCTTTACTGGCATTGTCATTACCTGGCCCAAGAGCAAAAAGATAATAGAAATTGGGGCAATTCAAATAGGCAATGTAGAAAAGCCTTCCACTTTAAAGTGGAAATTTCATGTGGCAATCAAGTATGTGATGATCTGTAATCCTCTCTGTTAAATGAAAAATACTCAGCTAATGCTTGAGTGCTTGTGGCTGGTTTTATCAGGAGCTGCTCGAATGAAATAGCTTATTTCCAGATCATATTTTGCTGCTGTCAATTACAGTGTGATTATAATAGTTAATCCCTAGCACCATTATGGGATGTTGTGAAAAAACCTGCATACCTGTTTGTTAAAAGCAAAGTTTTCTATATTCACAGAAAACAAAATATTCCACAAAATCAAGGTATTTGTAGCAACTTTAAAAGTAACAGATAAAATAACATATATACCCGTGATAATAATTTCAGCTGAATTACAGAATTATAAATTAATTTACAATATCTAGTCCTGTTTGGAAAGTGTACCATACAACATACAAGTTGCAAGTTTCAAAGTGCATAGTCATTTATTGTTAGACCTACTGTTGTAGGCTTCACGGCTTAACCTGAACTTTTTCTTATGCTCTGCTTCCTATTTGTATTTTAAAAATAAAAATACTGAAAAATGGCTAGATGCACTGCTTTAACTGTGCTGTCTTTACCTCTATAGAAGATTTCTTATGCAGAACAAAAATGCATTTTTCACCTGCATCTTTGTCAAAAACTGTGCTGGCTGGGGGGGCTAGTGACCCACCAAGTATTTCTTTCTCACTCATTTATTTCAGTGTGTACATAGATAATGCAAAGAGGTTGTCTTTCACTCCCAAAACAGGACTGGCTTTTACTCCGCCAAAGTATTTGACTGATTGAGTACTCTTCAAGCCCAAACTCCTTTGAAAACAAAAGGAAAAATGTTTATATTGTACCTGTTAGGATAAAAGTTAGTAGACTATTAAAGAGAGTTATCCTTTTACAACATGGACACATCTAAAGGCAATATGCCTGTCTAGTTCTTGTCCTGTCAGATACAGAAGTGTCACTAACCAGAAATATCTGAAGAGCCATAGATCAGCTGCTGACATTCTCTGAGGGATCAGAGTACAGACAGAGAGGAGCTGCTAAATTTCATACACTATACAGCCTGTTCCAGATACCTTGCTGGAGAAAAAGAATAACTAATGTGAAGAATTCAAATTCTCATCTTTCTTTTTATATCACTAGCATGTTACTTCATATTCTGGTGACAGACTATCTCAAATACCCAAAAAAGACTGATTTAGTGACTTAAAGATACATACATATGTAGCTCTAGTGAAATTATCCTCTCTTGTTCCACTTGCTCTACTCAGTATTGCTTTTCAAAGTTCATAAATTTCAGAGGTCTAAATGTAGCAGTGCAAGCAGACTAAACACTTATATTTAAAGCGGAGTACATTCTGCCCTGTAACATAAAGCCAAAATTCAAGGCTATTTCAATGACCTAGTAACAGTGGCAGACATTTGGTCTCTTCCTTTAAATAATCTGTTTTTCAAGAAAAGTACCTGTATAATATTTTGTTTTTAATGTCTCTATTAGGCACCCATAAGGCATTCAGGTTTTGGCAGAAAGTTTTCGGCAGATTTGGTTTTTTAATAATGCACACAGATATTTTCAGAAAACAGTGCAATATATTTTTAATGGACACTGGCAATTGCTTTAGAAATTTGGAATTTTTGCAACAAATCTATATGAATTTTAAAGATCTCTAAGGTCTTTTATTTAGAAACCTTCCTACCTGTTTTTAGGTCTGATGTCTCCTGATTCTCAACTGAATTTCAGTCAGAGGGATAACATAAATTTTACACTATAGGTAAACCTATAGTATAAAAAACACTATGGATTGGTCACGTATTGATGTATATTGCTTTGTAGCAATATATTTCTTCCTGTAAAAGGATAAATATACTCCTGCAAAGCACCATTGTAGAACTACAACTGTGTTCAGAAATACAGGAAGGTAGAGTCAAGCTGTGCTGTTTTACCAGTATTTTTACAGTGATGTAGCCTTCTATCTAGATAAGACTTTAGGCACGTGAGTTAACAGCCACTGCATCTTAGTCAGTGTGGTTCCTCATTCTCTTTAATATTCCTGTCTGCACACAGACATGTGATAGCAGCAGCCATGGGCTGAACTCTTGAAACACCATAAATGAACTGATGCTGCGCATGAGGTAGGTAATATCCTGCAGTTTCTCTTGCACAAATATTTTCCTCTGCTCAATGTCCCACTGACATTGCAGGTGAAAGCACAGGTGTAAACAGGAGGAACCATTGGGAGCGTGAAGACAAAAAAATTTGTTGCTTTGCATGTCACACTCCATTTTTAAAGCACAGTATTAAGCAATGACCCTTCTCTTTCTTGAGCTATTATTTTTAAAAGGAAGTAACATTCTATCTTCTGATGTGTTTTTAATATAATCTAATCTTCAGGAAGCTACACTTGCTAAGATTAAATTGAGTTTGGTCTCCTTTAACAAAATGTTAATCTAAAAGGGATAATGTGAGTCTGAAATCCCAAAGTGTTAGAACCAAATTATACCGTACTTTGAAAGCTAATTATACAAAAGCATACAAAAAGAAAAGATCAGAGTATTATTACAATATCTCTCTATATATAATATGTGCAAAATTCAATACACAAGGTTCTTGTTACTCATCTGTGGGTTTTCTTTAAAATAATGTTAACTTTAACTTATTTAAACCAGTATAAGTAGTTTGATGTTACTCCTGGGAAGCAAAGATTGTCAATACAAGAACCTCCATAGCTTGGAGGACAAGCTGAACATGGGACTCCAACTTTATATGGTGCTTCTCCAATCCAATTCCCCCTGAAAACAAAAAATGAAAAAAGAATGGTTAATAATTTCAGAGTGGAAGAAAAAAAATCATTAACCATACTTGTTTTGAGTGATTAATGTCTCCACTGATATCCAATACATCCTCTGTTACTAAAAACATGACATTAGTTTATTTCTGTAGTTTACTGATAAACATTGATCTAGCAATTCCCAAGAAGAGCAAGAAAATGACCATGTGAATCCAGGCCAGTAATATCAATTCACATCCTTTAGTCTTGGTGGTGAAGTCCCAGTCTTCTTGCTTTTGCTACAACCAAGTGATTTTTGATTTTCTGATCCCATGACAGAGTACTTTTTACTGGAGGTCTCTATTTACGAAAAATAGCAAAATAAGCATTGATGCAAGGTTTTCCTTGAGCACTTTTTTCTCTGGCAGTTATCTTAAAAGCTTGTGCTTGGAAGATGGAAAGACAAACTGAGTGAAACCTTACTCTTAGGTTGCACCAGCCTAGGTTCACATTGTGGAGCTGGTGCATGATTAGAGAAAAGAAGAGCTGAATTCATGATTAGAGAAAAGGGAAGACAAAAATTATTTGCAGCAGTAATATATTAAAAGGACCTGGATCGGGCATTTCCAGAGGTCTCACAGATGCAAACGAGAGGAGAAGGAGGGCTCCTGCTTGGTGAATAGAGGCATGCAATAGACCCTAGGGGGAAAGGGGTACAAAGTCTGGAGAGTGATCATATGAAAAGAGGGAACTCTGAAACATCTAGGAACATCTGAAAAACACATCCAGACTTTTAGGGGTTTATATAAACCACAGACTTTTAGAGAATCATGCAACACTCATGATGTAGGCAGTAAGTTAAAATTAGATTTTTATTTAAATGTTATGTCTCACAGAGCAGAGAACTTTCCTTTAGTTTGCATGTGACGTGGAATAGCAGTGAGTAATGCAATTATTTATGAAACATTTTGTCATCCCTCACCTCCCAGCCAGTAACACTGGATCAAAAGCCCTGGTCTGGGTTGTGCCTTGGAAGAAAGTAGGAATCTCAAATAATTTGCTCATTCCTACTTCTCTTCCAAATGGATACAGCAGACTAAGTGCTCAGGAAATATATTTAGTCTGATAACAGATATGGAAACTCAGAGTCTGCTGAAAACTGCCTTCTGCTTCATCTTCTATGCAACACATGGCGGATTTGTGTGAGACTGCTAGATAATCTGGGGCCTTTCTAAATTGCAATTATCCTCTTTAGCGGGGTCTTCACTCATTTCAGAAACATAAATATTTTTCCATGTTACAGCATGGCATCAGTGAAAATTACTGGAGTTCTAAAACATAAATCTTTGCCAAATTCCAACTTAATACCTCAGATTGGGGCTGCAATATTCACTCCCTTCCTCTTTAGAGGAGTTTCTGATGTGCTGGTTACTCAGAAGGACACAGACTTTACTGAGTGGCAAAGAGACTTCTGCGTGTGTGCCCAAGGACCCTAAGCCCAATGTCCTTAACTCAGTTAAATCTAGAAATACAAACTTAATCCAGGAAAGACCACAGAATATAATTTTTGTCACCCTGCAAGAAGCAGATGTGAAAATCATTATTCCACTTCCTGGGACTGAAAGGTCTACTCAAAATCTCACNTGAGCACTTTTTTCTCTGGCAGTTATCTTAAAAGCTTGTGCTTGGAAGATGGAAAGACAAACTGAGTGAAACCTTACTCTTAGGTTGCACCAGCCTAGGTTCACATTGTGGAGCTGGTGCATGATTAGAGAAAAGAAGAGCTGAATTCATGATTAGAGAAAAGGGAAGACAAAAATTATTTGCAGCAGTAATATATTAAAAGGACCTGGATCGGGCATTTCCAGAGGTCTCACAGATGCAAACGAGAGGAGAAGGAGGGCTCCTGCTTGGTGAATAGAGGCATGCAATAGACCCTAGGGGGAAAGGGGTACAAAGTCTGGAGAGTGATCATATGAAAAGAGGGAACTCTGAAACAAAACACATCCAGACTTCTAGGGGTTTATATAAACCACAGACTTTTAGAGAATCATGCAACACTCATGATGTAGGCAGTAAGTTAAAATTAGATTTTTATTTAAATGTTATGTCTCACAGAGCAGAGAACTTTCCTTTAGTTTGCATGTGACGTGGAATAGCAGTGAGTAATGCAATTATTTATGAAACATTTTGTCATCCCTCACCTCCCAGCCAGTAACACTGGATCAAAAGCCCTGGTCTGGGTTGTGCCTTGGAAGAAAGTAGGAATCTCAAATAATTTGCTCATTCCTACTTCTCTTCCAAATGGATACAGCAGACTAAGTGCTCAGGAAATATATTTAGTCTGATAACAGATATGGAAACTCAGAGTCTGCTGAAAACTGCCTTCTGCTTCATCTTCTATGCAACACATGGCGGATTTGTGTGAGACTGCTAGATAATCTGGGGCCTTTCTAAATTGCAATTATCCTCTTTAGCGGGGTCTTCACTCATTTCAGAAACATAAATATTTTTCCATGTTACAGCATGGCATCAGTGAAAATTACTGGAGTTCTAAAACATAAATCTTTGCCAAATTCCAACTTAATACCTCAGATTGGGGCTGCAATATTCACTCCCTTCCTCTTTAGAGGAGTTTCTGATGTGCTGGTTACTCAGAAGGACACAGACTTTACTGAGTGGCAAAGAGACTTCTGCGTGTGTGCCCAAGGACCCTAAGCCCAATGTCCTTAACTCAGTTAAATCTAGAAATACAAACTTAATCCAGGAAAGACCACAGAATATAATTTTTGTCACCCTGCAAGAAGCAGATGTGAAAATCATTATTCCACTTCCTGGGACTGAAAGGTCTACTCAAAATCTCACACAGAGAAAGAGCTTGCAAATTCAAGCTTTGGTTTGCTGTTCGAGAAGCTTTTTCTGAGTCTAAAAGTGGGACTTTTAGACTCAGAAAATATAAAATGTCATTAATTCATTGCTAACTGATACACAAACACTAAATTGGTTTCCAAAAAATGCTTAATGTATAAATCCATTTTATTCCTATATATGAAAATGAGATAAGTATTCCAGAAAGTGTTTGTTTTTTTTTTAATTAGGATGCATAAAAAATTATCTTGGAATCTTTGATTTCATCTTGTCCATGTTGTGGAGCTATAAGTCAGATATAGTTTTTGCTGCCTAATCTTTGCTCCCTCACATTCTTTTCTTACCATCCTTTTCCAGTAAGTATTAAAGACAAAAGGACAGAGAAATTTCCTTGATTTCCAAAAGTGGTTTTTCCCCCCCAAGTAAATTTTCTTACGAAATCCTATCTCTTTTTCGGTTGCAAAACCTTTAAAAATTCTTTTTACTCATGTAACAGCTAGAGTAATGACATATTCTTGCATATTCTTTACCACAAATGGACCAGTGCCACCAAGAGTTTATGGAAAACATGCTCAGTTAATTATACTCAGGTTCCTATACAGAACCATGTCTTTGCCTAACACACAGTCAGAGAAAGCAGCCACTTACACTGTCTGTGCGGCTTTTGCAACAGTGGTGCAAACCAGACCGCAAACTGAAGCTCTCCCAGAGCCACACTAAATTTACTGACTCATTCTGCACCCAAATGCAAGCTTGGGATGATGTCTAGGAAATGCTGGCAGAAAATGAATTTCTGCATTTCAACCTAACACGGACCTCTGCACGTTATGGGAGATACGGCCACCTATGGGTGTCTGTGACCTGTGTGTTAGCAGACCCTAAAATGGAAGGCAAGATGAGATAGATTTGCACACATGGAGCTTAGGCTGATGGACTTTATATGGAAGCAGTGCTACGGATTATGTAGCATGGTCATAAGCAAAGGTTTGGGCTGGAAGGAACCTTAAGGACAAACTAGTTCCAACCCCATTGCCACAGGCAGGGAACCTCTCACTAGACCAGACTTCTCAGAACCCCATCCTGTCTGGTCCACTCCAGGGATGGGGAGTCCACAATCTCTCTGAGTAAACTGTTCCAGTGCCTCACCACCCTCACAGTAAAGGATTTCTTCCTAATAGCTAATCTAAACCTACCCATCTTAAGCTAAGGCCATTCCCTCTTGTCCTATCACTACATGCCCTTGTGAGAAGTCCCTGTCCAGCTTTCTTGCAAGACCCCTTTAGGTACTGGTAGGATGATACAAAGTGTCTCTGGAGCCTTCTCCTTTGCAGGCCAAACAGCCCCAACTGTCTCAGCCTGCCTTCAGAAATTAGGTGTTCTAGCCCTGATCAACTAAGTGGCTCTCCTCTGGACCTGCTCTAACAGGTCCAGGTCTTTCTTGTGCTAAGGACCCCAGACCTGGATACAGCTCTCCAGATGGAGAGCAAAGCAGAGGAGGAGGATCACCTGCTGGGCACATCTCTTTTGATGCAGCCCAGGATATGGTTGGTTTTCTGGGCTGCAAGCATGCCCTGCTAAGTCATATTGAGCTTTTCATCTACAAACACCCACAAGTCCTTTTTCTCAGAGCTGTTGTCAATTCATTCTCTACCCAGCCTGTACCTGTGCTTGGATTAACCTAATCCAGGTGTGCTTGGCCTTACTGAATTTCGTAAGGTTTGCACAGGCCCACCTGTCAGTAAATCAAGAGCCTGATCAACAGTGGGATTTCTTACCTGAGGGAGTCTAGTCCATTATGCCTATCTATAAAAGAGTGGAGAAATAAGGAATTCAAAGTAAAGTGAAATCAGCACAAAGAAGGAAGAAAAAAAAAATAATAATAGCAATAATAGAAAACAAGTTTTTTTTGTTTTGCTCCGCATACATCAAGTTGATTCCTTTTCTTCCTTGTATACTGAAGTCATACATTTCTGTATGTTCATTTGGAAAGATTGAACAAAGGAGCAGCCCACAGAAAAAGCGCAAAGAGAGGTCATGCTGCAGAAAAAGGAGTAAGCAGTCCTATGAGAGGACCAAAACATGCACAAAGTATAAAAATAAACAAAAATAAAAGAAAGCAACTCACTTTGGAGCATAGTTGCATACCAAGTAAACAGCTCGCCGCCAAACAGATCCCCAGACGTTCATATTGTGGCACGTGTGGATTGCGCAGCCTATACGATTGGAAGTGGCCCAAACCATCTGAATAAATATTTATTATTGGTGAGGCCCAAATTGAAAAGAAATATACATATACATATATTTATAGAAATGCACATACATTTATTTGAGAGAGAGGGGTATAAATACATCATAGGAAAGTCCAGCTTTGGACACGAGACATGGAATAGAGGGAATTTATATAACCTGTGTGTAGTGGGTGCACATGGGTCCATAACATCGCATCGGGCACCTCGGGTTGCAGTCTTGAGGATAAGGGAAAGCATAATCCTTCACCTCATCATACCATGGCTTTACCAGCTGGAGAATAGATCGATACCTGGGTTTGTTTAAAATACAGAAAGAAAAATATGGCCTTTTTTGATTTCTCCTTACATCACTAGGGTCACAGTATTAAGCAATAATATTCTTGAGTCAAACAAACACTAACAGATATAGATATATTCCACAGATACAGGCATAGACTACTGGATGACACTTGTATCCATCCAAGATCTAGGATGGATGAAAAGGTTTGAACAACCTTTGAAAGGTTGTTCAAAGGCTGACAAAATAATTGTTTTGTAGGGTATCCTCTTACCTTCCCGTTCTTACAGACAGGTTCTGGCCCAAAAATCTCAGAAGATAGGAAGGGCCATGGTCCCAAATGCATGTAGCAGCCCAAGCCTCAGCAGATTTGGCAAGAGTTTCATCCCAAACCTGACAAAATAAAGTATCCTTAGCAGTAGAACAGAAAAAAGCAGAATATGATCATAGTGCTAGAACAAAAGAAGCAAGTACCTTAACTCACAAATATACTATTGTGACACATCAGATCTGGAACTAAGAAGAGAATTGTGGAGCAGCATGTACAGAATCCAGCAGGATTTGCCCTGTTGCTGGACAGAATTCCTGACCATATCGTTAGAGGAAGCCAAGTATTCTGATCTCTCCCTTTTTTTCTGGAAAAGCCCTTCACCAAACAGGCATTCTCCTACCATTTTCCCTTCTGTGTTGATGAGATCCATGTGTGGAAAGGAGTGAAATGTTGGCTGGGACTCAGATAGAATGTGAAGGAGAGGAACACAGGGAAGAACAATTCAGCATAGGTCTTACATACCCCACAAAACCCTAACACATTTGAAATAGGACCTCAGGAGTATCTATAGCCAGAGACAATGTGTGTGGCAGCTCTTCATATTTGAGGTCACAAGGTCAAGGAAGGGATTCCACAAAGGCAAAGACTATGGATAGTTTCTAGGTACAGTATAGATTTCACTACTTTATTCTGCACAGGAACTGGCATTGCTCACTGCCTGATATAAAGAGATAACAGCTCTGTAAGAACAGACAATTTGACTTCCTAATTTCTCCAATGTTTGGAACACGACAAGTGAACTTAAACACTGTCTCCTTTATATGCTTTGCCTGCTCAATTACCTCCTTGATTTGTAACTCTGCTGTTTTCTCCACAGCAAAACAGGTTTTTCTCAGAAATAATTGAGATATTGGCAACAGAACTTGCTGCACCACTGGAACTCCTGATAAAGAACATCTCACTGTTACATTACAAGTGCACACAAATCCTAGTATATCTTAGCGTTTAAGGGATACCCAAGTAGGCTGTAAATTCTGGAATTACATGTATATTTCGAACACCCTTCTTGGAGTGTTTAGGTGCAGAATAGTTGTAGTGAATTTCAAGTAGAAAGGCAGAACAGAATGTAGTAAAATTGCCTATGTAGACCATCAGTGCTTTTTAAACACAAACACAAACTCATATTCTTGAGTTATGAATAAAGAGTATGCTTTCTGAGGCATGAAATAAGAGGCAAAGTTAGAAATTAACTTATCAAAAGATAAAGTGGCTCACATCACAAATATTTTATGTACTATGAACTAAAGATTTCTAACACTGAATTCAGTTTTAATTTCACGAACCTGAAGAGTGAAAAGACTGATCACTGACTAGAACAATAATTCATGCCCTGGCTCTAGTACTTTGTGAAATGTCTCTTAGTGAGAAGGACAAACTTTAGTAAATGTTGTGAAATTGTTAGGCCATTGTACCAAGCTTTTGCAAATATGGAGTGGATAAGGAACCTCCTCAATTAAAGGTGAAGAAGCACAATAGAAACCAGTAAGACTCCATAACACAAATCATTTTCCATTCAAGTGGAACCACCTTAGGGATGGTAAAATGGGTGGTGCTTAATGCAGAGATGGTTTATTTTAGACCTGTTCAGAAAATTTTGCAGAACTAAATCAAAGGAAATTGCTACTACAAGGACAAAAGACAGAAGTCTTAAGAAGCAGCATGCTACAAAGGAATACCCTTCAAGCCAGGGAACACTTAGACTTCAGCTCTGAAAAATTATGAGAGTTTCTTGGAGGAGTTAGAGATAAAAAAATCAAAAATCCAGGATATGCTCTAGGGCCCGAGGCAAAGAAAACTGTGCATAGACATTTCTTCTGCTTTGTATCTCTTCCATTAAGTTTACTAGCTGCATGTGGCCAGTGTATAAAAATCCCTTTATAATCCCTGTGGTACAGCAGTGGTCCCAAAAAGAGGGCTTAAAGAGTAGGTACAAACATAAAAGAGTGCCTGGGGAGTGTGCCTGAGAGGCTGGGGCCACAGCCAGCGTTTGGAGCCTGCCCAGGCCCAGGGGAGCAGAGGAGCTCAGGGATCCAGCACATGGGTCCAAACACAGCTGCCTGGTGTGCATCCACAAGGGGCTGCTCTGCCAGGACTGTGACACCCCATAAACAGCCTCCTTTGCTGGGATTAATCACACTTCTGGCACGAGCGCTCCTGCCAGGAGGCTGCACGTGAGGTTTGCATGCCTGCTCCCGAGTGACCTGTCTGCACTGCCACAGCAATCCAAACGTGCCCTGTACTCACACAGACAGCACCAACACCCTGACTGCCACCCAACCAGCACATCTTTGTGTACTGAACTGCCTCGCAAAATAGCATGTTAGGTGTTTGAAAGAAACGTGAAGAATGGACTAGGTTTTCACTATTAACACTCTCTAAACAAGGCACGGCCCCTGCCTTGGACAGCGAGGGCGTTTCTAGCTCACTTTTGCTTCTCCTCAGTTTCATTTCTGGTTATCAGAAATTATCTGCAGCACTGGATTGGTAAAGTTTTCAGGTGTTGTTTCTAACTCAGTTAAAATGTTGTGAGTTTGTCATGTATAGTATACTCTGCTTTCCATTATCTATTCACTCTCGATCCCTCTCTGAACAGATCAAATTTTTGGCAGACATAAAAAAAAATAGAAACAAAGAGAAGGAAAATAACTACTGACTAAGGAATAAGGGGGAGGGGTGCATATGCAGCACCTTTAAATTTCCTCCATTCTTTCATTAGCAGGCTGGTGAAAAGCCTCTATAGAGTCCCCTACTGCTATGTAAATCACTTGTATTTCATGGGAGAAGCTGATTGTCTCATCTTCCTTATTTTATTTACTTCATTTTTTCAGATGAAAAGGTGGTCTCAGTCCTTCTAGGACTAGCTCTAGATGATTACCAGAAGAAGAGAATGCATAAGGGAGACCTTATAGAGTCTTTCAGCACCTGAAGTGAGCCTACAAAATAGCTGGAAAGAGACTTTTTGCACTGGAATCAAGCAATAGGACAAGAGGGAATGGCTTAAAGCTGAAGGTGGCTAGGTTTAGATTAGATATTAGGAATAAATTCTTTAGTGTGAGGGTGGTGAGGCACTGAAACAGGTTGCCCAGTTGTGGATGCCCCATCCCTGAAGTATTCAAGGCCAGACTGAATGGAGCTGTGAGCAACCTGGTCTAGTGGAAGGTGTTCCTGGCCATGGCAGGGGGCTTGGAACTGGATGATCTTTAAGATCCCTTTCAACCCAAACCATTCTATGATTCTATAAAAAGGCAAACAACTAATACAGGCTGAAAGTGAAAAATAATTCTCATAATGACCCAAAGACTGTGCCATTAGCTCACCCTTTCAAAAAAAGTCTGATCCTAAGTCCACAGTTGTATTAATTTTTATCACAGCTCAGTCCTCTGTTTTGGGCACATAAGAGAACAGAGCAAAGACATTTGGATTTTGAAGCCACGTGGCTTCATTGTTGTACATAGATAAATAGCATTCCAAGAAATGCAAATATATCCTAAAAAGAGAAACTGAAGTAACTTTAAAGTGAGATGGACTGTTTCTGTACAAGGAGAAATTAAAAAGCTCAAGCTAATTAGCAAAGAATTTAAAAGAAGTAGAGTGATAAATAAAATTACAAACTCTGAAATATGGGCAATCCAGTGTTCCTATTAAATACATCTGATAAAGCTGCCTGACATGAACACAGAATTGTAAAAGAGAAAAAGGAGAAAGATTTCCATACTCAGTGGGTTAAGATCTAAGAAGGTGACTCATCCTGAAATGCTTATCATGCAAACTCCCAGTGCCAAACTATGATCATCCACTCCCTGGGGACAGCTAATCTTCATTTGCTAGGTTGCAAGCAGTTGAGGAAAAAGTCACCTTCTATTCAGTATAAAGATTCCCCACAAACTCCAGATCACTGATTTGGTCCAGCATGGAAACCTTCCCACTTCTCAACCAGGTCTGAGCCACAACAGAGTTAAAGTGTGTCACCACACTTCCACTGACAATTTGGAATGAACATCCTTTAGCCAATTTATTTTTCTTTCTTGAGCCAAAGATTATTTTCCTAGAAAGCTCTCTGACTGTACTGCTCCCTGCAAAACAACACTTCCAAATTACATCTCACTTGAAAATTGTCAAGAGGGCTGAACACGAGGAACAGGACAGTGTTTCTACATGGGGAGTTTCAACACCTGAGACCATTTCATGAGGCAGCTCTGGGGTGCTCTCTGCACTCACACAGCATGTGGTTGCTAAGAGTTAGGAGTAGAATCTTAGCATCATTAAAGTCAGCAGGAATTTTGCCAGGGAGCCAGAATTTCATCCTAGATTTTGTTTGTTTCCTTCTGTAAACAAATAGTAAAATATTTAATCCCCAAAATGTGTAATAAGCAATAGAGCGTAAGACAAAATCTCTTTCATGTTGAATGAAATTTCTTGAAGCCCAAAATTGGGCTTCCTTCACCAAGGAAAGCCTTTTAATACTGTGGGTAACAGTTCCCTCATACATTCCCTTTTTATAGCTGTTTCTATAGATGTCTCTCAGTTGATCTTAGATAATTTCCATGTAAAAAAGATGAAGTTGTCCTTTTGTGCTCAGTTAGAACAAGAGGTCCTGGTAATAACTATGCTCTTAGGTATTAAAACAATAGTGAAGCTGAATAAACATTCTGATGATGAAAAGAAAAGAAACAACTACAATATTACAATGATCTGTCCATGACATTTGTTGAAAAATAATTGGCTGTTCCCTTCCTACTTTGATACCTATGTTTTAGCTATCTGCGTACGTAAAAATTTTTAACTATAACTTGAACTTAGAAACATGGTTCTACTCATTTTCATTGCAGGTAGAATTGTGGTCCTCAATCATTTTAATGGAGTAGCTTTTTCTTGACACTCTGCTCAACAAATGTCTTAGGAGACAAACCTAATCACTCAAATGACAATGACCTCTCCTCGTCTCTGCAAATACTCTGAAATTATTATTAATGGCAACAGATAGCAAGAATTTGTGATCTAAATACAAAGGGAACAGAATACACAGCCGTGCACTATATTCATTATTTTCCCATTCTGTGTGGGTATCTGTGGGTAAATTGGATGTTTTTAGAAGCACTTAAATTTACAGCCCTCATTGTCACAAAGAAAATATGAAAAAAAAATGTGGTAAGTAGGAGTGCTTCTTCCCTGACAGCACCAGCAGACAGACTGTGAGATAAAAGATATGGACTAATTGTAGAGTCCATAACGGTAAGTTTTTACCTGGTAGCCTAAGGACTGTCCTAATGATCATTGTAAAACACTCAAGCAATCCAAACCTGTGTTTTCATTCTTCTTTTGCCATCACGATCTTCAATCTTTCCCAGCTCATTTTTATTGCCAGTAACAGGGAAGCTCTCCTAACTTGCAAAAGAGCACAAGAGAACTCAGCAGAGCATTGCTCTGGATATTAAATACCAGCAGCAGCCCTCAGTACCTCACTGTTTGTGTTTGGTCTGTTTGTTGCAGGTGTTTTTTAAAATTACATATCAGCTAAGATAATACTATGAGTATTTCTCAATGGTAAAACAAGTACTTTAAGAACAACATACACAACCTGGTCATTCACCACCTTCCTACAAATTCCCTGAGTCAGGGCTGCTGCCCATAATGCCAGGACAGCTGTGGTGTGACCAGACCCTCAGCTAGCTGTCACCAACAGCTGAAGTGACAAACACTGGGTAGAGATGTGAACACAAATACAGAGCAAACAGGTTAAGTTCACTGTTTTAACCACTCCCTCCTGCACCAGCTTTTTTACACAGGTGCAGTTACATGAAGAGATGGCAAATGAAACACCAGGATACGCAATTTGAAGAGAGTTGCATGGCAACATTGCTACAATTTGAAGCAAAAAGAAGTGGCAATGTTTTTTCCAGTCTTGGCATCTTATTTTTCATTTATATATGTTTACTGTGGATTCGTATTAGTGATATTCAGATTGTTATTTCACAGAAACAAATCTACAGCAATTCTTAGGCATCTCAGAAAGATGGCCAGTATGACCTTCTTTTGGCAATGATCAGTTAAAAAATTAGCCTTTCTACCTCAAACATATTATTTTACTCTCCAGTAGCCCCCTGCTTCTCTTTGTTTGCCTAGTTGAAGATCANATACACAACCTGGTCATTCACCACCTTCCTACAAATTCCCTGAGTCAGGGCTGCTGCCCATAATGCCAGGACAGCTGTGGTGTGACCAGACCCTCAGCTAGCTGTCACCAACAGCTGAAGTGACAAACACTGGGTAGAGATGTGAACACAAATACAGAGCAAACAGGTTAAGTTCACTGTTTTAACCACTCCCTCCTGCACCAGCTTTTTTACACAGGTGCAGTTACATGAAGAGATGGCAAATGAAACACCAGGATACGCAATTTGAAGAGAGTTGCATGGCAACATTGCTACAATTTGAAGCAAAAAGAAGTGGCAATGTTTTTTCCAGTCTTGGCATCTTATTTTTCATTTATATATGTTTACTGTGGATTCGTATTAGTGATATTCAGATTGTTATTTCACAGAAACAAATCTACAGCAATTCTTAGGCATCTCAGAAAGATGGCCAGTATGACCTTCTTTTGGCAATGATCAGTTAAAAAATTAGCCTTTCTACCTCAAACATATTATTTTACTCTCCAGTAGCCCCCTGCTTCTCTTTGTTTGCCTAGTTGAAGATCAAAAGCTCTTACTTCCAGAATGGCAGCAAATGAAAAAGAAGAAAACCTTGACTCAAGCAATTTCTTCCTCTGATAAAAACCCCGTGAAGCCAAAGGATGAAATCTGACATGTCCAGTCCATCTGTGCAGCTGCATTCCACAGCTGCTCATGCAAGTCCCAGAGTGGATTAGCAGATGTAGGCTGCTACTCTCCAGCACACAGGTCTTGTCCTCACGGGTCACTCATCCTCGCACCACTCACACCACTTGTGTGTGCAGTGGCTGTCTCGAATCCCACAGCAGCGTGCAGGGTACACAGGAGTCCTTTGCTCCCCTTCTCTTCCATACAGTCAGACTTGTAGCCTTTTCAAGCTTAGAAACTTTCTGTAGGACCCCCCACCATGTCCACTACCCCAAATCTGGCAGAAAGCTTAATATAACAACCCAACAGCCCTTCTGCCTGCATGCTTTTACAGCAGAATAACTGAAAGAGCCTCATCTTTTTGCTCCCACTTTTTTCAATACATACTGTGTGATGAAAACATATGAGCTCATTGGAACTTACAGAGAGATGTGGCAAACTTTATATATTTATTTAGGGTCTGAGATCATTTGGACTCTAGACTCTCTCTCTCTCTCTAAGAATGTGGGTTTTTTTTTTTATCTCAACAGCCACCTGTTAGAAATTTTTGTATGTATATTGTAATTGGTGCCTACCACACATGCAGGTACTTTCCCACATGCGTTAGGTAATAATTAGAAAGTTTACACAAAAAGTTGTCAGTCTACCCTCTAGAGAAAAATATCTCCATGGGAATCTGTTCTGTATGTCATTCTTTTGCAAATAAATAGAGGGTTAATACATCAAGCTGCTTGTCCAACAATCCACTGCAACTAAAAGTAAAACTGCAATGTTTTATAGTAAATTTACTCTCATATATCCAAACCTTCAAACATCTGAGTCACACTTCTGAAGAGCTCAGTATTAGAAGGTCTGGCTTAATCCAGGCACCACCAGACATATTCCCAAGAAACCTCACTGCCAGAAATACTTTTCTTATGAAAGTTCAAGTCTGTGTTTTACATAGAAGTTTATATTCCTGGGTGTCTATGTGGTGCAAACACAAAGTGCTATCATTTGAAGCTTTACCACTGTTAGTAGCCAATTTTTTTCTTCTAGAGGTTGTCTGCACTTCCTTTCATGTTTGGCATCAGGCTTTTAGACAACAAGAAATAAAGAAAATTGGTATGCTGTCAGATTTAATAACAATAAGCTTCCCTGATATGCTATTATTTGTTTAGCTTTTGGAAAAGTTAAATATCACAGCTATATATATTAAAATATTCAGTGCTTTTCTAACCTACTGCAAGGCCTATTTTAATTGGCAACAGCTTATCTCAGAAGTGGTAACAAAATGGACCAAACTCTAGCTCCATGTCACCCTGACAATTGGTCAGAAGTCTGAAAAGGAGTATGTCTGACCTCTATAATTTTATATATGATTGGAACAAATTGTATTTTCCTAGAAACACAAAACATGAATGAAAATGTATTTGTTTTGTGGTGTTTCATTTCTCTTACGTACTGAAAAAAATCTACATTTTGCTTTTCTTTGCTATTAAACACTGAAGCTTCCCATCAAAAGAAAAAATGTTCTTAATTTCTTTAAAAGTTTTCAAAGAAAATACTTACTATTTTCTAAGTAGCTCTAGCTGAAAGATATGACAGCATGCCATAAAAGAAAACCCATAGAAGTTTCCTCTTTCTGCAGAATAAAGAATAAGAACAATAGTTCTTTATTCTCAGAAAAAGAAAGCTCAATTTAAGCAAAACCAGTCAATTCTCAGTTTCATTTAAACAGACCTCAAACCCCATCCTAAGGCACCTGCAGATGCATTCATACATGGAGGAGCCTGAGCTGAAGGCAGGATTCTGTGCACAAAAAGCAAGCAAGGGGCTATCCTGGGGCTTCCATCTTTTGCTGCCTCTAGGATACACATTTTCACAGACCTGTGATAGACTATTTATCTTTTCAGGTATAGAAAGAGGACAAAAATGTTGATAGGTTTAAGGCTACTATCATCTCCATTCATGTCTGAAACAAAGCACTGTGTACTTTGGATCAAGATTCTTGTGAAAAATGCCCTGTCTCTGTTTTTAGCCAAGAAGTTCAAGAGGTGCTACATTTAATAATAAAGGAATGTCTAATTCCGAGGCCTCTGGGCACGCTGCTTTTCTATCTGAGACTTTACTAAGTTGTTTTTTGTTTGTTTAAACTCCTAGAAGGCTTTCTGCTAATACTAAATTTAAATAATGTAAATATTCTTTTCTAAAACACCATCAAGATGGATGTTTAAAAATTGTTACACATAAAACATTGGAACAGAGCTCTAGTACCAAAGCAAGTTTAACACAGTCATTATTTTCCACAAAATTTATCAACAACAGCATTTTTGGAGAAGTTTTTCAGCTTTTTTCAAGGAGTACTTTCCAGGAAGGGTCTTTTCCATTCAACTCTTGAACAGGCCTTCTGTCATTCTCTGAACATAACAAATGGCTTTTGTACTTCTCATCGGTAACATCCACTTGGATTTGACCCTAGATGAGCACCAGTTACTGAGACTGAACAGGCTTTCCTAGCTTTCTGTCAATGAAACTCCTGGAAAAATGGGCAACACCCTACATCTCAGTAATAGCCAAGTAGTTCAGTGCTGTATTATCGACAGTGGTGCACTAGGAAATATGTAAGTGGCTAAACTCACCTGTGAGGCAAAAGAGAGCTAGGTAACCCTATCATTCCAAAATCAGCAGAAAGTAAGCTCCATTTACTCCTGCTTTCTCTCAGCTCACTGTCAGTTGCCATGCTGTGCCTCCACTGCAGAAAAAGGCTGAGTATGCTGTGAAACAACTGCTTCCTTTCCAGTCTGTGATGCAGACAGACACCATTAACTGTAACCATGTGAACCACATCAGTTCCCTCCATACCATTCTAATTTTCACCATTCCAGAATTTATTTGCCCATGATCTTCAGACACTCCTGGTGCTGAGTTATGGTACTAGGCAGAGGGCTCATACTCAATTGGCTAAACAGAAAAACAAGTAGTAGGAGGCAGAAACTGAAACCAGGGAACACATTGCACCTTATTAATATATATATGTTTATATATACNAAGCATCTTGAGTTCTCATCTGCCAGAAGACTGAGGTAGACTATACTTACATTTATTTTGTGCTCTGGCATGATGAAAATCCTATCAAGAACTTTATACCCTGACTCGTCATCTGGTTACTTTATTTCAAACTTCACCATGTATACAGGATTTAAGGGAACAGGGCTCCTGAATGGAAAAAGTAGGCTGCCAGTAACTTCTACAGTAAATTCTTCATTGTATTATGGCAGCTAGACATGCACAGTTAAAATGATGGGCCTAATCTTCTTTGACATCTAAGGGTCTTGTTCACTAATTTAACTAAGGAACTGTAAATGGAGGGCAAATGTAATTTGATCCAATATGCGGAAGTATTGTAATAACATGTACATGCAAATTAAGGAAAGATAATATGCATCCTAATGCCAAGACAACTGCCAGTAAATATGTAAAGGGTAATTTTTTGGAATGGAAAAGGATAGAAATTCTATTGGCAGTTTAAAAATGCGTTAAATATTAATTATCTGAGCTTTAGAGGGAAATATTTAGGTTAGACATTTGGAAATAATTTCTATTCCTAAGGTAAAATATTTGCCAAGAGATGTGACTGAAAGAGCATCACTGTATGTGTTCAAGAGCAGACAAGATGAAAACCATATGTATGTAACGCAGAAGGAAGTCCTGCAACAGGCCAGGGATAAAGTACATGAATTAAGAGACTCTGTCCAACTCATTAGACACAAATCTTGAAGGAACTAGCCCTGCAATCCTTACTCACAGACATGTATGATTTCAGTGGGACCATGTAAATAAGCCAGGGCAAATGACTCAGGAACAAAATGTCCTTAAAGATTTAGAATGATCTGTAAGAAACCACATTGAAAACACTAAAGAAAAATAGATAAACAGGTTGAGAAGTTTATTTATCAGAAATGCTATTGAATTGGAGAGAAATACTAACTCACTCTTTCCACATCCATACAAAAGGCTTTATGTATTAAGTAGAACTTTGGAAAACCTGAAGTAGGTTTGCTGGGGTTTTTTGATTTTGTCTTACCCATCACTTACTGCCTATTCACAGAATATTTTTAAGATCACCTTGACAGCAAAGGAATTTTATCAAGACTTTCAAACTTAGAAGTGAAATAACAAGGAAGTTATTTGTGAGCACTAACTGGGTTTTACCTTGCTTCTCTGACCTGACTTTGGAAGTTATCTGCAAATTTTCTGGGACAGGTAGTATCCAAATACATCACCTCAGCAAAGAGAGTCATTCCTGGGCCACACAGAGCACACACATTTCCAGCATGACACATGTGGACTCCTTCACAGGACTACAGGAGCTTCTTTTGGAACACAATTACTTTTCTTCTACAACAATAAGTCGTTTCCTTTGTTTAGTCTATTATGGTCTTGTGAATTTACTAAAAGTTAATATGCTGAAATTCTCCATTCTGTTCCAGTTCCTCTGCCATCAGCTCATGAGAAACATGAAATAACTCCTGGGTAGCTAAAATAACTCATTTCAGGCTAGTCTGGAAATCTTTTACTACTTTGAGTTCTACAAAGTGAATCAAAGTGACAAAGTTCAACCAGAGGCAGATTTTCCCAAATATAAAAGTGCAGTTACATATCACTGAACAAAAAAGAATTGAAACTGTGTCTGAACATCTTCAGTACATTAGCAGGCTCAAGTTTATCTAGAGCACTTTTTGCACTTAAAACCTTCAGCCAGCATTCCACAAACATGTTTTTGAATATGCAATCCTGTTCCCTCTATTATACTTCAGACATGCTACTGCCAGTCCACTAATAACTATGTTGATCTATGCTGGGCTCAGGACTCATCCTTGCAGAGCCAGCAGTGGAACTACTCATGGCTTGTCTTTTGCTATGGCTCTTCAACAAGTTATTCAGATCACCTTAGAGAACTCTTAAATAAAAGAGATTTTCCCATTTTGCATGGAAATGCCATGGAGGATGGTGTTCAGTGTTCCTCAGGGCTCACTGATACCAATTACTGCTTCTGCATGCAAAGCTCTAAGGAGCACGTCTGTATGTAAGCACCTGCTTGACCAGCTTTTGCACAAACACAGTGATGTGGGATACAACAAAGACCATACAGACTTTGGAGAAACTGGCCTCGAGTGGGGATGGCTGTAGGAAAGGTAAAAATAATTTCTGAACCTCATAGGAACAGATATTTCATGAATGAATGTTTTGGAAGCCTAAAGATAGTAAGAATGCACACTAAAAGACATTTTATGAGACTCAAATTTCAGTTGGCAATATCTTGCAAACATTTACTGGCCTACCAAGTAGCTGAGATGTTCCAGAAAGGCAACACAGGTCTCTATAGTACAGAATTAGCATTCAGAAAAAGGGATTTCTTTGTTCACATGCTTCCACTGGATCTGCAGATGTACATACTTTTCACACTAGACAGCTGCTGGCAACTCTACACCTCACTTTTTCTGAATCATGAATTTTATGGAATCTTTCACACTTTCTCCACAAAAAATATGCAAAGACAAGTAGATGATTTTCACCATTTGTCAGGCCGAAAGTATGGTGTCATCTTTATTTCTGCAGGTAGGCCGTCAGCTTTTAAAGAACAAGCAAAGACTTTCTCAGAATGAGGAAGAAAAAGGTCCAAATTAAAATAAGGACTCATTAATTCTGCATTATAGGCCAGGAAGTTCTTGTTTTCTTTCATTTTCCTTCACATATACACTGACTAGATTTGTACCTGTAGAAAAACTTCCAGTTGAAGGCATCAGCAGCTCCAGAACCAGAACCAAAAGGAGGGCTGCTCTAAAGTCTAACACATTGGGTGCCAACATCCCAACAGAAAGACGTACCAAAGTGCAACTGGCACAAGACACACCAGTTTCTTTCACTGAGGACTGATACAATGCCTCCCACTGCTTTTGACTCCCCACTGCCTGCTTTCATGGGGGGCTGCATGCAACAACAGGCTGGGGCAGCACTCAGACCCACCTCTCCCAAAGAGAATTAGAACACTTCCCAGCTCTGCTTATCTGAACTTCCCCTGCCTAACCCATGAGCATTCAAAGCTGTTCTTCCAGACCCCTCATCCAAAGTCCTACAGTACATAAACCTTCTAGACAGTAAGGGCAGAGAGAATAACACCCAAGGAGAGTGAAGAATCTATAACTGCACTGAACATGTGAGAAGCAGACTGGATCAGGGAGAGGAACAGAATGTGTTGAGTAGAAAAGCCCCAAAAAAGGTTGGGTTGGAGAACTGGAATCACAAGAACCAAACCATACAATGAAACCATGAAGGGGTTTTATTTCCACCAGGGAGGTGGAAATAAAAGTAAATGGAACTGCACAGAAATGAGAATGTGATATAATAATTAATGAGAAGAACACCTCCTAAAAGAATTAGGAAAAAACAACAAAACACAATTTACTATGACATTGAAAATAGAAAATATGAAAACAATCTTTTTCTAGTGCTTCAAAACTGCTTAGTTTTTCTCTCTTTCAAAACACTTAAAAAGGTTTCCACAATCTACTGCATCTGTAAGCAATTCCAGCTCTCTAACATGTGACATCCGTTTTAGTCATTGTTAGGGAAAATGGGATAGGCCATTTTCTTCACTACCCCAGAACTTTTCCATAGTATTCAGGAAAGGAACACACACTTTGTAAGGTTCTTTCAAGCACAAATGCACATTGTCTGCTGGTAATGACAATGTGTTCGTTGTCTTATTTATGAAAGTAAGTATTGAGAAACAAAACATCTTTTTTACATAGCAGCAGCAACCTCATGTCTCTATAAGATACAACAGATGCTGCACCACACACTGAAATTATTCAGAGACCAAAGAATGGACAAAGCAAACTCAGTTACTGATAATGGTGTTTCCAGTCTTGGTATGGCTTACAGCACCATGTCATCTTCAAGGCCTCCCTACCAAAATCCTTCTGTAGTCAGAAAGGTAAGAAGTCCCACAGACAGTGCCATGACCACAACACAGATGGCAGAGCACACTATGTGTGATGTTGCTCACTGAGCATTTTTTGCTCTATAGTTACATGGGACACACACAGACTTACACAATTTTAAAAGAGAATTGGTGGCCGAGGGGTGGCTGTCACTTGGGGATTTAAGCTCAAGTTGCACTCTGGATCATTACCTACACAGCTTGAGGTGCTGATCTGAATTCTGCAGCATGAAGTCATAAAGTACTTTCAGACTGGAAAACCAAATGTAAAAGAAAGCCTTCAGTCCTTGCACTTGAGAGTACTGTTGGGGCTGATGCTGCCAGGAACACAGGTACATCCAATGGCTGGTTGCTACTGGCAAAAGCAATAGTAAGAAAGGCAAGGAAAAGAACAGCATGGCAGCTGTAAAGAGCATGACTTCAATCTTCATTTTTTTATCTATGTTGCAGCAAAGCTGCAGCAGAATACCTACCAATATAGATAAAATCCTGGCAGTTTATGTATGTGAGTTCAATAAAATAGATTTAATCCAGGAAGCTTGCTTTCTGTTTACAAGGGTTCTTTACTGAACAGGCTAAGAAGACTGCACTTACAAAACCCTTGGGAATATGACAGAGTGCTGGCTTCACTTAAGCAAACTGCAGGAGCACATTTCTAAAACACACAAGCCAAGGAAGGGTATGGTAGGCTGCCATTCCCTCAGACATTACAACAAAGTTTATTTATGCAGAATCAAAGGAAACATCAGTGGAGAGCACAGCACTGAAAATGATGACTGAGCTTGACTTCTGACCGCTCTGGCTTTTCTGTCTCTGACCTTTCCACTTAACCAGACTTCAAACTCAGCCTATGGTCTTCATCCTGCAACATTCTGAGAGCACTCAGCATTCTGACGTGCTGTTAGGATGTGCTGAACAGATTATACGATGAAATCCAGATCTAGGTAACATCTGTGATAGAAACATGTCCAAATTTTTAGTCATTAGCTGCTACAAAGGAGGAGCTGTTATTACTGATATCCTCTTTTTATGTCAAGCTGATGGTGTCCTGTTTCTCAAACCTATTAACTGTCTGCTGTCATATGAAAAACTCTGTGACTTTAAGCATTTATTATGCTGCTGACACAACTTGTCTGTACTTTCAAAACAGTGTGAATACCTTAATTAAAACATAAAAGAAAAATTTGTTGGACAACCTATGTTTAATATTAGAGGCCCATATTATGCATGCATGCAGAGCTGGAACATGAAGTAGCAAACATTGCTTTAGCCAGTAGTGCTAAGTATGAGCTCACAGTGAATGTGTAACTTCTATCACACCTGCAGGAACAGATATTTCCTATAAGTATTTTCCAAAGAGGGGAAAATGTACCTGCCACATACTTTTTTTGAGCACATTGCAATCCTACATACTAGAGAAACATTGAAAAGCAGCATTGTATTTGATGGAAAGATAAAGGTACTAGGTGTAAACAAACAATATGTAGTAAGAAAAACACATGAACAGGAGACAAGGAGTGCATCAGATGAATTACTTTGCAAATAGTCTTACCATATTGCTTCCATACATACTATGTGTGAAATAAATTAGAAATGTTCACTGGGTATCTTTTTGCCCACATCAGGACAATGACTTTCAGTGTACTCCACAAAAACTATGGGGCTAATGATCAGCACTTTAAACACTTTGGTTTGCATGTGATCACATACTATTCCTCAGGCCAACAAGCAGTTAACTCACCACTTCACTTACTTCATTGGGACTACACATGGAAATGAAAATTGAACAGGGCAAGTAAGAGGTTCAGAGTATTTAGCTTTTGCTTGCTGAAGTTAATGGTAGCTTGAAAAATGTAAGGACAGAACATTTTAGTACGCAATAATAAATTAAAAAAATTATTTAGTTAACTAAACCATTACAATTTGTTTAAGAAAGTCAGATTGCTGATTTACAATTTGTTTTACTCTGAAATAAACAGTTCACTTACCATATATTCCATGTTGGAAGCAGGTGGGAAGACTTTGCCTCTGACTTGATTATGATAATCAAGAATGGCAATCATGTCATTCTGCGAAATGTAGCGCTTCCGCCTGGCTTTGGGAATTTTTGCAGAGTCCAGATGAGCTGCCAAAGCCGTCTTGATGTCAGTGAAATTATTGTCTGACAGGAATAAGTCAGTGGAGTTGGGTAACACTAATGCACTTGTTTCACAGAGAATGGAAAATAAGAGAGAACAACTGATTGCAGCAATTACTGTCATTTTAGGGCCAAAGGAGACAGATAGGCCACAGAGGTACTCTGCTTTAAGTCAGGGCAGCAGAAAGCAAATCTGTAGAAGAGAAGACACCAAAGATGTGATTCTGTACATCTCTGTAGCAAGACAAAGTGAACTAGCAGGCTGTGACCAGAAAAATCATTCTGTCCGTCAGCTCAATCATAAAAACAATCCAGGCAGAACATGTGTTGCTGAGCAATTTTCAATAACCGTATCAAGTGATGATGGTCTTACTACAACACACCAAATGAAGCATCATTATGAAGTACATGGTCAGAGCTAGTAGTATTCCTGAAATAGTGACAGTGCTATCACACCCAATCAGTCCATAAACCACACTATAAATCTTAAGTGGGGAGACTGCAAGAAATCTCACATCATGTTTTCCACTGAAAATTAAAAATACATCCTAGGCTATGCCTATCCCATAGGCATGGACTGTTCTGACACAATGTGGCAGAGATAAACCATTAGGCAAAAGAAAAAATATAAAGCATGAAAGCAGGACATCTTAGCAACAGCATTCAAATCTTAAGTTCACCAAGTGTGATGAGCATTGATAAAACTGCATGCAAAGCAAACTTATGGAACTGAATGGCTTACCTCTGGATAATACCAAGAAAAAAGAACACAGTCTATTGTTCTCCCAGTATATATAGCACTCTCCTATGTGATGATATGAACCTTTGTGAAGAAGTGTCTCTTATTACAACCCCCCAAAGAACAAAACTCTGCTGGTTGTGAAGCTTCTGGCCAGAGGGGCTGCTGACAGCCTTTATATGTCAGAGCCTGTGTGAGCCAGCCCGGGCAGTGTCCCGGCGGGTCCCGCTCAGCCGAGGCGGGCGGGAGGGGCTGCGCCGAGCACACGGCAGCCATTGGGTGGCACCCGGAGGGTGGGTGCTCTGGGGGCTCAGTCACACCCCCGCCTGATGCAGCACAAAGAGGCAGCGTGCAAGACTCTCTTTTCGGCATTTCCTACCTTTTTTT
>VXAX01002070.1:81433-138526 GCA_013399835.1 Leptocoma aspasia
CCCCTCCGTGGCTGGTTTTTTTCCTCATTTCCCGAGCATCATGCTGGCTCGGGAAGCGCTGTTTCATGCAGCTCCACGAGCCCCCACGGCGCAGCGTGGAGCGCAGAGTTTGCAAATCTGAGTTTGTTGTCCCGGTCATAGGAAGCGGAACCCGTGCACAGCCGTACCCCCGGCCCGGCCCGGCCCGGCCCGGCTCGGCTCGGCTCCGCAGCGCGGGGTCCCCGGGCCCCGCCGGGCAGCCGGCGGGCGAGCGGCCCCGCTCCATCCATCGCCGGCACGGCAGCTGCCCGAGGGCTGGTCCGCCCTCCGCTCGCCCCCTTCTCCTCCTCCCTCGCCCTCTGCCCTCCGAGGCGCGGGCAGAGCTCCGGGCGGCCGTGGCTGTCTCAAAGCTGTTACCTGAACGCCTGCCAGTGAGAAGCTACGGGAGCGGCAGGACCGAAAGCTCCCGCCGGTGCCAGGGAGACATCTGCTTCCCATTAGCCAGCCTATAGCTGGAATTCTTTAAGCCCAGAATGGTCCAGCCACTCACGCAGCAGAGCTAAGGGCATAACACCGAGGCCATGACGAAAGCGAGCAGAGAAGCAGCGGCAGCCAGCAATTGTGTCCTGGGCACAGCGTACGGGAGCTACACAATGTCAGGCTGACCCCCCACCAGGGCTGGGCGACCTGAAATGAGACCCTTAAAAGTGTGATTACACTATTTTGTGACATCATAAAGGAGCTAGGAGAGAGAAACACAACAGGTTTGATATTACACCAAAACTTTAGGAGTGCTCAGAAGTTTCAGTAGCTCTGTTAGAGAGGCAATATGGGATTTAAGTATTAAGGAAGTGCAGTCCAGTAGTTGGAGCGCAGGGCTGGAAGCCAACACTCACGCTCTCCTTTTGGCTCTGCTGCTCACTTGCTGTGTGGCCTAACCCAAACCATTTAATCTCTGTGTGCAATCTCTACAACAGTATAATAGTCTTCTACAGACATGTCGTAAGGATCAAATGACTAGTGTTTGATAGTGTATTTTGTGATGAAAGGTGTTACGTATAAACTATTATAATTAGTTACATTACTATACCCACCCTGTCCAAAACTGCTACTTAAGCTGCAGGTATTCCTTTGCATGATTATACAAGAAACTTGAAGACATAATTTGTCTTTGCAAGACTAGATGTTGGATGATTAATTTAATTCAAATTTCTTTCTTCTGAAATGAAGTTCGTATTTGTTCGTGTTAATGTCAGGAATTGTTTTCCCATTCTTTGAATACAATAAGAATTCTCAGCTCCTTTGAATTGCCGCAGGTCCTTTGATTTCATCTGAGCTGCAATAAGTTATCAAAGGGAAGACACTAGTTTAACATGTCAGGAAGTACAGAGGGTAGATTTTATTAGTTAGTCACATTTTAGAGTGCTATAATTATTTCCTCATACCTCATGGCAGTATTTGGAGGCTGTTATGATACAGGGCACTATACAGAGCAACAAACAATTATACAAGCAAATGTGAAATAGCCATAGCTTTCACATCTGTAAAACTGAGCTGTACTTCCCTACAAACAGACCAGTTTATGAGAAAATTCTTTTATTTCTCTTACTGTCTAGTTATTTGTTTCCATGTCAACAGGCAGTCAGTGCAGCTACTCGCCTAAATGTAAAAAAAAAAAAAAAAAGGTTATGAGCAATGCTAATAAGCATTATTGTAAAAAGTTATTGTGAATGTGATAGGCCTTAGAGCATGAGAGTATCTCAACCCAAGTGTGTTGTACTGGTCAGTTGTCAAGAAGGAGTTGCAAATAGTGAAAGTGTGATAGCGACTCTCAGGCTTGACAAGTTAGATAGTGAAGACAATCACACGCACATGTGCGTTCAGTTTTCTGCTGAAAGAGTCAATCACCACATATGCAATGAAATTCAGCAAGCAAGACCAATGAAGCCACACTAAAGTTCTCATGAAGGTCTGTGCGGAGAAGAGGCATGTCTAAAATGAAGAGGAATGAAGAAAAAACACATCAAAGACGTCTGAAAGGAGAAAAATAAGAAGTGGATGGAACCATCTGCAACATACACAAAAAGAACTATTTCCTGACTCTTCAGCCGTCTCCAAAAAGACAAAGCAAACAATCAGACCTGTGATAAAAGACCATTACGGGCCAGAGACAGAGCATTAGTGAGACTTTGAATGAGTCAAAATATCTGTAAACCTAATTAAGAACAGAATGTGCCAGCTGAGATGGCCACAACATGGTTACTGAGCAGTCTGGAAAAAAATAAAGGACAATAATTCTTGTACTTAATGTCGGCAAATGGTACCAGTGAGAAAAGTTATATAATCAAGAATGAGAAAGAATGTAGAAGAAACTAAGAAAGAAAAATAACTCAGTTTATCTTCTGAAAGACTCAGTTCTAGGAAATGGACTAGATTTCAAGGTTTCACTAAAAAATATTTACATTTTCACAGAACCAGTATTTGTGCATAGGAAGAAAAGGAGAAATGGCAATATAACATATTATATAACATAAGTATTATATGTATTATATAGCATATGCATTATTATAACATAACATAAGATCTAGATTTTGTCTGCACCATAGACTGTACAAAGGCATGGGTCAAAAACAACAGGATATAAGTTTAATAAATGTAGCATCTTTACCTTCACTGCACTATAAAAGTGATGACTCACAATAGTCATGGTTCTTCTGCAGTGTATTCCTTTCATTAAGACTATAAATTCTGAATTTCTGAGTAATGGGTGATTATCCATTGCTCAACAAAGTAGGATGAACTTCATCATGTTGAGTGACATTTATTTAAGTAAATGAATTAAGAATTTATAGAAGCTGAATTGCTGTAATTTAAGAATAGCATATTTACAGCAAAATAATTTTATGCTGATTGCTAATATTAGGCAGTTAAGCTTGAAATATTTATTGTAATTTATTTTGCTTCTGAATAACTTGACAATACCTGCCTGGGATTTGAGACATTTTTGATATTATATCTCTAGTGGCAGACAATAATTCATACAGTTGAAATCTAAAATGTATAGTTTTTTTCCTGTCCTGTATCTCAAAGCACAGTAAAGTTGAAAAAAACCTCACACATTCATATTTTTCAAATCACATCAGACACATACCCTGGGAGGTTGCTTGAATAAGTCTGAACATCATTGACTGTATTGTCTGTATCTTTGTTAATTACAGTGGAGGTTTAAGCACTCAGATTATGTATAGACAGTACTTTTGATGGCTTCATCTTCAACTGAATCATATGCAATATTTCAAATTGTACCAAAGAAAAAAGCTTCAAACAAAGAAGATAGAATAAGTATGATATGGACAATCATTCTCAGCATTATACAGTTTTTCCAAACAAGGTAAAATATAACTTTCACCAAACACAAACATTAAAATCCTTAATATAGTGTGTAGCCAATGGCACAGGATTGGGTGGCAACAATAGCAAAACTGGCATGTGGAAGACTCATGAAACAATTTCACAGCATTGTTAGGGTTGGAAGGGACCTCTGGAAATCATCTAGTCCATCCCCCCTGGCAAGGCAGGGTCACCTAGAGCGGGTGACACAGGAACAGTCCAGATGGGCTTCCAGTGTCTCCAGACAAGGAGACTCCACCCGTGCTGGGCAGCCTGTTCCAGTGCTCGGGCACCCTCAGTGTAGAGAAGTTTTTCCTCATGTTGAGGTGGAACTTCTTGTATTTTAGTTTATGGCCGTTACTCCTTGTCTTGTCACTGGGCACCACTGGAAAGAGTCTGACACCATCCTCTTGACACCCACCTTTGTGATATTTATATGCATTAGTGGGGTCCCCTTTCAGTCTTCTTTTCTGGGCTAAACAGGCCCAGCTTCCCCAGTCTCTCCTCATAAGAAAGACACTCCCAATTTGCTTGGGTTTGTCTGTTGTTACTGGAAATATATCAATAGCCTAGAAAATAATTAGAAGAAAATGAGGAACAATTATTTATAATGAGAGGAAATGCTAATTACATGTGTCAAGAACTCTGCTCTGCCAAGAAATTCTTGCAGAGTAGAGTGGATGCTAAAGAGATGTTGCCAGTCATAATATAACATTTCTTAGAAATGAGGTAATTAGCACACTTTGGGGCACTGATAAAATCTGTATTCTTCTCATTGACACATCAGCAGAAACCACTGGTCACAGAGAAGGGAAGCAGAAGGGTTAAGAATTTATTAGGCTAAGCATACTTGTCATTTCAAGCATACATTTTCCAGAGTTTCCTTTGGTTATTGTGTCACATTTCACTACTCTGGGCATCACTTAAGAATCTTATCATAACCAGCATAATGAAAACAAATGAATGCATCAGTATTTAATTTCTTTGGGTAGATAAATTATAAAACAAAATCTTTCTAAGCATCAGAGCAGTGTCTTCAGTGTTTGTCTTGTGCAATCATCATAATCAAGCATTATTTTTTGTTCTCTCATAGCTCTTTGATGATATAGTGTATTTATATAGTGTTTTAAGCATCTCTGTAATTGAAAATGGAGTTGAAAAATCCAGTTTGTACCAATACTAAAAAAAGCAACATTTCTCATTCCAAGTGCAGAAGTTCATGTTTCATTTCTGCTGGACTGAAGCATCCTTTTTAGAACTTTGCAGAGTACTGAAATGAAAAAGAATAATATTTTAGTGGGTGTTAAACATTTGTCATCTGCCAGTCAGGTTCTCACTCTAGCATTATGTCACTTTCAACACTTCTAATATTTCTTTTTCTATATAAAGCAAAGATACGTAGCAACTTGGCACTCATTTTGGAGAATGGGTGTGTATATTCTGCAGTAGTTCTCCTGACCTTTAGAGTATTCATTTTAGGAGCATAGGATGATAGAATCATTTGGGTTGGAAAATACCACTAAGATCATCAGATCCAGCTGTTAAACCATCACTGGCAAGTCCACCACTAAGCCAGGTCTGTCAGTGCCACATCTACACGTCTTAAGTATCTCCAGGGATGGTGACTCCACCACTTGTCCGAGCAGCCTGTTCCAAAGCTTGACAAACTTTTCAGTGAAAAAGGATTTCCTAATATCCAATCTAAATTGGATAAGATATTAGACAGTCATCAATAAAGATATTAGACAGAACTGGCCCCAGCACTGAACCATGGGAACACCAGTTGTGACCAGACATCAACTGGATATAACTTCATTCACCAGTACTCTCTAGGCCCAGCCATCCAGCCCATGTGACACCAATTTCTCCTGGAAAATGCTGTGGAAATGGTGTCAAAACCTGTAGTGATATGTAAGTAAACAACGGCATCCTGTCCCGTTTGTCAACTTCCAGTTGGCTGGGACCTCCCCAGTTAGCAAGGACTGCTGGTAAATGCTGGAAAGTGACTCAGAGAGCAGTTCCCCCAGCTCCCTCAGCACCTTTGGGTGGATCCCATCTGGCCTTGTAGACTTCTGTCTGTCTAAGTGGTGTAGCAGTTCACTGACCATTTTCCCTTGGTTTGTGGGGGCTTCATTCTGCTCCTCATCTCTGTCTCCCAGCTCAGGGGACTGGGTACCCAGAAAACAACTGCAATGCTATTAAAGACTGAGGCAAAGAAGGCATTACAGGCGGATTTTCCTTAGCCCTCCTTTTATTGCTTTGTATTTATAGAAACATTTTTTATTGTCTTTTATGACACTAGCCAGATTAAGTTGTAGCTGAGCTTTGGCCCTTCTAATTTTCTGTCTGCTTAATCTCACAACATCCTTGTAGTCCTCCTGAGTTTCCAGCCCCTTCTTTCAAAGGTCACAACCTCTCCTTATTTTTCTGAGTTCCAGCCAAAGCTCTCTGTCCAGTCAGGCTGGTCATCTTCCCCTCTATCACATCACTCCACACATGAGGATGGCCTGTTTCTGTATTTTAGTATTTCCTTCTTGAAGAATGTCCAGTTTTCTTGGACTCCTTAGCCCTGCAGGACTGCCTCACAAGTGACTCTGTCAAGAAGTCTCCTGAAGAGGCCAAAGTCTGCCCTGTGGAAGCCCTAGGTGACAGGGCTGCTGGTCCCTCTCTTTATTTCTCTCATAACTGAAAACTCTCATTTCATGATTGCTGTGCCCAGGATGGCCTCTGACCACAACATCACCCACCAATCCTTCTCTGTTCAAAAACAGCAGGTCCAGTGGGGACCGTTCCCTGCTTGACTTCCTCACCAGCTGTGTCAGGAACATAGGTTAGACACACTCCAGGAATCTGGAAAACTGTTCACCTTCTTCCTTCGTATGCAAATTCTGTGAGCAAAACAACCTTCTAAATTATGTTTGACCTGAATGTGCCCAAATGAACTTTGCTTAAAGAAACTAAATTTAAAACTGAAAAAGTTTCTAAATATTCAAAGAATATAGGGTTTAGTGACCAGTTCATTTCATTCAAAGCAGAAAATGTGACATCAGTTTTTGGATCAGTTGCTGGCCTTCTTTGTGATTCTGGGCTATGTAGTTTATTGCAAATTCAGGCAAGAGTCTAAATCTGTGTCTTCAAATACCCTTTTGTGTCTTTTTCTATCTCATTTGTTTGCACTAAACAGATAACCTTTTTAGGCCTGGAGTAGAATAAAGTACTGCCTGAGTATTGCAATTTTATTTTTCTTTCTTGTGAGAGATATGCTTAGATATCCATTTCTCACCTTCACAACATTGTGTTTTTATGTTGCTAACTTGCTTGGTATTGTGTTGTCACATAATCTGACACAAGTCTCCCACAGACCACTGTCTAAACAAATGGAGGAACAGTTTCTTAAAACATGAAAGTTGAAGTGGTGAGTTATTAAATGCCTAGTAGCTAATAAACTAAATAATTAAATGCAGTAAAAATTCCTGAGAAATACAGCAAAAAAGTTGAGCTTGAATTTCATATCTTCATAAAGATGAATAAATCAACTTAAAAAAATATAAGCAGAAGATGTTTTCCTTTTTATGTGTGTACTCTTGGGCCAGAGGTATGAGAAGCATTTATTACTCCAGAAAAGTGAAATGGTGTAAAGCAGTTATCAGCCTGTACTACAGATATTTTAGGAAAACAGAACTCCTGGAGAGAAAGAGTCTTTTAAAATATATCAGTTTCTTATGAAAACTTAAAGAGAGGATGAAGCTTTTCAAGCATTTACAACAGATTTGAGACTCTCGAGTTAAATATGTAATTTTGAGGTTTATGGAATCGCTAATTCAAGACTGAATTGTAAGAATCAGAGACCCAAAATGGAGAATGAGATTGCTAGGAGAATGTGACTTTAACATAAACAAGAACTGTTAAAATATGCAAAATTGAAGCTAAGAGACACAATAGTTTGCAGGGTAGTTTCCAGATTGTTCTTCTGTGTGTTCTGAGACCTTCTTCTAACATCCCTGGGGACCTGTAGACAGTCTTCTGAAACTTTAGAGTGACTGTTGCTGGGAAAGGGTAGTTATTCCACAATTTTTCTTCTACCAAATCTATCATCTGCTAAACACTTATTCAGCTGTTTACGCTGAAATGTGTGTACATCCTTTATCTTGGCTGCCTTCTGATTTGGGAATGTCAGGCAGCTGCATCTGGGAAAGAGGAGGGCTTGTCCCTGGCAGGGCTCTGGGGGGAGCCTAAAGACTGACATTGTGGGACACCGTGTCCTCGCTTGCAGCAGCCGTGCGTTTGTTGAGGAGCCAGGTTGCCGCGTTAAGGAGATGCGGAGCAAAGATCAGGAACACAGTGTCTGGGAAGATGACAGAGACTCAGCAGAGGGGGTGAAATCCCAGCTGCACAGAAGGTGGGGAAGCCCTGTGGTGTTTGATTGGAAGTGAAGAAGCTGGAAAAAATTGGAAAAATTTGTAGACATGTGGAGAAATGCACCAGTGGGATTTCAGCAAAGAGAGAGGACAAATCCTTTAACTGGGAAGAAACCTTTGACACAAGCTGGGCCTACTAGGATACTAGCAAGGAGCAGCTCTGTAGAAAAGTGTGAGAGGCTTTTGGCTGTTGTTTCCCCCACACACTGTTGGGAACCTACCCCCAGGGCCCTTGAAGGAGGTTCCCTNTACAGGCAGGGAAACATTCCCTGTGCCCTGGATTCCAACAAAAAGGACCTGAGGCCTTGGTAGACCAAATGAATATGAGCTAGCAGCATGTCCTCACATCAAAGGCTGACAACAGCTTCCTGGGATGTGTTAGCAGAAGCAATTATTCACTTTTATTTGATAGTTCTTAGGCCACATCTAGAACACTGTAGTTCATCCGGTTTCCTTAGACACACCCTACCCAATAAAAGAAAGACACCATTAAGATGGTGGGACTTCAGCAGAGGGCCATCAAGATGATCAGGGGCTGGAGCATTTGTCCTGAGAAGAGGATAAGAATAGGCCTTATTCAGCCTGAAGCAGAGATGGGTTTGAGGAAGACCTGAGACCGGTCTGGCAGAAGCTATGTGGAGGTAACTGAGCAGATGGAGCCAGTATCTTCAGCAGTGCTCAGCAGAAGAACAAAAGAAAATGGATATAAATTGAAACAAGAAGTTCAGCCATAATAAACTTTTCCTTTATGTGGGCAGAACAGCAACAAAACAGGTTGCCCAGGGAGTTTGGATGATGTGTGTTCTTGGAAGCTTGTAAGACCCAACCAGCCAAATCCCCAAGCAGCCTGGTCTGAGCTTAGAGCTGACTATGCTTTGAGAATTCCAACCTCAGTTATTCTATGATAGCAGCACAAAGCCAGATGAATTTCTTGAAAGAAAAGTGAGACAATACCACTAGAATAGTGAACTTGTAAAGCATAATCTCACAGGAATATGGAACATGAACTCAAAAAGGTGACAGTTTCAAAGAGACTGTAAGACAAAAGAAAAATGAAGCAGGAAACAGTTACTGTTTTCAAGAAACAAAGGCTCCATGTAGTATGAAAGCAAGTACAGCCCTAAACTGTGTTCTGCTGTTGAACAGGCATTTTGTTTTAGAACAGTCTAGATTGCAGTTGTAAAGAAATAAGATTAGATCTACTCTAAACATAAAGACAGCATTTCCTCTGCCAGACAGAACTGAATGCAGCAGCAACCAATGTCGTTTGGTCTGTATTTGTCAAGAATCATTGCTGAGATAGTTGCCTCCTGAGATTGGAACAACCATTTGATGAAGCCTTTATACATTATAAGTGAGATGCACAGGCATAGATCATAGCTATAGATGAACTGCAGAAAAAAAACCTTAAAAATATCCCAAAATCCCAGAATGTGGTTAAAATTTAGTGAGAAAGATAATTCCTACTTACTGAATGTAAAGGTAAACCAAACTCTTAGAAAGGCAAGGCTTATAATTGTGTCAGAAGAATCTACATGAAAGTTTTATAATAAAAATCAAGGAGATAGGGACAAAAAGTGTGATTAAAGGCAAGTAAAACTAAAGCTAGCAAGTGAAAAGCAAAAATGACAGATGGCATAGAAGGAATTCTACAAAAATGTCAGTGTCAAACCTTTGTACCAACTCAGAAAAATTCACCATGAATAAATACTTGTTTAAGCAAATGATAAAGAAAAAGTAGATGGGGAATCAGTACGGAAGGATAACTTCTAAAAAGATTTTCCTTTTTCATGTTATACAGACATAAGGCAAGAATTTGGCTTTTTTATTCAGTAACTATAAGACTGAGAAGATCCAAATCCTTCCTTAATTTTCAATGTCCATGGAGCTACTCTTGCCACACCAATACATTGACATTGTTCAGTTTCTGAGCTGACTTAAAGTGCAGTTTTCCAGCAGTGGAACAAACTTACCCTCAGAAAGGGAGAGCAAAGTCCCTGACTCTACCCTGTCCTTTAAGAAAAACATTCATTGCTATTGAACTGTTACTGACACTCACCATTAGTGTTTGTTTTGCTAAGAGAAGGTCAAAGATATTGACTTTGTCTGACTTTGAACTTCATCTCAACCCTATGGCACTAGAACCCAGGGGAAAGATCCCTCTATCTACAGAAGGCTTCTTCCCATTTTAGGAAGAACTCCTTAACTCTCTTTGTACTTAGGTCAAGTTACTCTGATTTCTGACATGATTTCATGTTTTAGTTCCCAAAACCTTTGAAGGGCCTGCTATGCTGTGCTTTCAGGGCTATGTTTCAGATGGTAAAATTATTTGTTCACAATGTGTTATAGTTTAGTTTTGTCCATAGGCAAAGTAGTCAAATGACATTAAAAAGCACTGATTTTACCTACTCTACATTTAAAACATCACTCCCATTTACTAGTTATCAGTGAGAAAATAGAGAGTATTTATCCAGATATAATTATTATGTTCTGGGAAGCTGCCATCTAAGGGACTTTTTTATAGAGGATAAAGCAACTCTGCATGTTTGTTTGACTCCTGTGACTCTAATTTTACCTGGTGTGCTTAAAACAAAGATGGTGAGAAATGTGATCACTTACCTTTTACAGAATACTCTGTGCCCTGTGATAAAGAGCAGAGTCATGTAAATTGGGTATTTTTTTTTCATTCTCCCTCATTCCAAGGAGAGAGTAGGAATCAAAAAAAGTTTTCAAGTTTTTGTCCAGTTCTGAGGTGGTATTGTCCATGCTTTGGTCATCCTCACATAAGGATAAGATAAGCAATCATAGGCCTTTCAGATGAGGAACCCCTCTGTGTAGATGTGTGAAGGATAGCTGTCTGCAGCTTGTGCTACATGTACTTTTCCCCCTTCATTTCATCTGCTTCCCATGGTTCAACAGCCACTGTGATGTGAAAATTATAACAATATTCAGCATGGCTTCAGATTTATATCAGAAGAAATAAGACTCCTATTTACATTTTGCTGCTTATGGTTAAATATTGTCTTCTGTTAGGAAGTGGTGTTATAGGAATTTCAGACAAGTCTTACCCTAATGACTTGGAGACAAAGAAAAAGCTACTAGCATCAGACTAATTTTTTTATATTGATTACCTCTGGAATTTTTGCCTCACATAAGTTTGTTCCTGAGTGTTGGCAGTTTAGGTGCAGATACACCATTCACTTTGGATCCTGGGTAGATCAACTTTTTAAATTTGTTTGGTGTTTCCTGTATAAACTGAAAAATGCAGCCCCTGGACCAAATATGATTCACAAAATGTTTTCTTAAAGAATATATAAAAGCTTTACTTTCAACACAAAGGTGAAATGTACACCATATAGAGAGCAAACAACACAGAGTGCTGCACTAGAAGTAAGAGCTCTTCCAAGAGTTCTTGCACCATAAAAAACATTCATGTCTGTTTCTATGTTTGTTTTTTTTTTAATTGATAAAAGAAATGTAGCTCAATCCTGTGATCTACTTAAACTTCAATGAACTATCTCCATTTTAGGCAGCGTGAGGGAGTCACTGGCTTTTAAAAACTTTGCAATGACTCAATAAGAGCATTAATCAGGGAAGAAGGATAAATGGCATTTTTTATTTGCCAGTGACCACTGACTGGAACAATTCTGGGAAAACCATATCTTAGGAGGCAAACAGGATGGGTAAAAGGCATTTCTTGTGCTGAACAGAATGGTGGCAATGGTTTTGTCAAGCTTGATCCTTAGTTAGTACCTTGGATCTGGGCAGAAATATTTTATTGTTAATTTGTTTCAATTAATGAGGCTAGAAGAATTTAAGAGAAATTAATTTCAATTATTTATATCACCTGGATTAAAATTATTGTCACTGGAAGGGCTAGTCTTGTACGTCTTCATTTTGAGGACATTCCTGTCATCAGTAGTTTTCCCCTAAATACATCTGCATTCAATTTGGAAAGAACTGGCAAAGACTAAAGGAGACACCTTCAACTCATGTCAATCTTCTATGTCCTGTTAGATTATTTACCCTTTTATGAATACAGGCAATACAATGGCCTCTTTGACCTCAAGCAAAGATCTCTGACAAAGATCTCTGGTAATACAACTAGACAAAATATTTTAAAAAAGAGGAATGGTGGTGTTGAGTTTGTTTTTACAGCAGGTTTGCCGAGTGATGCAAATGCAAATTGGAATTCCACATTCTGTATTAACAAAAGACAGAGCACAATTTTATTCTTTGATGCTCTTATGAATGTTTTTTTCCAGCTGTATACAACAATTCTGATCTTTTGGTAAGAACACTACATTCCTTTCTTCATCAAAGTCCAAGTTCATAAAATATAATCAATTCTTATTTTAAAATCCTTTTAATTTAGTAAAACAAAGTCATTGTTTTATCAGACATTTTAATATAGTGCTAATCAGAGTGATTTCACAAAATTATTTTAAGCACTCACATAAATTACTAAGTGGAGATAGGAACAGCTCATATGAAATCAATTAAGGTCCACTGATTACACTGGGGTTTCATCTGGACTCTGTGCTTACATTGTTGCTGTGTGTATTCTTTTCATTAATTTGCTAATAACTATTTTAAGCTGCATAATGTCCCTAAAATAGGAAGATTATCTAGTGTTTTACGAGCCATATACACGAATAGTATCTCTCAGCACTGAGATCTTATTCAGTCTTTAAGAGTCATCTCAAAGGATGTGTCCCAAATATTTTAACTCTTCAGGCAAATTATTTCACCTGCAATTTTGTTTGTCTTATATCCTCTCAGTTTCAGTTAACTGAACACCACAGATGTTCACATCACCTGAGCCACACTAAAAATTGGGGAAGCTAAATTTCCTTAAGTCAGATACCAAGAGTAAATGACAGAAACCAGATCTGCCAGAAAGTCAGCTATTGGCCAACAGTTACTTGTAGGTGCAAGCTCCAGATACAAATATGGAGCATCTAATTTTCACATCTACACATCTACTAAATTCAAATATAAACCTGACAATCCAACACCATTACCTTGAACTGATTTTTCACCAATATGTGCCAAATCTGGCTGTACCAGCAATACAAATAACTTCTAGCAGATCACAGCAGGGAAAAAAATAAAGCAGCGCCACAAAAAACCTTAAACCACACCAAGCCAAAACAGAAAAATCCTAAACCAATAGATTAAAAACTAGAGCATTTCCTGCCAATTATCAGTGGAAATGTAAGAAGGATGAATTCAACCATCCGAGTTAGGATACAGCTAAAACATTCAGGAAGATAACTTCACTCTTCTGCAGAGTCCAGTGTGATCTTTACTGACTACACTTAATCAAGTACTCAGTTTCAAATTTTATAGTAAAATCTGATTCTCCAAAATGATGCTGGGTCAGTGATACTTACTGACTTGCAAGAACAAATGCAACTGATTAAACAACCATTTCATGTTCCATTTAATCTTACTTTGATTTTTACTTTTTTCATGCCTATGCACTTCCTCTAGCAGAGAAAAGCATTGTACTGGGAGTTATATGGTGACCATGCAGGTTCTTTTAGTTATTTTAAATTTAGGGTTACAAGTTGCTGAGCAGCCCAATTTAGAGTCAAGGGTCCCATTTCTCAAATAGGCACAATACTGGTGGATTGTGCTGTGTCAGCTTAGAGATGGTACATTTAAGGACATCTGAGGATGAGTGAAATCACTGCTGATGGGAATGATTAAACTCTGACTGTTGTGTTTATAATCACTGTGATGTGCCATCAGTGAATGGTGGTGTCATAAATACAATGATATACAAAGTGAGATTTTATGAGTATTTTTCTTACAAGCTTTTCCATTCCAAAACATCATTTGAAATTATGTACAGATTCAGAAAAACATTCCTAGGTTTTCAGCATGTTTTTTAGAGCTATAAAAAGAAAAATACTGCAATACAGGTGCAGAAAAAGGTAGTAAGATTTTGCCTTTTTTTTTTTTTTGCTTATATGTTGTAACATTTTACTTTCCAAGACATGAAAAAGGTCCAATTTTCTCAGAATAGTCTTCCATCAACACAAAGATTAAAAAGACGGTGTAAAAACAAGGTACACCATCCCACAGATAGATGGTCTCTTCCTAACACAGGCCTCAGTCTTTGCCAGTCAAGATCTGATCTTGCATCCATCTCCACCTTGTGGGGTTAATTATCAGCTAGAGTAAAATAGTGATTCTAAAAGATTTTCCACAAAAAAATACTATTGTTGTGACCCACCCATATTCACAAGACATGAAACCTGAAAGTAGTTATTAACTTAACCAGTGAGTTAATAGCCAGTGCTAGCAGAATTTTTCCCTGACAGAGAAGCCCATATGTTAATGATGCCATCTGGGATACACAGAAGTCGAACCATGTCTGTTCTTTAAACGTGACCATAATTTCATTCCAGATTATTATGCTAAATTTAGATACAGTAGAGGGCAAAGGAGGTGGAGGACATTCATTCCTTTCTTCATGGTCAAATTAGCTGGATTTCTGTCTCTCAGAATTTTTAAAGAAACTTATCAACCCTTACAAAACAGAAGCCCCAATCACTGTAAGTCTTATATCCTCTCAGCAAAAGATTTGTTAGTTAAAACTCTCAAAAAGTTGTATTATGTTTACAGGACTGTTTAATGCAATGCAGTGAGTGCTGGTACACAGAACAGTGTACTTGTTCATAAAGTAAATGTACTTAACTGTCCAGAAATCCTTGCCAGTTTTATATCTTGCCAAGAGAGATCACTTCAACAGATCATAATTTTTATTAGCAGTTGGACAAAGGAATGCAGTGTGATGCATGAATTGTCTTAAGAAGAAACACCAACCTCTTACTAAGATTAACTGGAAATACCCCTGTCATTTCATTCTAAAATATTTCTAAATAGGTAATTTAAAATAATAAAACGGTATTAGCAAGCTGAAAAAAGAAAAAAATGTCATTTATGTCATACCAAGTTTCACACTCAAAATTATTTCTTCTGTTCTTTCATGTTTTCATCTCTCTTTGAACTGGAGGAAACCTGAGTCTTTCAGCAAACTCATCAATTCACCATTTTGAAGAACAGTGCTGTTGCTCACACACCTGTAGTAGCATTAGTAGGAAAGAGGTCTTTTTGCTCTTGTTCTTGTACTTAGTTACAACTTTGCTGCTTCAAAAGCAGAAAATTACTTGACAAGATAAACACACCCTGTAATGAACTTAGCACATGTGTGTTAAAATCTGGGAAAAAAAAAGAAAACCAAGAAAATTATCCCAAACTAATACCAAGGGCTGTATTCAGATTTAAACGAAACAAGCATTAAGGTAAATCATTTGAAAATGATGGTGCTACACTAACATTGCCAAGTGGAAACTGGAAGGAGATTTGATATGTTCCAACTCCATCCCCATGGAGAAACTGGGTGGCAATAGAAGTCTGAAGTTCTTTATTTAAAATTAGCTCCTTCTTTATTTAAAATTAGCTCCTGAGCCCTGGGGAATTGAAGTAGAAAATATCTTACCCATATCTGAGTGTATTTAACCTGCCCATCTTTTTTGTTTTTCATTTACTATCGTGAACTCATCCCAAACTTTCCACATCCTAATGTAATGTTAGCTCCATATGGAAGAAACTACTGGAAAACACTGTTACTGTTAAAGTCTGCATCTCAGGTAAATTTTGTTGCTATTTTAGGAAAGCAGTGGAAAGTCTTACATTTTCTTTGAATAATGCCAAAACTACTGCCTACTATAATGACAGAAAATGGGTTCCTCACAATCTCAAATTTTGAAAGGAAAAGCTAGAACTGAATATGCAGTTCTATCTTTCATATTTTTCCGAGAAGATAAAATTTAGCAAAATATTATTGTTGTCAATAAACCAAGTAGAAATGATTCAGAATGCAAACACAGGAATCAGACCTATGACTAAGGCACCATTTTTAAATTCAAAGAAAGATATTATTACAATTGAAACTTTATTGCTATTTTTCATCTGCACCGGATGCAGAAGAAAAGCACAGGAGAGTGAAAACCCCTGAGAACTAACTAACTAACTGTATGAGTGAATAACTAACTAACCTTATCATCACTGTCTTTTACTTGCCCCACAAAATCCTGCCTGGAGAACAAGGCACATCTCTTTGACCTTAAAAACACAGAGCTCTAGATATAGTTTTACCATGAGGAAGGGATGAATGAGAAAGGATATCATGTATCAACATATGAGTATGTCCATATGGGGTGATTATCTGACCCAATTTCAGTGTTTATTTTATAAAGGAGCTTAGAAGAAGATTCACATAAGGTGTCAGTCTGGTGAGGCTCTTTGTCTTCCCTTCCCTTCCTAGTCAGTGGAGGGACAGTAGCCTTGTAGCCCTTCAGAAAGGAAAAGGGAGCGTATGAGAAATGAGAGGGAACCTGTGAAAAATTCACATTCTTCTCAGTGTGCTGTGTCTCCCAGGATATTCAGTAGAAAAACCTAGATTTTTCAAACTTCACCTAATAGGCTTTTCACTCAGATAATACGGGTGACCCAGCAGTCATATTCTTCTGTTCTTCTGCTGGTCCCTGGGGAGGAGGAGACTCAGAAGCCCACCAGCCCTCCCCAGCCCTATCCTTTGCTTTTCTGTTTCCACAAGAGCACCAGGCAAGTGACATGGAGGTCCAAGTCCCCAGGGGAAGTAATTCAGGAGCTGGGCCTCAGGATGAATTGTGTCATATACTCACACTCTGTCTGGTCACAGCACCAACTGAAGACAATCAGAATATTAGCAGAGATTTCTGCCAAGATCTCTTTCATTGGCACATTTCTTCTACATTTTTTTATTGTATATTAATCCAAAGAGCCTTTTTCAAGAATGGTCCTTACTGCATTCTCACTATTTTAGCCAGCACTAAAAGATGAGGTATTTGCATATGCAAAAAAAATCTAGCTTCAAACACTCTTTCTTTTGTATTTCATAACTATAACTAAAGGATCTTACACTTTTGTTAGAGAATATAGGCTTATGTATTTTCACATTGAAGTATTGCTGTTATTTAATATCTCTTTGGCACCTAACATGTTAAATAACATAAAATTAATTGACATGAGATGACAATCAACAAAGTTAGGCCGGAGAAAGAATTGTGAACAAGTACAGGAATTTGGTAGCATTTTTTTTGTCCTCTGGATAACGTGAAAAAATTATGTATATGGAAGACATACAGTTCTTAATTAATATTTTTACCCCCACTGTTTATGGATGGAATAATTGTTTAAATCCAGATTGCCAGAAGTATGAAAAACCTCCTGCATTGTAACCTAGCTTATAAGAAAGCCAATGACACAGAGATCAAATGGCAAATTCTGCCTTCTCTTTTTCTTAAGTGGGCTTTGGGCTTTGGAGAGCTATGTCTGGAGAGCATTTGCATGTGCCATCTGGTGGCAGTCTTATGGAATTATATGTTTACAAGGGAAAAGCAGAAAGCAAAATGGGCTCAAATATTTTGCCATTTAAATCACCAGTGTTCCTGAAAAATCCCTGCTTTAAAAAGAAAAACGAAACAGAAAATATCAATTTAGTTGCGAACTTCAGACTAGAGCAGACTGGAATGATAATTTCATCCAAGGTTGTCATCTCTTGCCAAATAAGAAAGACAACTGAAAATATTTGGAATATACTTCTGTGTCTTCAAAGGTAGAGTTTGAGTTTTGATTTGCAGTTATATGAATTAGACTTGTGTATAAAGAAGATAAAGGAATCAGACCTCTAGTCCAGGATTGTCTCAGGGGCTGACTGAATTCCAGACATCTAGCTAAGGGATCATGCAACATTTTCTGTCCAGTTATAATTTTCGCCTCACTTTTCTAAAAAGCTCTGTCGAGTTTTTTTAAAAAGTAAATGAAAAGGAAGTTGTTGTATTTTGAGTTTTATTTGGAAATTTGGTCATAAGATCAACTCTAGGCTATCCCAGGCTTATGTATATTTGGTTTGGCTCCATACTGGCACAGGCACAGGCATTTTCGTCACAGCCACTCCAGAGACATTATCAAAAATCTTCATTAAAGTCCAGGGTGGCCATCACTGCATGACATGACCCACTGAGGTATTTAGCAGCAGATAGGACCTGCCACCAGACCTGATTTCTAAGTCAACCTCTACAAAAGCTCCTTGCAGAGCTTTAAGAAATGTCTGAGTTCATAAATAAATCTCAGAAATTCTTTTTCAGTGCAGGACATTTCTAGATTTTTTCATCCTTTTTTTTTTCCCTAGGCTCTTATACTACTTCCCATGACATCAAACTATGAGTGCATATATGAACAGAGCATGTAAACCACACAGCATGGGTTCCTGGAAGTGAAATTAAAACTTATAGATACTTATATGCTTACACTTGTATTTACTAGTACTCTAATGATGAACTGTGAGATGGAATTTTATAAATCGCTCCTTACTGAAACACTCTTTGGGGGAATTTAGCTCTTCTCTACTACTCCCCTGAACTGTGGACCAACCTAAATAACCTATTGTAAATCTGAGCATTACACTTTGTGCCAGGAATAAGGTTTTCTGCATGCTGACTGACAGCCCCACATCCTTACCAGCTAGAGATAGTAAGGAACTGGTATATCCCTCCATTTGGCATGGCCCTAGCACATTTTATTCCTCCAGTTTAGCAGAAGGTCTACAGGAACAGCTGTGCTAATTTCCCTCTAAAATTCCATACACGTCCTGCCCTCACCTGCTCTTCTATCCTCTGTGAGACAAGCTTTTCTCATGTTCATGATGTTCCCTGTCAGAGATTCACCACTCTGTGGGATATCCCCCACATTGTTTTCCATCTGGAAGATTCTCATTCTCTTCTTTGAGCAGTCAAGGAGTGCTTTCAATAGATGGGTGATCTCTCATTGGAGTGCAGATTTAGCAGTTAGTATGGGAGACATTTTGAAGCTGACATAAAATTTGATACAGCAATGTGCTCTGTGCTCTGAGCTCCCAAGGGCCCTGTTGGATCAGGTTATTTGAATGGTAGCTCAGGAGTCAGACTCGAAAGAAATTTAATATTTAGCTCTCCTAGATACCCATGAAATACCTAATTTCTTAATACTTAAAGCCAAGATAGTTACTAAAAATATGTATGGTTTTTAAAAAGTTTAAGAGTAGCTGTAATCAAGCCCATTACATACAACTCATTGAACTGCATCTTAAAACTAACTCTGGAAGGTTTCATGCACCCTTCATGCATTTCTCTCTACATATCTTCTGTGCTGCTTCAAAATGAGAACAGGCATTGGATGTTTTCTCTGTAACATTTGGCTGTCCGTCAGAGTGAGAACAACATTAGGTGTAAATCACAAGAGCACTTGTTCCAATTTAAATATTATTTTTGTAATGGGTCTTAGACTATTCCCTCATATATCAGCTGTTCCCATGCAGACCAGCACAAGAACATCTGTTTAAAAACAATCTGTTTATTTTATTACATCTCCCAAAGTTTTGCTTGTGAAAGCATACAACAATACTGGGAAAAGGGAGAAGCCACCTTCTTTCTTTGAGTTCACATGTACGACTTAGTTTGATGAAACAAAGCCTGGCTGAATCAGCTCACACTGCGATTTTGTTCATGTGCTTGTTGAAAGCAAAGCAAATGAAATAGACTCTAATGTGCTATTTCTCAAAATCAAAAAGCCCAGGAAAAATGCGTGGCCAAATAAACACTCTAATGAGCTACTTTTATGCTTTGCAACTACTTTTATATGATGAAGTAGGCTGGTGGTGTGTGCCAAAATAGTACATAGAATATATGTTAACAAACATTTGCTTCCATATTCTGTTTATTGCTGATACATCCACAGTTAAAAAACTGATAAATTGTAGGAGTAATCAGTGCTGAAATGTTACTGGTACAATTCTGTAACTAATTATTGCTGCTCTGTAAAAAAAATCAGCATATGCATGAATCTTATGTGACAAATTTGAAATACTTGCTTTATTAAGCCATACAGCAGTCCCAAGAATTAATCCAGTAAATCCCTTTTTACGTTGCAGGAAGGAAGACTAAACTATGGGTAAGTTCACACTTACATGCCAAATATGTAATGTCCTCCACATAAGAGGCTGTTCATATCTCAGTTACAGAAAAAAGAACCTGACCTGTTGTTCAGCAGCAAGTATCACCCATTGCATGAGTCTATAAAGTGATTCCAAAAGGCTCAGGCTAAATCAATAGAGCAGGGAATGTTAAACAGTTTTACTGTTTCCCCAGTGTCTACAGCGATAAAAATAGATTATAGAAATATGCTGGTTGCAACGGAGCCTAATTTTATTTTCAGGAAATGCTTTGGAAGAAAATAAATTCCATTACAATACAACATTAAATAATCATGTTTTCTGTATATATTTATTTGCTATCCCAATCAAATTATCACTTCCTTACAGTGCAGTTGGTATTCCTGTGTCCAGAACATTTAGTGTAGCTGAGGTTCCAGACCAGGGGTTCTCTAGCTATGGTACACTTGACTCAAGGGAGCCACACATCTCTAATCCCTGGGTGTGCATTGGAGCAGCAGCAGCAAATGTGTTTCCTGCAGGGTGAGGTCTCAAATGTGCTACATTGCTGATACAGCACAGGAAGGACATAGACCTATTCGAGCAGATCCAGAGCAGGTCTATGGAGATTATTAGAGGGATGGAGCATCCCTCTTATGAAGAAAGGCTTAGAGAGCTGGGGTTATTCAGTCTGGAGAAGAGAAGGCTCTGGGAGGACTTTACAGCAGCCTTTCAGGTACTTGAAGGGGGCTATAAGAAAAATAGGGACAAACATTTTAGCAGAACCTTTTCCAATAAGACTAGGGGTAATTGAAGGAGGGTTAATATGGATTAGATATAAGAAAGATGTTTTTTTAAATGAGGGTGGTAAACAGGTTTCCCAAGGAGGTGGTAGATGCCCCATCCCTGGAAACCTTCATGGCCAGGTTGGACGGGATCCTGAGCAACTTGATCTAATGGAAGATGGCCCTGATCATTGCAGGGGGCTTGCACTAGGTGATCTTTAAAGGCTCCTCCCAACCCAAACCATTCTATGAGTCTGTATCTGGTGCAGTATATGAAAATAACTCCTTCTTTTCTCCAGGTCCTGAAGTAAGATGGCCATTGCCAGACCTAGACTTTTGCCTTAGGACCTGAAGATGACCGTCAGGGAGTGAGCAAGGAAACAAGATGCAGAGGGCCGGTGGACTGGCCATCACATAGAGTCAGATTCCTGTCTCCTTTGGACAGGAGAAGGAAATAGGAGTTGGGAGTGAAAACAAGGGCATGGAGCTGAATTCTTCTCACATTCAGGTCACTTAAATGCCTTTTTTAGTGGTCTTGACTGAATATGTTCTCTGCAATGGAAAAAAAATAACAACAGATGGATGTTCAAGGATTCAGAAATACTAGATCATTTTGTTAATGTGCTAAAAAACATGACTGCCATATCAGTCCAAAATAAACAATTTTTATTGAAAATATATTTTCAGAACATATCTTTTGGTTAAAGTTTAGAAAAATACACATCACCCCCCTTTGTGGAATAAATATTTTTGAGAAGGAATCCTCCCTGAACAAACAAGGATTATTTGAGACAGTTCCTGCAACTCAGGGCATATTTTACATGCCAATTTTTGTGATGGAGAGTTAAATGGGTTCTTTAGAAAAACACCTGGAAAGTCAGGCCAAAGGCACAAAACGTGACTTGAGGGTTTTGACTAGTACTGCACAGACTGCTGGTGCAGCTACTAGGTGCTGCAATTTTTAATCCTTGTTTACCTGAAGGTGCACAGTGTCTATAAGTACCATATATGAACACTTTATTTACCTCATCACTTTTCCTTTTATCTCTTGGTAAAACATTGCAGTGAGGTAGCACAGGGACCCAGGACTTTCTGACTCATCAGCATATGTCTTCTGGTAGATCATGATTACTCAAGAGGTTTGAACATTTTGACTGCCTCAGAAGAAGGGGCTCATGAGGCCCCACCTGGAGTACTGCATCCAGCTGTGGAATCCTCAGCACAAGGAAGACATGGAGCTACTGGAGCACATCAAAAGGAGTCCACAAAGACGATCAGAGGGTCTGAGCAGCTCTCCTAGCTCTCCTCTATTATTCTGTGATTATTAAGGCATTGCTTTGGAAGGAAAAAGTCATTAGGAAAAAGCTGTTCATCCTGCCTTTTAGCCCAGGAAAGCCAAATGAGTAGCTAAGTGTACTCTATTTGGCCTATGAATTTTACATTACATCTGCCTGCTTAAACACCTTGGAGGATGTCCTAAGCCCAGATCTGTGTTACTAATGCCAGGACCTACAAGAAGGACATTAGCATGAGAAAAGTCAGGTTTCTGCCAAAAGACATTAGCTACTACACTTGGGCCAAAGAACCAGAGTTTTATTCACAGACGGCAAAGAAAGCTTGGGAGTTTTAGGTGGGTGAACTTGGAATGAGTTTACTGCAAAATGTAATCATTCCCATATGTCTGAGAAAGGGAGTGAAGGATTTGCAGGGTAAAAAATATGGGTCAGAAAAGCAGTAAGTAGGGATATAGTAGACAGGAAAAGGACTTTTCTGAGGTAGTATGTATAGAGCTTTTTTCAAAATGAAGTTGCTGAAACCAAAAGATCTTTATGATGAAGAGATATGTATTGAGAAATTTATGAAACCTATATATTGTTTTATTTAAATGAGATAATAAAATCAATATTTAAAAGATACAGAAAAGGAGAAAGGAATTTCACTGGTTCTAAGATAGACAAACCAAAGAAAGAAGATACTAACATTGACAGTAGTTGAAATTGTCTAATTTGTAAAGAAATGACTGTGTGTTGTCTGTGTAGGAAACTTGATCTGGTTAGTGGTATGGAGGAGCAAAAAAAAAATGAACATTTCACATACACATTCAAGCAATTCAGGAAACAAAATGAAGGGAGCAGAGTAATGTAATGGGATTGGAAAGACACTAACAGAAACACAGAGTCATACATGGAGTATAGCTAAGTCACCCAGAAAAAATAAGAATAAAAACAAGAGTTGAGGCATCACTAAGATTTACTAATTCAGAAGAAGAAAAAAAGAAAAGAGAGAGAGAAAGAAAGAAAAAGGAATTTTGCTGATCTCAAGCTTATAGAATTTTAGAAGCTAGCACTGAGGGGAGGCTATAAAGAGGAATCATTACAGTATTATTTAAGACCAATGGCTCTATAAACTCTAAAAGTGTGGGAGACTTTGCTTTCATAATTATAAATGCTATTACTCATAAAGAGGCCTTAAAAATATGAAAGTTTCCACAGAATTACTGAGACAACTAAGAATCATATTACACACCTAGCCTGAAGACATTTTAGATATAGCAAAATAGGAAAATAACCTTACCAAAATGTCTTCATTGACAGGTCTAGTTTAAAAGAGACCAAAAAAAAAAAAAACCACTTCCTCTATTTCAAAAAGGGAAATTCTAGTTAATTAAGTCATCTGGTCTAAATGCAAGACTTTTATATAGAGGAAAGCCTTAGGCAAACTTTCATAAACTATCTAGAGTGTGCTTCCATTTGAAAAGAAAAACGTGCAAGGAAGAGCATCAGACCTAGCTAAATGAATAAACAAAAAGGATATTAGAAGTAAGCAGAGAGCTACAAGGAATGGAAAAAAGGACCGAACAGCCAAGAAATCATCTTTTGAGGTCAAGAAGTGTCGGGATAAAATGAGAATAGCGAAAAGTCAAGCTGAGTTAGACCTTTAAAGGATATCAAAATAAATAGGAAAGAAAGGCACTTTGAGGATATAAATTAAAAACAGAAGAAATAGAAAAGAAACAAGGCCAAGGTTGAGATTTAAGATAATCTAGATATGGCCCCCATACTAAATGAATCGTTTGCCTCAGCTTTCAATAAGACTAATTTCAGTATGAAATGGCAGAGGCAAACTGAGTAACAGAAATCAAGATTAAAAATATCAGAATGTAACTTGACTTAGAAATCAGACATCTTAATATAGTCATGATTAGATAATTGGGTGATCACCCATCTCAAAATTTTCAGATAATTAGCCGGTAGTGTAGGAATTTCTTTGCTGGTGTAAATTGTATTCTTAATGAAACACATATTGTAGTCCATGCATAACTACGCTTGCATAAAGAATAGGATATAATATGGGAAATTATGAGTCAAAATTAATCTGCTGAATAACTAGAGAAGGCAAGAATTTTGACTGAAAGGACGATCAAGCATAGGAAATAAATAGTGAAAATATCTAAAACTACTGAAAATATCTATAATAGACAATTCAGAATGAGTATAGACTTTCCTAAAATTTGCTGTTGGTACAAGACTGATTCATTTATGCTCTTGACAGAAAAAAAGAAGTGTGTGCTAATGCCATGTTGTTGGCGATGAAAAATTGGATGACTTTGAGATTAGGAGAAATTGAAAAGAAAAAAATTAAGTAGGCCAAGGAAGATTGCTGAATGTCCAGTAATAATTACTGAAAACAATGCCAAAGAGAAACTGCTTTCAGACATGGCCATGAAAAGGGTGTAAAAAGTAAAGTGGTCAACAGACAGTGAGGAAATAATGTTACATATAATCTTCTTCTAAGCAATGCTGAAAAAAAATCTAGTTATCTGCATCCACAAAAATTAAAATCAGAAGACATGCAGAAGCTGATGGATGAGAAAACCTATACTGGGCAAAGGTAATCAAATAATTTGACCTCCTTACATTTAGCAAAATCAGTGACGGAAACTTCACATAGTTATGGAAGGTCATGGTTATGGAAGCATACAATAACTTGAAGTGTATTTCAGGCTGTCATCTGATTCTCATGCACATTTATCAGTGAAAAGACATGATTTTTTTTCTTTCACCTCTCCCACTCTTTGGGAGAGTGTTTGAACACATTGAAAAAGCACTTTTTTCTAAAGTATCATCACTTTTTGCTTTAGAGTAGGATTTTCTAAATGAGAGTATAACTGAGCCATCAGACTTAGCTCTTCAATGATGCTTCTGGAAATCTGATCATTGCTATTGTAATGTCTAGTTTCACTATTGTGTTTGAAAGTTCATTCCTGTTGAGGGTGGCTGTTGTCATGGAAAGTCAAAATTTTAGGCAGAAATAGAATTCCCTGCATTGGCTAAGGACTGCTCATTTCAGCATCAAGCTTTGTACTGAGTGGTGTACTTTGCAGCAATAGAAAAACAGCGCAGAGAAGATTCACTCTTTCCAAAAGTAAATGGGATAATTGTGGATTGCTCGTAAACCATATTGCACAGGGGATTGTTTTAGAAGCTGTGTTTTTGTGAGAAATTTCTATAACAAAAAGGAAAAAAGAAAGAGAGAGATAAATAATTATGAAACACTTTTTTTTTTTTCTTAATCAATACATTTACATTAACTTTACATTAAGGCTTTCATTGGTCTTTTTCATGTTTATAGTAATAGGCATTCTAACTACTTGCAGAGTCCTTATTAGATGCATTTAACGTGCAGGATATTTTTGTAACTGTCCCTATTTATTCACAGAAGTTTCTGGATAAACCATTTGCCGCAAACACAATTTACAGGTTTCAAAATTCCATAACCCTGTCTGTTTTGTTTTGGGGCTATTTTTGTTCATTTTCTTTTAATAAATAAGCAAGTATTAAAAATTATTTTCAAGGCATACACAAGATTTGCAAACTTCTGACCCTAAAGTGTTGAGGTGTTGAGTGAAAATGACTGACATTAAACTACGCATAGCTCCCCTTCTAGCCAAATAAAGCAGGGAAAAAAAACTTTTCAGTAGAGTCTGTAGCTTTTCTGAAGACTTCTACAAAGAATTTTATAGAAATTTATGCTTATGCCTTAGTAATTTTGACCATGTGTTGAAAAAAAAAGCTTAAAAGAAGTTAAAATGAAGCAATAGTGTTAGAAAATTACTGATAATCATCTGGTAGCAAAAGAAGCTTTCTATAAATAAGCATGGTGTTAAAGATGTGTACAACCTGTCTTCTGAGTAGCAAGAAGTACACAAACCATATAACCATAAGACAGAAATAATGAAGAGCGTGCAGATGAGAGGATGAGAATTCCCTTCCAATATGTCTTTTCTGACACAAGATATCCAGACTTTTGTTGTTTTTTCTGATATTTATTCAAGTGAGCCTACAGAAAAAATGTGTAAAGGAATCAGGCCAGATGTAGTTATTCCTATAATATTTTTAGCCACCTCTCAAAGGATCAAACTATAAATCTGTATTTCAGTGGGTCTTAAACCTAAGGCCCAAGTTCTATTACTTCTTAATGACTACTTTCTACAAAATTCTTAAAGGGTACAGTGATGCAAGATGAGATTTCTCTTGTGTTATCAAGCCTTAAATTCATGCTAAAAATCAGTAGAATTAGGAGATTTTCATAGCTAAATGGGTGCTACTGAGAGAAACTCAATGTAACTGCAGTAGAAACTCTGAAGCCTCATCTGCATTCCCTTTAATCTCCCATTCTGCATAACAGCAGGGACAAATGCATTTGTGTAAGGATGATACCAGTAACTATTACAAAGCATGGTTATTTATACGTGCTATGCTACTCAAATTACTTGTGACCAGAATTTTAATAATTTTTTAGTAAAAAGGGTGCCCTCTTTGCACAAGGTTTTCTGTGATTATCCTTTGCATCAAGAACAGCAGTACCAAGTTAGGGACCTTGATTTGACTTCACTTTTTTTCCACTTCCCCAACGTTTCTGGCTGACCTCAAATTAAAAGATTCCTCTACACTTAAGATGACTGCTTTTCTTAGGATCTATTTTATATCATACATGATGCTTGTTCTTCACAAATTCTTCCACACTTGCTTTACAGGTTTTTTCTTTCTTGCTTCCTCCCCTATTCAGAATTTGCTAACAGCTTCTGTGGTAGCTAACTAGAGACAGTCATATTCAGATAAAATAACAAATGACTTGGACTTTGACCCCAAGGCTGTAGTAGAGGGAATTTGGAGCTGAATCTTTTCTACGGTAGAAGGAGACAAAAAAAAGTTTTCTGTCTATACTTTTAAAACACTGAGATTGTTGGAAAAAGTAAAGTGAGTTGTAATGTTGCAGTAGTTCTTAGCCACCTTTTTCCTGACAATCTGACAGGATAGCTCTATCAGCATAAGGTAATGAAAGCACTTTTGTAAGAGATATCCAAATGACAATAAAGCCCTTTCTTAAAAAATTAAAATGAACAAGCAAAGAAAATGGAGAATTGTGCAGCCTTTGATGTATTCAAATACTGGTTTAAAAGATAAATTTTACAGAAATGCAGATTACAGAAAAATACAGGATGACTGTATTTGACTGTGATTTGTAATCTACAGGATGTCACATTATATAATCAAAGGGTCCATTTTGGATTTACTCTTTATGATTCCATGAAAGAGAGAAGCAAGTTAAAATGCACATTGCTCTTCCATCTTTCTTTCTTTTCCATCTTCTTTTTCCTCCTGCCCACATCCACACTCAGAATAATTCCCCTCCAGTCTCTGTCAGTTTATCTTCCACAGTTATAGATTTTACATTAAAATCTGTAAGATGTTATATCTTGTCAATGTTAAGATATAACATTGATAATAACTGCTTCACATTTTTTCTGTCGTTCCACTTTGGACTTCCATCCACTGACTGCAGTTAACAAGGTTTTCCACCACACTATGGTAAATTCTGTGTATTATTGATCATGAACTCTCAATGATCCATCAGCAATGAATTTTTAGGGATCAAGCATCCTGCTGTTCTGTGTAGGAAAGTGTTTTCAAAAATCTGTAACCCATCTCTGAAAGTACTTCAGTGGGATCTTTAAATGTCTCATGTTTTACTGTTAATGTTTCTGGCAATCCCATGTAGAAGTTCAGTAGAATTTGAAACAGAATGCTGATTATACTCTACTTTTTTAAATAAAACACCTTCTAAATATGTGTGGTTTTTGTGGGGGGAGAGGCGTTATGTGTTACTGAGTTGAATACATAGCATTTGATTCAAATAAGATAGAAATCACAGTAAACTGACAGGAACAATGCACCATAAGGTATGATGATGGTCAGCTTAAATTAATCACATCATGGTCCTGTTCTTGACTGTTTCAGGGAATAGCTACAACCCAAACATTTGCATTTTTGCATCTTTTATGACCAGAAAGCTAAGATTTTATTTGTTTATGTGGTTTGGTGCTTTTTTGTTGTTCTTGTTTTGAGCTGGGTTTAGTTTGAGGTTTTTTGTTGTTGGGTCAGAAAACAGGCCTTAGCTCAATTTATTGTCACCTTTAGAGTGGCCCCCTGAGCACTTACTCCACGTGGACTACACACATGAAAAGTCTAAATTATCATTTTCCCAGATCCTTTTTACTAACTCCAGAAGATTACAGAAATACAGTTTAATGTTATAAAAGCATTCTCAAAAGGCAAAATAAAAGGATGCTGAGTAACTCTGAATGCAGGATTTTATCCTCTAATTCAATCTGCGGTATTAAAACTCCTGCTTTTCAAGGCTAAAAGATAAATGGCAAGTTTAATAATTTATCAAAGGAACTAGGAAACAACAAGGAATTTATAAAAATAGTCTCTATGTCTATGTACACCTCTGATCTAAATGGTGGAGCTATTAGTGATCAAAAATCCAGACTTGTCTAGATAAAAGGATTTGACTGTTATGACACATGAATGACATGAAGGAGTGGCACAGATAACTGTTTTTTTTCCAGCCTAGAGAAATTTTGGTAAATATATGGGCTATGTGCCAATATAATTCTACATAAAGCTGGGCAGTTATTTTTCAGTTTTCACAGTGTTGAAGTTGCTACTCGATTGTTTGGTTTTTTAGCTATAATTAATGTGAAATCTTCTATTCAGCACTGAAAATATAATATTATTTCATAACCTTTACCAGATATTGGCATGTGGCTTTCTCTGATAAAACACGCATAAAGCTGAAGGAAGTGTCGATGTAAAAGAAAAGGATTGCAGGAGTGAAAGCAAATATAAAGATTTTCAAGATACTCATTGTCATCACCACTTAAAAGTCAAAGATACATTTTGTCTTGAGGAACCAAAACTAATTTTTATTTTGTTTCTTACTTGTCCTTCTAATAGGAAAATGAGTAGATTATTAATCAGCTGGAGGGGTTGGGTAGTAACAAATTTGCCTTTAGTAAGACTTTAGACATTATTTGTCATCATGTCTAGAAGGCAAGGATGTGTGGCCTGAAGGAGCACAATTTTTACATGGACAAAAGAATTACCAAGTGGGTGATGCCTCAACATCCAGCTGCCAGCTGGCACAGAACCCCAACAGTTGATACATGGTCCCATATCACTGGGGTATTCATTGGCAAAATGGAGCACAGGACACAGGAGGAAGGACTCAGAGCTGATCATGTACAGGCTAAAGAGTGACAACTCTTTACAGCTATGTGAAGGGGTGTGACAGAGATGAAGAAACAAAACTTCCGTCTAACTGCAGCCTGAGGTGTTCAGATGAGACATCAAGTGAAAAACATTTACAGGAGCAAATGCAGCCCTGGAACAGGTTGCCCAGGAAGGTTGTGGACTTCGAGATTTTCAAAACCAGAATGCCCTGGTAGCTGTGGTCTGATGTTGGTAATAGCCCTGTTTCAAGCAGAGGGTTGGACTAGATCACTTTTAACCAACATCTCTGCAATTCCATGAGTCTATAATTTGACTTTGCTCAAGGAAGGTATTTGATGTCAAACAGATTTCCAGCACTATGGTGATCTCAGTCCCTCTTCCAGGCTTAGCCTTGTGTGTCCAGAGTTCATACATATGTCAAATTTGCATTGATCAAAAGCAAGACTTTGATCTTGTTGTTTAATTAAATATGAGTTTTTAAAGTGACATTAAATTCACATGATCAATCAAGAAAATATGCTTTGATCTAATCAGCCAGGGAACTGGAATCATAGGAAGTTAAAGTAAAATAAAAATAACAAAGAAACATGATTTACCTAACATGACTGTTCCCAGATATAAATGGTAAGATCAAGATAGGAAAAAAAAAAGAGCTTAGGGTTTAACATAAGTAACTGAGTGACTTTTATTTAGGACTACCTCAGGCCTGTTACTTTTGAACAATAAGTATTCCTTTTATGTTTCATTGTTAAAAAACTGACAAAAACAGGTGTGTGTAGAAGGGGATTCTTCTCCAAAACAGATTTCTTCATAAAATTAACTCAGTGTAGAGGGTTGGGTTTTTTCTCACCCAGAAATTATTATGTTCTTACCAGTAATATTTTTGCATACTCATATTTCATGGTGGTGTGTGAAAGGATAGAAGTTCCACCATGGATCTCCTATCAGGTATTCCAAGAATACCTGAGAGAAACTTAAGAGCACAATAGAAGAACACAAACAACAAAAGTTCTATTCTGATCTTTAATTGCAGTGAATTCTAAATCTGATACAAGGTATTAAGTCAGTATTCCACTCTCAAGTCCTGGCAGTTGGTACGATAATCAGCAAGAGAAACATAATCTAAAAATAAAAAAAGGTGCTCTTCAAGAGTACTTAGAGTGTTATGAGCTTTTTAACAGCACATAAAGAGAAAACATTTTCTAATAAAACTCGCTAGTAACTTTTGGTTTGGCTACCCTCTGTATGACATGAAAAGGTACAGGAATGGCACTGTTAGAAGCAAAGAAATGTGCAGAATTCACAAATAGTTTTGCCATCCAGATGTAACCACTTACCTCATGCTCCCATTTTCATGGTTGCAAATTACAAAAATGTATGAACTCTCAAACTGAAAATTTTTATTTCTCTCAGATTTAACTCCAAAGTTCCTCATTCAGGAAATGTGAAGGGTTTGTTAAGTTTTTCATTAACCCAGAAACAAGCTGATAGTTAATCTCCTACATACTTTGGGTCTTTTGTCCCAGAAAAACTGGTTATGTCTTTTGGCTAGCTTTAATAGAACCAAGTTCAGGTAGAATTGGAAGTCAATCCATCAGTCTGGTGGTCAGCTACATGTTGCAACAATGCTGAAAATGTTTTAAATAATTACCGTCATTTTAGAGCAAGCAATTCAAATACTATCAAGCAAGGAATTTAAATGTTAATACTTTACACTAATATCCTGAGTTGTTTGCAATCTGGAATGATCCATATCTCTAGACAGATTTTTAAAAATCCAATGAATCTACATAATCTACATGTAGAAGTGGAAAGAAAAGCATCACTAAAGGAAAGAACAGATGGTTATGTACTGAAGGTACCATTTTCAAAGCATCTGTGTGGAAATCAAAAGTATCATAAGGAGTAATTTTAAATTTCTTTTACTTCATAGAATATGAAAATACAGAACAGAGATGCTTCTGAAAGCAATTAAAAGATTCTGCTTCTAGCTTTTTTAACAATTCAGATAAACTGCATAATACAGTTTTCAAGTGGTTTTCCTTCCCTCTGCTGCACATGCTTAGCTTTACGTGTTTGTTCTAATTAAACAAAATTTAGTCTGTTCCTTGACAGAAAAACCAGTCTGAAATCTGGGTGAACACACCATTCACTGGAACAATCAAGGTTTTGGATAGGATCCAGATCCAATACCTTTTTGACACCCAATGCACTGTATTTATATAGAATATGGGCATCAGTGCCAATGACAGCAATCTAGAAAGTCAGTGCTATGGCAGCCATCTGTGAACATATCTAACTCATCAACTCCTACTCAAATCTCAGCTGCTAAGACTGCCAAGGCTGCTGTGCATCCACGGAATTGCTTTAACTGAAGGAGCTAGGTGCTGGCATCCGTCCATGTTCTTGTTTGATGTAAAGATGCACTGGTGAAAAGTTGGGTGGGACATATCTTATCTAGCTTTAGTGTGTTTGTGTTTCACATGTCGATGTCTGCATGGTAGACAGCTACAGCCAGATGTCTAGAAACCAGTCTTAACATCTACTCAAGGCTTCCAGGAAGGACAGTCACTCCGTTAGGTATGCTGGAAGCAGTTCTGATATCCAGAGGCAGTACCACAGTGTCAACATCTATTCAAGAACACAGCCAAAATAACACCTTTGCTGCAGACTGTGCACTGGAAATGGAGACCTGGTTTCTACAGCTTTGCAGGCTGACCAGATTCAAATTCAAATTCATATTTGCTACTACCAAAAATCATGCTGTTTGGTTGGAATGAGGAAGAGTAGCAGACTCCTATTATAACTAAGCCATTGAGCACGTGGTAGCACAAGTATTATGAGGCCAAGAGGGTCTCAGGGATATAAGGTGTCTGGTGGCTAGGTAGTTCAGAAGCAAGATCTGGTATGAAGATGTTTCCATCTGAATGACTTCTAGAGTTTTATCCAGTAGTGTAAATGCATGAATACTCCTAATGTAAGGACCTGGAGTAGGTACAATAAAGTAAATGTAATTACACTTACTTAAAGTCAGGCATTGTCTCAAAGTAAGTTCTACAGTCACAGAGATGCATTTTTATCCCATAGGAGGTAGGTTTTTAAGATAAGTGGAATTAACTGTTCTATAAGTCACCTGCTTTCTGTCTCCTTTCTCTTATTTTTCCTCTTCCTGGAATGTAAAGGAAATAAGATATTCTTACTAGACTAGACACAACTTCTAAATTGCCGTCCTCCTTTAAAATCAAGGTTCTACTTTTCATTTTGTAATTGTGAAATGTCTAGCAGCAACCAGAATATTCAAGATACTATCATTTCAACCTTGTGGGGAAGAGACTTTTTGAGCTGGTTGCTCCAAATCCCTTGGCTCTTTTTTTGTTACACTGGAGACTCACACATTATCTCACTGATCATCCTCTGTCGCTTCAGGAATATACTTCACCATAATTGCTTTCCAGATTTATTCTTCTTGTGGAGTGGCTGTTTTGAATTAATTTTCTGCAGATGTATTTTCAGTTTTCCAAGTTGACTCTCATTCTGTTATTCTCGGCCCATGTTTCAATTTTTTCTAAGACCCTCTATTATTTGCTTGTCTTGACTGCTGCTGGAGCAACTTCTAATTTAACATCATCTGTGAATTGCATTATCATGCTCGTGTTTCAATTCCAGATTATTTATGTGAACTTTAAAGAGAACAGCACCTTAAATAGAGCCTTGTGGCACCCCTGTTGTCAACTCATACAGCTCAATATGTTGTTGTTTATTATCATATTTTGTTTGTGCTCTGTGTGCCAGTTTTCAGTCCATGTGATGGAGCTCGGATCCAAGCCAATTGTAACTCATTGAAAAGTAAGATTTTGTCAGACATTGTATTGAATGCTATACCAAAACCCAGACAATATCCTCTTTCCTTTCCCAATTGCTTTTATAACTGTTCCACAAAAAATAATCAACATTTGTATTGCACAGTTTTCACTTCATAAATCCAGACTGCTAATGGGTCATGGGTCTATAATCTTTTTGTCTGCTTTATGCCAGTTCAGGATTAAGCCTTGTATAAAACTATATATAGCTTGGGATCTAGCTGCAGGTAAGTGGCAAGGTTTCACTGGAACTTGATGAAGTGCCTGGACTGATTGCAGTGATCTTCATGGGGGAGTAGTGTTTTGTTACAAGAGCTCTCTCTAGTGGTCCTGGCTACTCCACTCATTGTGTGACTCCAGTGCTGCAATCTAGAGTGGCTGACTGATGCATTTTCCTTCTGTGAACCTTTGGAGACATAAACCTGGTTAGTTCCAGCATCAAATTACAGTTAAATCATATTGAGAAGAAAAACAATAATAATAGTAAAAAATGAGTAAATGCTTGACAAAGGCTAATGCTTGGTAAGGTTACTGAGGAAGCCTGATTCCTTAAAGAAGAAAATTCCTTAAACATCTGGATGGTAACTTCATGGTACAGGTACTAAGAAAGCCAACTAAGAGAGATGCCCTCCTTGATTTGTTACTTGTTAGCAGAGAAGGTCTTGTGAGTGAAGTGGAGATTAGTGGCCATCTTGGCCAGAATGACCATGCAGTTGAGTTTAAAATCTCTGTTGACAGCAGAAGAAGTGCCAACAAAATTTCAACCTTGAATGTGAAGCAAACAGACTTCAAAATCCTCAGGGAAGAATTTGGTAATGTCTCCTTGGGAAATGCTTTTGCAGGTGCTGGGCTCCATCAGTCATTGCTACATTTTAAGCACCACCTACTTAGAGCACAGAATATCAGAAAGACAAGCAGACGAGGCAGAAGACCAGCTTGGCTGAGCAGGAATCTTCTGCAACTAAGAAAGAAGAAAAAAAAAAAACAAAAAGGATGTGTATGCCCAGTAGAAGCAAGGTCAGGGGAAATGGGAGGAATGCAGAAATGCTCTTTGCCACTGCAGGGAGAAAACTTGTGTGGCCAAAACTCAATTGGAGTTGAAGCTGGCCAGTACTCTGAAGGGCAATAAAAAGAGCTATTAAATATGTTAATAGCAAAAGGAAATCCAGAAAAAACATTAGTCCATTACTTGAAGAACATGGTCACCTCACAAACATTGACATGGGCAAACCGGAGATTAATGCTTTTTCAGTTCAGTCCTCAAAACCGGTGTTGGGCTCTGGGATCCCAAAGCTCAGAACTGAAGGATTATAACTGTGAGAATGATAAAATCCCAGTCAACCCTGAGTATTTTCATGATCTGCTGCTGCAGCTGGATCTCTGTAAATCTACGGGGCCTGATGGGATTAATCTGAGAACACTCAAAGGGCTGGTTGATATCATCATAGGACTTCTCAATGATTTTTGAATGGTCTTGGAAATATGAGAGCTCCAAGTCACCTGGAAACTGGTGAACATTTTCCAAATTTCAAGAAGGGTAATAAGGATGACCCTGGAAACTATAGGCCACTGGAAACAGACTCACTTCACTGCCTGGTAAAATTATGAAGAAGTTTATTCTGGGAGATAGTGAAAAACACCTGAAGGACAATGTAGTCATCAATCACAGTCAGCATGGCTTCATGAGAGGAAAGTCCTGCTTATCAAACCTGATTTACCTTTATGACAAGATAACCCATTTAACTGATCAGCAGAAGCCAGTTGATTTAATATTTTTGGATTTCATAAAGCTTTTGATACCATCTCTCACAGGATCCTTCTGGATAAATGTCCAGCCCACAGCTGGATAAGCCCATCATGGGACAGGTGAGCAGCTGGCTCATGAGTCAGGCACAAAGGGTTATAATAAATGGGATGACTTCAGACTGGCCTGTCACTGGTGGGGTTCTGCAGGGCTCCATCCTCAGCCCTGTTCTCTTCCAAGTCTTTATAAATTATTCGGACACAGGACTGGAAGAGATGCTGAGCAAGTTCAGAGATTATATAAAACTGGGAGGAGCTGTTGACTCCCTTGAAGCCAGGGAGGCCATGCAGGGAGACCTTGACAAATCAGAGGGCTGGGCAATCACCAACTATATGAAGTTCAACAAGGGAAAGTGCTGGATTCTGCAGCTGGGATGGGGCAGCCCTGGATGGATGTGCAGACTGGGGAATGAGATGCTGGAAAGCAGTGCCATGGAAAGAGCCCTGGGGATCCTGGTTGTTGGCAAGCTGAATGTGAGTCAGCAGTGCCCTGGCAGCCAGGAGGGCCAACCCTGTCCTGGGGGCATCAGGCACAGCATGGCCAGCTGGGCAAGGGAGGAGATTGTCCCGCTCTGCTCTGCACTGGGGCAGCCTCACCTCAAGTGCTGGGGGCAGTTTTGGGCACTGCGATATAGGAAAGACATTAAGCTATTAGACAGTGTCCAAAGGAGGGCAACAAAGATGATGAAGGACCTTGAGGGGAAGCTGTGTGAAGACTGGCTGAAGCCACTTGGTCTGTTCAGCCTGGAGAAGAGGAGGCTGAGGGGTGACCTCATTGCAGTGTACAAACTCCTGGTGAGGCGAAGAGGAGGAGCAGGTACCAATACAGTGATATGACTCTAGGGAATGGTCTGAAGTGGTGTCAAGGGAGGTTTAGGTTGGATATTAGAAAAAGGGTCTTCACCAGAGGGTGGCTGGGCAGTGGAACACTCCCCAGTGTTCACAACCCCAAGCCTGAAAGAGTTCAAGGAGCATTTGTACAATGCTCTCAGACACATGGTGTGGTTGTTGGGGCTGTCCTGTGCAGGCCCAGGAGTTGGACTTGATGATCCTTGTGAGTCCCTTCCAACTCAGGATATTCTAATGTTTCTATGATTTTAAACTTTTAAAAACCAATTAGCATAGGTTATTTACTGCTTTCAGTGCTGGAAGAAACATACATATATTAGATTACATAATATGTAGTCAACACCCATCCAAATCATGCTGCCAATATAATATCAACAACAAGTACTTCCTAGGATTGATAAGTCGCTGTGGATGTTGTATTTCAAGATCCTCTTAATAAAGCATAAATTTTAAATGTAGCTCATAAATATATTACATTTAATACAAGAACAGCTTACAAAATCATATTTTAAATGTGAATATTTATTGCTTTCCATTTTTGCATTCCTGTATTAGTGAGAACAGAGCCAGAGCTCAGACCAGCATGCTCAAAAGTTCAAAAGAAGAGTCCATGAATTTTCGTGTTCACTGGCAATAACCACTGGTAAGTTAATGTACATAAGTCAATGTTCCAGATGATAGCATATATAATAAATTTTATAAATGCTTTACAATAAGTAAGTGCATATTATCATATTACATAGCAACTCCTAGGGACGACAAACAAATTTAAAAATAGTTCGGACTTCTATTTTCCTGAATCTAAACTGAAAAGGCCAAAAATTACTGTACTTCTATGTGGTCCATTACTAATTTCTTTATTAGTAGTGAAACTAAGACTTTATCATACATTTTTCTTTAGCTGAAAAAAATTAATATTTTCTTGAACATACATATTTTTAAAATATTATTCCAGTTATATTTGCCTTATTTTTAAAAGTAAAATTTCTTGGTATCTCTTCAGTATATAAAGGTTTATTAGATACCTGTTTTAAAAAATACTTTACTGAAAACACTGTGCTTGCAAACAAAATATGCTACACTTCTAAGAAGGTGTTCAGAAGAAACCATTTTCTTGTGCAAGGGCTTAAAAATTCTCCAAAGTGAACCCTGTGAGACAACACGTAGGCATTGACCAAAATCCCCTAGAAGTATTTTGAGCATGTTTGAATTAAGCACTTGAAGTGAGGGGAAACTAAACGTCAGTTTAAAAGCCCCCTTGAATGGCTACTTAAATCACAGCATGGAATGTCCCTGAAGCTGTGAAGCTTAACAAAATGCATGCTAAGCTGCTATGACAGAAATGAGACATAAGAAACTGCTTTGAGAAGATCAGTTCTTTTCATCCTAATTAAATTATTTTAAAAGCTTTTTTTTGTTGTTGTTGGTTTTTTTTACAGAGTTCCAGGACTCTTTGGTACCTTAAGGAAACTAAAGTCTGATTCAGGTCGTTTTGGAGTCAAAGAAAAACTTGCATTAACTTCAGTAGAAATGAGACTCCTTAGGAAGCAGATGTGCTTACATTCCACTGTCAAAAATAGGAGCTAAGCATCTGCTCAAAGTTAATCACACGCTTAAACACTGTCCAGGACTAAGGTCATGGTTGCCAGGACCTGATCTTGCAGCACATACAAATCCAAATGATTAATGGTTTGGCTTGCCTGCTGGATAAAACAAATGTAATATGAAATACAGGGTTTGGGGTTTTGTGATTCATTTTTGTGTCACTTAATAAAATTAAAAAAAAAAAAATCTATCCCAAATAGAGTTCTGTTGAGTTAGTGGAAATACTAATATAAATTACTTTATATTCTCATTTAGTTCAGGTTTAAAACCAAAGAATAGTACTAACACAAACAAGGCATAACACAAAAGCATTGTGTGGCAAATAGACATGCAGACAAAGAACAAGTACAGTCTGTCAAGGAAATTGAGATTCTTCTGAAAAGTACACATTGTGTCCCATAAACATGCTACAGCAGAGATAAAACTGAGGACAAATAAATGGTCTCCAAATACAGAGAAGGCTTCATGAAACACAATTAAATAAAAATCAAGGCTGAGAGAAGGTTTGGTCATATCTGATCAACTGGTCACTTAAATGACTGGAAGTCAGATTATCCTCCTCTTCTGAGTACAAATTTATATAAATTATAGGAAATTATGGAAAGAAGGAATTGTGGGAAGCAAAGGGAATGCAGATGTAGTGAAGATTGTGGAGGAAGGATGCAGAGGTGGAACTGGAAGCTGTCTCAGCTGTAGAACTGCGTGTTCTCAAGGTGTACCAAGTAAAATTGACACTTGTGACACCAAACCAAAAATAATTATTGTCAAAACCTAGAAGTAGAAGGGATCAATGTTTGCTTGTCTCAGGGAGACTGGGAAAGCTCCTTCTGCATCTACTTGCTATGTTCATATATAGGCCTTTGCAAAATTATCAGATCACCAATATGATAAACTGGCAGCTGCTCACAATGTTTTACTTTAACCCAACAGCAAAGACCCAACAATTCTACAGATTCAGACAATAAATCACCACTTTTACAAAAATCCCACCAATTTAATGTCTTTGACACTAATCTAGTGGGCTTTCAAGTAAATTAAGCCACAGATAACTTCAGAAAATGGATGCTATTCATATCAAGTCTCAAGCAAGACACATTCCAGCATTTGCAAATAGATTTTTTTTCTTTTGCAAATCCCTGTGTTTATGTATATATTAATCCACAAGAATTTGGGGTTTCAATTTCTTTTAAATGTAGCTTACCCACCTCAAGGATATAGGACATATTATAAAACAGGCTATGACAGCTTAAAGGTTCAGATTGCTAGTGAAATGAACTAAAGAATATTTTTATTATAATTTCATTCTTGTAAGTCAGGCTCATGGTATCTGGATCATAGTATATTCCAGAGGTTAAAGCTGTCATGTCTGATGCGTCAGCTCCTTGTGTAAGCAATTTCCAGTTGCTTAGTTGGGAAAAAAAAAAACAAGAGAGAAAGATCTAATTCCACAGCTTTCACCTAAGTGAAAGAGCCTACGTTTCACCTAAGATGCTCTTGCTGGTGAACTGAAAGACTGCCCAGAGCTTTGGGGATTGAGACAATATGCTTTCAGGGTCTGCATCGTGTTTCTATGAGAATATCCTCATTGCAAATGAATCTGACTCAAGCCAGGCCTTCAAGTATTGGAATCCAATCCAGTAGCATCCCTTTCTGTGGGCATCTTCTTCATTCTCTCTCTGAAGGTGTCTGATGTGTGGCAACTGTGCTCAGTGCAAAATCATTCTGCTCTACTTTCTGCACCATTGGGCAGTTCCACATACATTATTTGTGCTTCTATCTATCTCTTCCTTTTTGGGATAGTTTATTTTGCCCAAGTTTTATTTGAGTTGGTTTCTCTGGGCATTGGGCCCAGTTCTTGTTTAACTTTGCTCTTAAAATCTGTACAACAGCCCAGATGTTCTTTCCAAAAAAAAAAAAAAAAAAAGGGTAGGGGGGGCCTTTATGCATCCATTTTAAAAACTGATCTTGTTGTAAAGCAACAGAACAGATAATTTGTAAACCCACTGAATGCATTTGTATGGTTTATAGCAAAATTAAACTCCATTACTGTTTGGGACTCGGGTTTACAAGGCTGACAAAAATGCTGACTAGGTGGAATAGAAAACACAAGGGCAGAAATACTTTTATATTGGAACATTAATTTAAAGTTATTACAAAGGAGAAGGTATGAAAACCATTAGCAAAGATGGATCTAGCTGAACTATGTCCGAGTCATAAATTTATTTTTCCCCTCAAAAGAAAGGTCTGTGGAACAATAAAAATCAACAATAGGCCCAGAAGTTTTTACTGGACCAAAAGTAAAAGTTTCAACTAGAAGTACAGATTTGAGAAGCAGAACAGTTCAACTCTGTATAGCAATAAGTAAACAGCTGTCAAAAGAGTGTTTCCAAAAAAGATGACAGGAAACATGGAATAAGAAAGCAGGAACTGTACCCAAAAGGAAGGGACAGAGCAACAAAAGTTAAAGAAAAAACTGACCCCATTAAATTATTATCAAAGAGTTACTCATGTATTTTTCTAGTGCCACAAGTGACATCATGAGCTGACATTACCAATAGGTTACCACTTTCCCAGTCAACAGTAGAAGAAAAAATTTGAAAACCTCTTTTATCAAAGGCTGGCTATAGCATATACTTTTTTTTTTGAGCCAAATCCACAGTTCTGAGGAAGAAGGAACTTGCTTGTAACACAGGGGAAATGCCAGGTACTGTAGAGACAGAAGAAAAGGAACGAGAAATGCTAAGAAATAAGGTAGAATAAAAGGTGTACAGGTTGATACATTCACCACATCACAGACATGTTCTTAGGTTTCTAATCAGTCTCCTTGTGCTTCTCTTAACTTCCCTTGAAAATGATCTCTGCACAAAATCTCATTCAGCAATACAAGAAAAAAATAATCCTTTTCTAAGTATATTAAGAGCATCATAAAAGCTATTGGATACTAGAAATGCTTTAAACCTTCAAGGGAATACACTACCCTACTTTACAGATGGTTTGCCTATTCCAAATCTTGAATTCATGCAAAATATTATCTTATAAAAGGGTACTACCAGTAGGTAAAAAAGTGCTGGGATTCCTTGTGGTTCTTTGGGAACATTGTCATTTACACATAAGATTTAGCTCCTCAATTAATGAACACAGTAGAGCCACACTTTCTGGTTTTGTCTGTAAATTACTGATTTCAAAACCCTACCACACTGAATTAAACAGAAGTCCTTACAACACCAACCATGACTGAAAAAAAACCTTCTTCCACAAAACTGGAAAACATTTAAGTATTCAAAAGTACATATGTACAGTAGAAAGGTAATTTTTAATTTAAAATACCTCTCTTTCAGAGAGAGATTAAAAATACTCTCTTTTCTTGGAGAAAACTTTGGAACCCTTCCCTTCCCACAAAGAGACCCAGAAATCCCTGCCAAAATCTTCCCCTCTTATGGGAATCAGAACATTTTCTCATTGCTTTTCCTCAGAAGAAACCTGGGATCTTCTGAAGCAATTTCTATTTTGCCAGTTTCCACATAGAGCTTTAAAATAGAAGTCCTTCCTAAGAACTCAGGAAAGCAATTATGAATCAAGAAGAAATGAAGGCTGACAGCAAAATCAGAGACTTGTGCAATAATGATGTGCAGAACAAGATAGATCAAAGACTTTGAAAAAGGCTTTAATTTTTTGTAAATAAGATAAGCAACCCCCCTTGTGTCTCAGTCTAGTCAGGAACAAGTTCATATTTTCACTTTTCCAAAGCCAATGTTAACATTGACTGCTGTTAAGATCAGTGGCAAAAAGTTCAGCTGAATCTCTGTAGTTGGAGTTAACATTTTCATATTTGGAGGAGTCTATAGTGGTTCTTTCTTTCTTTCTTTCTTTCTTTCTTTCTTTCTTTCTTTCTTTCTTTCTTTCTTTCTTTCTTTCTTTCTTTCTTTCTTTCTTTCTTTCTTTCTTTCTTTCTTTCTTTCTTTCTTTCTTTCTTTCTTTCTTTCTTTCTTTCTTTCTTTCCTTCCTTCCTAATAAAGTCAGCCAATACATACAAAAGCCATGGTTATAAAGACAATCATTCTATCAGACAAGTTCTTGAAAAGCAAACTCCAGATGGAACGAAGGTTTTCTCTGCTGAGTTCCTGGTTGTGCTCTACTGAAATTTTCCTGGTTTGACTTGGTTTACCAAGAAAAGAACCATAGCCCATTTTTCCCATACTGATTTGCCTCTAATTTAACATGAGCTGACAACTCCTCCTTTTTCACCACCACTGATGATACAGATGTTATTTTGATTTTCATTCTCTTTGGCTTTAATTCCTAAACCAGAATAAAATCTTGTTATTCACTAACTTCTTAAAACTGATTCAGCTATACTTGTGGCTCAGAAGTGGTACTGTAGAAATTGGCTAGTCATATAACCAGTTTTCCATTTTATTATGGCCTATAGATTCATAAAATTTGTGTTTTTCTTCAGGAAGATGATCCCAAAGACAAATAAACAAGATCTACCTCTCTTCCTGAACATGTTCTTCCCAAGACACCTGAAATTTGCAGTTAGGAATTTTGGCTACAAGGCTGGTGGCCTGTAGGGAAGGGAAGGCCCTCACGGGCAGCCAGGGGGTCCAAGGAACAGATTTCATACTTCATTTAATTTTACAAACCTTAAATCTGCTGCATTAAAACTTGAAATGCACTATTATTGTCTTTCACGGGACTCCAGATCAGACTTGTAAGATTCAGAAGTATTATTTCTGAGAAAAAGAGCCATACCCTGTACCTGAAATTTTTCTTTAGTGTTTCTGCCTTTCAATAGCAGTAAAGGCTCATTTGTTACCAGTTCTGATGACAAGAGACAGATTACATTATACAACTGGCCTTCTTTTGCTTGGCTTTACAGCTTAATAATTCTTTTGGGGGACTAGGAAGAGATTTAATTTTTTCATAGAGTCTGAGGCAAGTACTCACTAGATGACATAGTCTGACAACTTTCATATGAGAGCACATTTAATGTCACTCTTTTACCATCCTAGTGGAACCGCTGTGCTGGATTAGACTAAAGCACTGTAGTTCTCAAGAGGTTTGTGTATCAGGAACAGTAGGAACTGAAAATGTCTTCAAAGTATCACAGAATAGCTGAGGCTGGAATGGACTAATGGAGGGCATCTGGTCCAACTCCCTGCTCAAGCTGGGCCAACTAGAGCCAGTTCCCCAGGACCATGTCCAGATGGCTTTTGAATATCTGCAGGGAAGGAAACTCCACAACCTCTCTGAAGCTTCATTGGAAATGACCCCTGAACCACCAAAGAATTGGTGAAAAGAGTATTCAATTCAATTCAATTCAATTTCTTCTTCAGCTGTAGATGGTAGCTTGTTTCCATCCTGAACTGCAAGAAAAATTCTCTCCCATACTCAAATCAAGTGTTTTTGTTAAACCTTGATGATAAGACAGAGTCATATCTATAATAAAGAGCATTATTTCCATGGCAGAGCATTGTCCATCTATCTGTCTGCAGAGTCAAGCAACCCACAGGAATTGAAGAGGAGGAATCACTCCCTTCTCTCTCACTTTCCCCAAACAATGTATTCTTCACACAATCTGGTATGAAATTTGCAGGTAAAATTTTATGTCACATCACTGCTCAAACTCAGACCTGCAAGCAGCTGTGTATTTAAGAGAATGTAGCTTTTGCTGAGTATGAAGGAATACAAATAAACAAAATTTGTGTAGTTTCACAAATTCTCTGACTCAGATTTCAGTGACGGAAAAGATCACTGCAAGTATAATGTGAAACCACACAGCACTTGCACTGTGGACTCCACATAAAAATTTGTTTCATTTGATTACAATTCATAATTTTTTCCACATTTTCCAAATGATCTTTGCTCTTAGGATACTGCATTTTATGTCAGCTTCTCTAACTTTATCTTTCATCATACAATTTTCTTCCTCTCTTCCTCATCAAGATGGTAAATTCCTTCCTATAAATTATATTTCCTTAAATTTTTTCTCTTCCATGAGGTCAGCCTGACCTCAGTACCTGGCAAGATAATGGAACAGTTTGTACTGTGTCATCACGCAGCACTTACAGGATGGCCAGGGTATCAGACCCAGCCAGCATGGGTTTAGGAGGGGTAGGTTGTGTTTAACCAACCTGATCTCCTTTTATGACCAGGTCACACACCTAGTGGATGCAGGAAAGGCTGTGGATGTTATGTACCTGGATCTCAGCGAGGCCTTTGACACTGTCTCCCACAGCACACTCCTGGAGAAGCTGGCAGCCCGTGGCTTGGACAGGAGCTCTCTTTGCTGGGTTCAGAACTGGCTGGATGGCCGGGCCCAGAGTGGTGGTGAACAGTGCTGCATCCAGCTGGCAGCCAGTCACCAGTGGTGTCCCTCAGGGCTCTGTGCTGGGGCCAGNGAACGACTGAGGGAGCTGGGGGTGTTTAGCCTGGAGAAAAAGAGACTCAGGGGTGACCTTACCACTCTCTACAACTCCCTGAAAGGTGGCTGTAGTCAGGTGGGGGTTGGTCTCTTTCTCCAGGCAGCAACTGACAGAACCAGAGGACACAGTCTTATTTCCCTGCACCAAGGGAAATATAGGTTGGATATTAGGAAAAAGTTTTTCACAGAAAGAGTGATAAAGTACTGGAATAGTCTGCCTGGGGAGGTGGTGGAGTCACCATCCCTGGATGTGTTTAAGAAAAGATTGAATGTGGCACTCAGTGCCATGGTTTAGTTGAGGTATTAAGGCATGGGTTGGACTCGATGATCTTGGAGGTCTCTTCCAACTCAGACATTCTGTGATTCTGTAAAATGTTTTCTTAAAATGGCCTGGTGATCTCTCAGATTTGCTCCTGATATACTGAATATATGACTGAATTCCTTATATCTTAGGTTTGTTTTCCAAAGCCGGGAAGATCATTATTTTGGGTCTTTGAGCTCTTTTAAGTAATTCAGACCCTGTTGATGCACGGCAGACATCAGAACTGGACACGATATTCTGCATTTTAAGCACAGCATAGCATTCTCCTTTTCATCCTTTTAATAGCTCCCTATTGGGTCAAGTTAACAGAGATCTTAAAATGTTATAGTTCAATGTAAAACTCTTTGGCAAAATCATTGTATCAGTAACCTCTCTTATCTCTTAGACCATGACAAAATCTGGCCTGTAATCTTATAAAAAAAATACAATTTTTTCAAGCCTTCTTCTCCAGAAATTCCTGTTGGTTTAGATAAGCTATATTTTAAATCTCCTTTTCTTTTTGGGTATAAGATTGCATTTAATGCCTCATTATTCTGACCAGTATCTTCACAAAGCTAGTAGAGCTGTAATATCTCAAGTAATTTTGATAATTTTCTAATATTTAAATCAGGTTGGCAGTCTTTCAATGTTTTCCAATATTCCTAACATTAGTTTTGAAACAGTAAGTAATTCAGAAGTCTTTTTAGCTAGGTGTCTTCAAACCTCTAATCTGAAAATACTTGGGTTTGCCTGATGCCTGGACATCCTTTGTTTCACATGGTAAACTTTGTTGCCTGTCTACCTTTTAGCACTTTTACATTTGGAGATGGTCTTATTTAAAATTTTATATAATTACCTTTTTTATTGTTATTTACAGCCTGAGTCCTGTAGTGGTCCTTAATTATGAGGGGGGGTTTGTATGGTTTGGTTTGGTTTGGTTTGGCTTGGCTTGGCTTTTTTCTCTTTTTAGTTTTCTTTCTCATCCTTTTCCTACTTTCTGAAGTAGTCAATTAAAGTCTTCTATTGTCAGTCCACCTGCATTTTCAACTTGGTAGTTATTAAGTCTAACAATTTTTAAAATTCTATTTGAATTGGTTATTTTCTTTTTGGTTTTTGATCAGAGATGCTCATTGCTGCATGTACTCATATGAGAATATAGAACAATACAGTTTCATCTAAAAGAGGACAAATTCATAGATAACATTATTAAAAAGTTTAATTCAGGTTTCAGCCGAAAGAAAACAGTCAAATGTTTTGATGAATAGAGAAGTTCTGGTTTCCTGAACTAGATTTTGGTTGATGTAAAGTACATACTTCTTATCACCTCTTAAACTATTTGGCAGAGGGTTAGGTTTCTTATTCCTGCAAGTTTTCATGCATTTCGGGATAGCAACCATGTGTTTTTTTTAAGCTAAGGGTTTATTTTTCTTTTTAAAAAGAATAATCTTTTTGCTAAGGAAAAATGTTAAGATTTAATCCACTTGGTCTCAACATATCCTATATCTATGAGATCCCACAGACTTAATTTCAGAGATAATACAGAAAACTAGAAAATATAGAAAGATGAGGACTATTCATATTATTCAAATGTTGGCCTGGGGTTCCAAGAGCCAGGGAGGTTATCCTTAGATATTTCAAAATTTCCACTGACATTTTTATGAGAGTTCTGATCTTTGCATCTTGAAGGTCTTCATCTGCAAAATAGAGCTAAAACCTTATTTCTTCCATCCCTCATAATCCACTCAGGTTACAGAAAAGACAGACCTTTCTTTGGTGATCAGCACAGCAAGGACAGATCTCAATTTTAGCTTGAAGCACAAGTAAGAGTCTGTTGTTCCTGCTGTTCTGCTTTATACAGATGTCAAATTGTTACAGAGAGTAAATGAAGATTCATGTTGTTAAGAAGCAGCTAGGATTTCTATTAGCTTGTGTTTGTCTTAATATGGTCACAGTCACTGTGCGAAGGCGATGCCTTAAGCTGGAACAGGAATGACTGTGCCGCCCTTTTCTCATACTGGAAGTTCATACTTTAAGATAAAGGTTTTTCAAGTTTTGCTTGGATAAATGCCCAGTTTATCTCCAGGAACATGTTGTTCTGTTCAACAATTATGGAACGTTTCAGCCTCAATCTTTTAATTCTTTGAACAGCACCTGTGGTCAGCAAAATGTCATGTTGGCTTTCCAAGTAAACACTTCAGGACTGTCCTAAGGTGGCTGAAGTTAAAGAAGGATAATCTAATTCTGCAAGGTGCAGAGGGCAAGGAAGAGATGTTGGTCCTTTTCACTTTACATTAATTATTTTGGGATTTTCAATCTTTAATACCGGACAATAACAGGGCTCGATCAACCACTCCAAAGCATTTATTTTCATAAGCCCATTCTGTTTACATATGAAGTATCAACACTGGTTTCCTGAGATCTAACAAGCATCCTTGTGGGTTCTTTCAAAGTCCAAAAAAAATTTTACCATTAACTTACTGTAATCAGTGATGGTGTAGCTTCTTTAACTAGATTTTTTTTCTTGTGTTTAAGCTGATTGAAATTAGCTAGATGGTTCAGACATTACTGAGAAAAAGAGCTGGAAAAATATGAATATGGAAAAAAAGACTTTTCCCTTTAAAAATCAAGCTAAAAATCAATCAGTAGTAATAAAAGTAATTATTTGAAATGCATTTGGTATAATGCTGCAAAAAATGTTCAGGCTTGAAGAGTAAAGTGGTATAGAAAGTGGACAGTGAAATTTTTATATTTGACTGCAGTAATATTTTTGAAAGAACTATTATCTTACAATTTTCCATACCACTCCCATTCTCTTTGGGCTGAAACACTGAAATAAAATGTCAAATTTTTAAAATTTTGCCATTTCAGAATTTTTGGGGAATTAAATTGGGGTAGGAAAAACCAAACTGTGAAAGAGACACATACCCTGAGTATCTTAATTTGTTTGCCAACTTCTGTTGGATGCATGTCACAAAAATGTAAGAGTGGAGTTATCCATCCAGACTGTACACAGGCAAAATGAGATGCAGAGGGCAGAGGTGGGCAGGGGCAAAAAGGCAGGCCAGTATTTCCCTGAAAGCAGCTTTAAACTTTTTGCAGAACAGGCAGGATGCTGGTTACAGATGTAGAAACCAAAGCACTTCAGAAGCCAGCTTTGCTGGCTTCACTCTTCACTGCCATAATCTGATGTAATTCTGTTGAACTCAGTGGAAATATAATGATCTACAGCAGCAGAACAGTGACTTTACCTCTAGATGATGGAGCATGGTTTGGGGAATCTGGGAGTCTAGGTGTTTCATTAAGCCAAGCTCTCTAACATTAAATCACCAAGTTGAAAGGATTTGTTTTGTTTGATGCTATTGATTAAAACCACATGGTTTTAGCCCTCATAGCTTGTGTGTACATCAAGAAATTAGTTATAAAAGCAAATACACCCTTTACCATACGAATATACAGCATATGATGTATAAGTATTTTATAAGCATTGGTAGGAGATGATAAAACCATATGTTAATAATAGCTATCCAGAAGTCAGCAGTTTATAAATATTACTCATAAGAAATCTATATATAAATACTACTTAGTACACCAAGAACTGTGCTATGCATGTGGGAAAGCAATTGAAATGTTTCAAAACTAATAGTAGAAAAATGTGTATAGCGTGAAGATATGGAAAAGAAAATAATCATAAATATAAGAAATTATGAGGAAGTGATTTGAAGAATAGAGCATGGAGAAAGAAGGAAAGAGTATGCAGCAAAATATATAACACAAAGGAAGTCATGTGAAAGCACATGAATAAATTTGGTAAATAGAACCAGGAAAAATTAAACTGTCTAGTTCAATGACTACCTATCAATGGCATAGTCAGGAACCATGTTATAGAGCCTGTTTGATATATTTATGGACTACCATTGCAGCTGCCAGGAGATGAGGCAGAGAAACATGATCAAGCATAGAAGATAGCACAACATTACTCCTTTACAGTTATAGTATTTTCTTATTTGCTTCAATGCACAGGAAATTATTCCTGTTCATATGAAAAAGTATCCATTCCCTTAATCATACAAATGGTTATTCTTTGTTTATATTACATTTTAAATTCCAAAGAACCTTTACTACTGTAGCATCAACACAACTGAAATATTTTGCAAATTTCATTTAAAATACCTCAGTTAGCAAATTCTCAAATTCCATTAGCCTATATTCACAGTTTGCATCATGTACCTAGTTTTTAGTTATCCAACAAGGCTGTCAAGCTCCACCTTGGTTTTCAATTTTCTTTTCTACAGAGCAGTTTAAAGCATGAGTTCTTAGGTAACTCCTAAACATAGAATCATGTAATGTATACAGCAGAATTTCAGATCACTTTTTTTGCTCATCTTCAAGGGCATCCAGCTCTCTCAGAAATTCAGTTTTTCACAGAGGCAGTGCTTTCTAGCACTGATTAGCCATTTCTTCACCACTCACTACTTATGCCAAGAACATTGATTAAAATAACACACAGAGAAGTCTTTAGAGAACTCTTGAGGGTTCTTTATGTCATATAATACATGTTTATAAAGAATATAAATTATCAAAGTACACTCCTCATTGATTATTTCACTTCTAATCTTTGATTTCTCTAGCTTTGCCAATAACTTCTTCTGTAACAATATATTAATTTTTTTCACTGAAAATCTGGTATGGTATTGCTACATATTTTCTTTGTCTAGAATTTCTGTTTTCTTACTGATTTGGTTAGTATGGCATAATCTAGATTGGCTAAATGTATTACATATATTAACCCAATCCTTTTTTACTTGAATCATCTTAATTACTTATACCTTTGAAATATTTTCTAATAGCATTTAATACTATTGAAGACATAGTAGTAGAATTGGAATTATCACATGATATTCTTTCTTTGTAGTTCTTTGTAGTAAGAAACTCCTTTGCTATTTTCTGGTTAGGTTGGTGTAATCACTTGTCAATATATTTATTAGCCTGTTTAATTATTTGATCTTTCATTTCATATGCCTGTTTTGAGAATTCTGGAAATAGATATTCTCCAGGCCTCGAAATTGGATTATTTGAAGGATTTCATTTTCTTTCTATCTTAGCTCAAGCAAATAATTTAATTAGTTTCCTATTTCATTTACTTCCAATCTCAGTGCTTACCACAGTGCACAAGGATCAATATCCTTCTTTTTTTCTTCATTGGAAGAAATCTTTTCTACTTGTGTGAATATCTCTTACAAGTTAACACAGTTTGACTTCTGGCAATCCTGTTTTAGCCTTCCTGACCTTTAAGACAAAGTTTCTTGGCTAAGCCTACTTTTTTTTTTTCTTTTCTTTTTGGGGGGGAGTGGTGTTCGGTTTTTTGGGTTTGGTTTTTTTTGGGGAGCGTCTCTGCTTGTCCTTGATATCCTTTTGAGACGATTATGAAATTATACCTGGAGGCATTCTCAAGTCATTTCTACCTGCCTCAGTGTAAAATGATAAGTAAAACTGGTCCAGCTCAGTTGCTAGGGTTGTGTGAGAAGTGAGCAAACCTTACACAAAATAATTCAAAAACATTGAAGTATGTTGATTTTTATTAACTCATTTACTCTTTTCTTTCCATTTGTCAGGCAAACACTAAACATCACCTAAACAAATGTTCCCATTTGTTAATCTTACCTAGTCATTATTCATCCAGTCTTCCCATGCCACTCTCCCAAGTGTAAAATACTATCTATTACAGTAGATTGTGACCATGTTTATGAAAGGCCAAGTATCTTCTGAGTTCTTGTTCTGCTCTGGTGTTAAGTCCTGCTTTAAGTGCAGGTATATCAGCAAACTCTTTAGGTTAAGGACTGTTGGAGGCTCCAGAAAAGTAGAAATGAAGGACTCTGACCTTTGTTGACATTTTCCTGTATCTTTTCAAGCAATAACTGAAAAGTCAGTCTCTTTCTCCTGATTGTACAACACCCTTCCTCCCACCCCCTATCCCCTGCCCAGATAGCATGGAAATGTCTTTTTTGTATTAGGAACCAAAATTGAAGACTGTATTTCAGATACAGTGTCACAAATAGAGGAAAATAATCCACCAGCTGAACATAACCAACCTCCTGTATGTATCCTTGGCTAAGAGAACCCAGAGAGCATAAGGGCACATTGCTGCATCTCACCATCCCTGGAGGTATTTCAAATATGTGACACTTAGAGATATGTTTTAGTGGTAGACTTGGTGGTGCTGGGTTAATGGTTGGACTCAATAACCTTAGAGATCTTTTCCGACCTAAATTATTCTATAATTCTTTTATATTCAACTTGTACAAAAGGATGCTCAGCTCCTTTTCTGTAGATCTGCTTTTTACAAGTCACTGCCCTGTATTTCTGTATTTCTGTTTGAGGTTATAATATCATATCATATAAGATGCAGTTCCTGTAAGTGCATATCCTTTGGTGAACTTCCCAAGATTTCTCCCAGCCTGTTTCTTCTGCAGATTGAGATCTCTTCTGAATGGCAGCCCTACATTCCAGCATGTTGAAAACCCTCCAAATTTGGTGTTACCCATGAAATTGCTGAAGGTGCACTCCTTTGCACTGTCCAGATAATTAATAAAGACTTTAAATAGTTTGAGATCCAGCACTGGCACTTAAGGGTATTCACTAGTAAGGGATATCCAATTTGACTTCCTATGCCATTTATCATCCTGACACTTTAACACTGACTAGCCACTTTGTAATCAACCCACCTGGTTCATATCTCTTCAGTTTGATATATGGGTATTCTAGATGACCATGATGAAAGCCTTGCTGAAGACAATGTAAGTTATACCCAGATTCATCTCTAGTATTCATGATATGTAATAAAGAAAAAATTAGAGAAAAAAACCCACCAAAATAACCCCATATGCAAATCATTAGGAATACACCATGAAACACTAAAAAGCCAAGGACAAAAAGGACAATTTGATTACTGAACTCAGTGTTTAGGATTGCCTAGAAGCAAGGAATAGGAACTATAAAAATGTATTCTGTGCAAATAGGCTTTGCTACCTTTTTACCACCATACATTTCCTTTAGCACACAAATACATACATAAGCATGCAGATGGGGTACTTATAAAGGCCAGTTCTAAAAACAAAAAGTGATTCAGAAATAAACTTCAAATGAAAAAATTTGGAAGCGAATTAAATTATCTTGAAACACTGCAGTTCTCTATTCATTAAAGAAGTTTAACTTTCTTCAATAAAGAAAATAAGGAAGCCTTTCTTAGCTGTCCTTGTAACAGTTGTGAATTTTCAGTCAATAATAAATCTGTAATGGAATATTTGAGAATAGGTCTTTATGAAAAATTTTGAAATACAGATAATTCTGGAGATGTAAATGGAAAAGTTACAAACAGCTGTACAACAGCAGAAAGAACTGACCTTATTCTAAATGCATTTTTTTTTTTTTTTACAAAATGTGATTGCAGAATTTTAGGAAAACTGAGAACCCTGGTGTAGTTTCAGAACATTGGAGACAAAATGTGGCTGAATCACAAGATCATGGGTCCTTTCTCCTTTTGAATCTATGCATTCTTTCTGAGTTTTGATGGCCAGCCTATAAAACAGAACCTATTTTTTTAATAATATAAGGAAAGAAGCTGGGTTTTTTTGGAGGTGGAAGAGGGGTTTGAGGTTTCACCTGGCAGTTCTCCTCAAAAGGAGTGTAATATTTATATCTGCTAGTAAATTTTAGCTTTTAGAAACTAAAGACTCCATAGTCTTCACTCTTGCTAAAGTTCATTCCTTACAGAAGCAATAAATATTCATGCTACAGCAACAAGACCCTTGCATGGACTAGAACTCTGCTAGGCTGAGTATTGAAAGCAGAGTTGCTTCTCCTGAGGGATGAAGCTTTTGCCCCCTGAGACCTAATGATCCAACGCGTCATGTTCTGTCATAATATCTTATTCAAAAAAAGATTAATCTGCTTCACATTACCAACAGGCAAACCAAATTTTATAGATTATTTCATGGCAATATTATAAGGTTTGGAGTCAGTGAATATTTTTATCTGAATATAAATTTATATATATGAATATTTTAGAATATGACACTGAAAAAAAATTAGAAACCTTTTGAAATTTTAAAAAAACATGGCACAAACAACTAAATGAAACTATGTCTCCCCACTACACAGACATCCTGTTTGGGAAAAATAACCAACAAAACTCTGGGCTGTTAAAACCAAAAAAATTATTTGTGCCCTTTGGCAAAGCTATCTTCCTACAGTTTTATGTAACACAAAAAAAAATACATATATGTTTGGCCAAATCCTCCCTTGCCACAGTAAAACCCCTGGAACTGGAAAGTATCCAGAAAAAACTCGGAGAACTCAGACCAGTGGCATGTTTGCCTGCTCCATGAACAAGCAAGAAATTCATCTAGCTAACAAGCAAGCTCAGCGAGACCTTTTGCTGAGCAAATTTTACTCATTTGTAACCTTGACAAATTTGTCCACTCTTGGAAATATTCCAAGAGCTATTTTGTAAGGAGACATTGCAGCCTACAGATCACTCAAATCCTTCTCACTGCAACTGTTGTTTTGAGTAACTAATATTTACTATCGTGTTTCTGGACTGTGTGTCTGTTCAGACACAGACTGTTGTCTGTTTGGGTGATCTAATATTTACCAGTTCTTAAAGTAGAAAATAACTCAGCTGCATCACAACCCTCACTTTTGTTTAAGAATTAATTTTCACTACAAACTCTGTTTCTAGAAAATTCATGCTGTGCAACTTTTCTTAATCATAGATGGGAAAGTCATAAAAAGTCATGCAAAAATTAAGACTCTTTATAGCTAAGTGGTCCACATAGGAAACTATACAGCCTCCACTGCACTGTGTATCCAGCCACAGCAGGACTACACCACCTCCCTTAGTTTATCACAAATCCAATTAAAGTTTGTCTCGTTAATCTAGAGAGTCTGAAATCAGCCCTAATGTTATACACAACGGAAAATGACAATTCTTGTTCAAGTAAAATAAAGATTTGAAGTATATTCTAGAATTTGTCTCTTTTTCAAGACAGATAATGTTAAAGATTAATGGTAGATGATAGAAAACTTCTTTGAGGGAATAAATTAATGACTGTAAAGGCATACAGAATCATAGAATCACTGAATTTTTGGGGTTGGAAGGAACCTTATCACAGTCAAGAACATCTTCCACTAGATCAAGTCACTCAAAGCCCCATCCAATCTGGCCTTTATCTCTTCCAGGGGTGGGCCATCCAAAATTCCCTGGGAAAATTGAATATCTGAACAGAACTGAGTGAAGGTGTGCTTGTGTTGCTCAGGGAGGTACTCTGTGAGGCAACTTTCTACCCCTGGCAACATCTTACAATACCCAAGTGTATAGCAGGAGTTCACACAGTAAATGCACTTTGGCCACATTAGTTTGCTTCTCCTGACAACCCTGCCAAGCACATGCTGTAGTTGATGACAAAGCTGCCCCTGTTCTCCAGCCATGCCTAAACCTCTGTCTCAAAGCTATTTCCCTGGCCCTGTCCTTCATCTTAGGAATATTCCATGAAAATAACCAGCATGGTTCCATATGACTGTAACAATTACAAAGAAGTAAATAAAGTTGAATAAGGTCTTGGGAGAAAAAAGGATTTTATTGTGTGATCATGTTCCTAAAACCCAGAGTAGGGCATGTCAACCTCCTCTGCCATAGATCAAGTGCTTTTAACTACATTGATTCAATGGGGCTTTGAGTATTTTTTTATTTATATTTTACCTGCTACGTGCTATGGAGAAAAACAGTGAGGTGTCCAATATGGACCTCAAAGGATTCAAGGTAATGACAGATTTGATTGGAACCAAGCACTAGATCAAATCTATAGCTGTTGTTGGTGCTTATTAATTGTGAGGCTCTTGTGCTTGCCAAAATACTTGCTTGCCTTAGTGTATGTATTAGAGCTTAGTGCTCATCAGTGGCTGCATTTTCTGCTTTCACTGCTTTGTGCATTGCTGTGCTGCTACACTGCTTATCATCTTACCCTGCTGTGCCTGGGAACATTTTGATAACAACCATGGCAATGTGCCTGGATTGGCAGATGGCCAGGCCATCACTGCTCTCTCTGTGCTGCTCTACTGGAGAGGCTAGAAATCCAGCATGAGCTTGACTCAAAAGGGCTGTGACCTGTGGGCAGGACACCCCAAAGTGCTGTGGATATGTCTGTGTCCCCTCTGCAGATGTACCTCTGAAGGTATTGGTGTCCAAGGATAAGTCCATGCTGGAGAAGAAATACCTCAGAATATCTGTGGCTATGGATAAGCCTGTGCTGCAGCAGGTACACCTTGAAACATCAGTGGCTCTGCATGAAGTCATGCTGGAGCACCTCAAAGAGTGTGGCCATGGATAAGCCCACAACAGAGCAGGTAGATCCCAGCAGGGACTGCAGCCATGGGTAAGGTCATGATGGAGCAGGTATCTCTGAAGGCATTGTGGCCCATGGGAAAAGGCCACACTGGAACAGGTGCACCTCAAAGCAGCTGTGGCTGCAGATAAGTCTGTGACACAGCAGGTATATTCCTGAAGAGACTCCCAGATAAAACTCATAGTTTGCATTCTCTCTTCAATTTAGGGGAGCAAGTGCTGTGCTAAGGGACTGCAGTCCATATAAGTCCAGGCTGGAGAAGGGTTACAGGAAAGGGTTCATTGCAATGTCAAACCCTGTGATCTGGTCCAAAGGGAACAGGGGTGAAGATTTTAATGGAAATACCTTTGAATTTTTGTAACCCAGGTTTTAAGTTGCCTGTTACAGAAATTACTATGGCAGGAACCACCTAAACCAGTGGAGAACAAGTTTTACAGGAAGCAATTGCACTGTAGCAGTGATCCAACCAGAGCTGACTTGGGCTCCCAGTAACTCCATGGAACACACTACCTCTCCTGAGTGACCACCATAACAGATGGAGCCCAAAGTCATGGACTGAATTAACTCAGTGGACATTTTATGGACATTATTGGTTCATAGACTATGAAAATGATATCTGTGTATGATATCAAAGGATGAGAAGGGAGGTGGTGGTTAGTGAGGCTCTGCTGGATACTGTGGGACTTAAATATTATGTAAATGGTGTGGAATGAGGGGTGAAGAATGTGCTGGATTAGGTTGCAGTAGAGTTAATTTTGTTCAGAGCAGCTGGTGTGGCTGTGTTTGGCGTTTTTGCTGGAAATAGTATTGACAAAAAAGGGTTGTTTTCCTTTTTCCTGAGCAGTGCTTACTCAGAATCAAGGCCTTCTCTGCTTCTCACCCTACCTCACCAGCAAGAAGGCTGGGAAGTGCATGGGAAGTTTGGAGGAGACACAGCCAGGCTGGCTGAGCTCAACTGACCAAAGGGATATTCCATACTATATGTCATCATGCTCAGCATATAAAACTTGAGGGAAAGAAGACAGTGGAGAATGTTTAAAATGATGGTATTTGTCTCTCCAAGCTACCATTACATGTGATGGAGCCCTGCTTTCCCTAGGATGGATGAACACCTGCTTGTCCATGAGAAGTAGTAATGAATTCCTTACTTTGCTTTGCTTTCAGGCACAGCTTTTTTTTTTTTTACTCATTAAATTGTCTTTATCTCAATCCATGAGTTCCCTAATTTTTATTCTTCTCATTCTTTTTCCCATCCAGACATGAGGAGAGTGAGCTAGTGGCTGACTTGTGCTTAGTTGCCAGCTGGACATGACACAAATTCTTGAAAGTAACAAAATCAGTTATTACTGAGTAGTTTGGGCACAAAGATGCAATTTTTTCAGGAAACTAGAAGTTTGGAGAAGAAATATGAAGGGGTACATAGTTTGGTTGCAGTGAATCACAGTGCACAAGATAAAATGAAACATGTCCATGAAAGTGATGAACATAATTCAACCTGTCAAAAAATGCTTAGAGCTAAAAATGTACAACCGAAAGATGGGAACCAAATAAATTAATTGTTTTTTTAAAAGTACTAAAAAATAAAGGGACTAAAGTACTAAAATGAAGATAATTGTACTGGACTGCTACAGCTTGTCCAAACAGCTATAAAGAAGAGATATGTGATTTCTGACAGTACAGCTCTCTTTTAAAATAATTAATAACTAAAGGATGGAGAAAAAATGAGTCAGTATTTTACAGTAGAGGCTCTTTTGCAATGAATTTGGATTATGCTGCTGTAATAGAAATAAATTTGGGATTTTAGTGGCATATTAGATTACTTGAGGGCATGCCTGATGGAAGACAGACAGGCATTGCTTTGTAAAGACCCTGGTCTAGGTGAACAGGAATGGTGTAGGACCAAAAGAGGTTTTTTATATTGTTTTTTTATTTCTTACAATTTCAAACAGTGAATCTATAGATTTTTGTCTATAAATCGCCTGCTAAAACTCAGAACATCACATGGTCTGTGTTTAAACTCAAGAGTAGAAAGTATAAACTTCACTTTTTTCACCTCTAAAAACTGCAGCAGCTAGTAACCAACCCCTTTTTAATAAGTCTTAAAAGCCACAATTATAACATTCAAAGTGTGTTTCTTACATTAGAGTGCACTTTGACATTCTGTATTATTTTCTGTTCTTTTGATCCCTTTGTATTTAACAACCTTTCTTTGCAGTCTTTGTAATCTTACCTTTTTTTTTTTTTTTGATAAAATCTTAGGAGAGTGAGCATGACAGAAATACTGCATATACTACAGCTGTGCTTTTGGGGAGTTTAGCAGCTGAGAGCAAGACAGCACGCCAACATCATGTGCTCCAACAAGACCTTGGTCAGCCAGAAACACATGAGCCATTGCAGCCAGGACCACTGTCACCCTTAGGGGTGATCCCAGACCACTCCACCTTCCCAGATCAGGAGCCACAGAACTGTTTGTCTTCTTTGTTGAAGACAAAAAACACTTGCTTGTTTTTCCCAGTGAGGAAAGTCATTAACGGTTCTTTAAATACCATGAAGATTGTTATAGTTTTAGAGGATCTTTCTTTGATTCTAAGGATTGCTCATCTTAAAGAAAAAAAAGGAAAGGAAGGAAGGAAGGAAGGAAGGAAGGAAGGAAGGAAGGAAGGAAGGAAGGAAGG